>CM044398.1:50725000-51062500 GCA_024322285.1 Musa beccarii | reverse complement strand
CTAGCTATCCAGGCACTCAGATCATGTAGATCAAAATGAAAAAGAAGGGTGCCTTGGTGTCAGTCAAGTTTTTGAGCATGAGTTTATTTTGGATCTGACATTTCCCTGTTATAACCTCTTTTTGTTTTATTTCTTCTAATTATCAGAGAAAACCGAACTGAATCATAGAAGTTGATGATCATAATCTTAGGTTTACATAGGCCATTTACGAAGCAAGTGATGGAGATGACTATATTGTGACAGATGTTCGTCACTCACGAAATTAAGAGTAGCCTGAAAGTATCCTAATAAATAGGTACTGTTATGCATTTCTTTTTTTTCCGGTTTTAATGCTTTCTTAGATCATAGATGATTCCGCGTGACACCAGAACTTCTGCTTTACTTTCAAGAGTAGGAAAATGCTATAAAGATGCCATGTTTTGTAAAGATGCCATGGTTATTATATAACTCAGAACTAAATCACATCTTAGGTAACTTTCTGGTGCAGATATTTCGTGATTATATACAGTTCTAGGGACACTAGGGAGCTTAGTGGTTTATCAACAAATCTTCACTTCTGCTAATCACATGCTTTTTCTAAGTTGTAACCATTGCATTTAGATATTTCAATCCAGTATGACTTCTCCACGGAGACAAAGAATGTGGCTATTCATATTTTTCCTGCAAAAAATAAAAATCTTGATCAATCCAAGGTTTATTTGAACATTTTGAGCTTAGTCCAATCTCAGCTAGTTTGATTGTTTCCAAGCTGATCTCACTAAGCTTGAATTGATTTTGCCCAATTCCATAATATGACAACTAGGTTTCACTAATCTTTGCTAATTTTGGGCCAATCCTCATCTCAATTCCATGGTTCACTGTCAATATTAAACTTGTTTATTATATTTCATATCTCACTTGCAACTCATAGTTATTTCAAAGCTTTAAAGCAGTCCAAGATGGACTGCTTGTGCCAGTGAGTTCGATAGAGTTTAGATGTCTAGGATAGAAACTTCTAGTCTGACACTTATCAGTTGAAGCCTGTAAAGAGTTCATTTGTACATATGATGCCTACCAATGGTTCTTCTATAGGTGAACAAGTTCAAATAAAATTAGTATCTGTTACTGACCAAAGTGGAACCAAAGTGGAATCTTGCTTAAGAACTCCTCCTTTATAAAGTTTGAGGCCTCCTTTATAAAGTTTGAGGGGTCCGAATAAGTCTGTCCCAATTTAAGGCCTTGCCTACTATTTCTTCAAACTGTTGGTCAACATAGCAATTGTTGAGCGGGAGTACTATCTGGAGGATTAAGTTGTCAATCTTGTCATATCAAAATGAATAATGGAGGTCCTAGATTAAAGGTCTGTGGCATTGAACTTGTGCATGATCTATGATTTTCGAAAGCCTAGAAATGGTAAATAAGAAATTTTGAATTGCTCTGACATACATACTAATTGGAGGAATAAGAAAATGTTTTCACAACATAGGATATATTTTTATTTGATCAATGGTATATAATTACCGAAGCAAGTGGAATATTTGTATATTTTCGTTGAATAATATATAGATTGAAGTCAAACATTTTATTCTAACATCACTGGTTATTGCTTTCACACTGTTCATTTTAAGTCAGCTTGATGAGACGATATCTAGATTACATATGTTTTGATTTTTTAAATTATTAAATTCTTAGCTAATGTTCAATGGAACTGATCTTTGATTAGGGGTTTCCATTATGGACTTTGAGGTGATAGGACAGAGGCTTCAGTCCTAGCTCCATTCTGCAAAATAACTTTTTACTTCATGCTTTCTTGAATGGCATATGAAGTTAATTTAGAATCTGTGATATAAATCAAGAAATGGAAAAAAGAATCACATTTTGACTTTTTGGGATTGGTTACATGCATCTCTTCAGCCATCTTATCCCATCAAGGATGAAATCCAAAAGCTGCGATATTCCTCCATGTGCACAGATGGTTCCATTTGTTCATTTTCTCTTATTTTCTCCTGGAGTCTTCTTTGATCTTTTGTCTTTCTCATGTCATCTTGATTAAATTGGCTGATTCTGTAATTGGTGCATACTGTGTAGTATTGAATGATCATCTCTTGACATGTCTCATGTTTGAACTAAAGCTACCTTAAATAATTCATTGATTCACTTTATTTCAATTGGTATTACCCATGAATTTGGAATGGCCTTTTTTTATTGTAAACCAACCACTTACTAATATTTTCTTCATCTTACCTGCACTTTTAATAATCATTGCTTTCTAATCACTACAAACATTTTAAATTATCAAGCATAAGCCATTTCCTTTTATCATGTGAACTAGCACTTGGTTTTTAATAAATGCAGCTTCCTAACTACTGCAAATCAAGCATTTTGTCCTTTTATCATGTGCAACTATCTTCTTTAGTATGCCCCATCTTGCTGCATGATCATTCTAATATAGGGAAGCTTTTTTCACTTCTTAAAGTTTCGTCAACCATTTACTTTAACTACTCATTCAGTTCTTGTCTTAGTGATATCAGAAGTTGGACTCCACCTGTGCAATATATTTCAGTTTAGATAAAGCTTCTTTAAGTGTGTACACAATGCCAAACAACAGCATTCTCATAGCAAAATTGTTGGAAATAAGAATGAAGTTTTCTTAGTTTATCTACAGCCACTGCATTACGAGTAAAAATACTGAACTTAAAATGTTAACTTCTGTTATCTTAATTTTGACCATATTATGAAGTGATATATAAACAGAACAACCAAATCCTGTATATTCTAGCAAATAAACCATCTTCTTATTCTTTTGTTGTCTTCTTTTTAAGAATTACTACATAGTTTTCAGTTCTTACCTTACATGTTATTCATACAAAAACAACAGGAATAAACCTTCTATGTCCCAGTTGTTCGTGGTATTGAGATGGATCTTTTGCCATTTAGCTCCATCCATGTTATGTCTATATTTGAGCTTTGTGCATCATAATTTTGAGTTGAATGGCCGATGTTATATCTGTCCATGTTATATCCTTTCAGTTCCAGTGTTAATTTCGTAATGGTTGATGGTCTAAGGGTATTCATGAATGCATTTTGAAGATCAAAAGGCAGCCTTAATATTTGCATTGTTTAGGGTTATAAAGCAGGATATAGAATAAATTGTTGCAAAAAACTATGATAGTTAACAACTTAATATCGAGCAAACCAAACTTGAGCTTATTGACAAAGAAATTATTTCTTATAGAGTCATGCTAGAAAGGTGCATGAAAAGTTTACATTCATTTGCTAGGATGGGTTATTGAATTTTCCTTTTTTGGTAGGCCCTTGTGGAGGTAACACTCCTTCTGGTCTTGCTTTTCTTAACCTCAATCATGCCTCTAATAATGCACATTTTTATATATTTAGCATCTTAAAAATTGGTTGTGTTTCTTGGAATTTCCATTTTTCTCATCAAGATAAATGGGAGCACAGTGACAGATCTTATGTAGTAGCTTATTGTCCTTGATCCTTTTTTGCATCACTATGGGGGTTGGATGGAACAATTTGAAATGCTGGATATAGCATGTTTTTGTGTCATTTGGAAGATCTTTTCTTGTTTGTAATCCTAACACAACCCCTTTTATTTCATCCGGTGAAATTTTGAAAAGCCAAGATCCATTCAAAACTTCAGGCTTTTGCCGGTGATTGGTAGTAGGGCTAACACTAAAAACCTACTATAGGTCAAGAAGATTTGATCAAGTTCTTTTTCCAAGTTGTGTGTGGAATATGCAGCTGAAGTAGTAAGGATTCCCATCTTTATTTGCATTCTTTAATTTCATGGAATTTTTTACATAGGTGACGCTTTAGTTCGGAGTGGAATTTTTTATTTTGCAAAGGTATGCGATAAAGATGATATTGGATCACAAGAACTTGCTATTGCTATCAATAGTGAGGATCTTTATCAGTTAGATTAGTCGACACGAACAGAGAGGAAGTTGGTGCATAACTCCACTGAAATGCTTGGCTGTGGTGCAAGATAAGAGGTAAGAAGCTTTTTGACTATGTTTGTAATAACGTGTGGTAATAGGTGAATACATGATCATTATTATTTTTCCATCACAATGTATTTAGTGAGTAGGAGTTGGCAGACATCCGCATTTGATGATGTTTGTCTTTTCCGTTGCTGCCTTCTTCCCTTTTATGCGCAGCTGTTCCTTGCGCTTCAGCTTTTTAACAAGAAACCACTTGTTTGTCTTCGGCTACTTCAAAACACCACTGTTTCGATTTTGATGCACTGAATTGGCCATCATGGTTGTGGTAGGAGTCTTGGAAGCTTGGCAGTCGAGGGAGGAGACTGGTGATCATACTCAAAAGACTCACAAAGTTGTGTATTTTGCGAAAACAATCATGTTGAAAACACAAGAAAGCTTGGGCAGGTGAGGCATTTGGCCTGGGATATTCTTCATCCAGATAAGACTCAGAATGCATACTAATAAATTACACCTGCATTATCTGCCTGTTTCTGACTTCCAAACCTTATAGTTGACTCAGCAGTACTCTCAACTGCTATTCTCCATTTGATGCTTGGTCAATGCTGCCAAGACCAGCTCTGTCTACAGCAGTCTGGTATATGCTTGTTTACTCATTTGTCGTTCGAGTACTGTGCATGTGCATACATGTATATTCTCTACTTTCCATTTAAATTGAGCAGCATTTACACATCCATTTAGGTCAAGTATCCCTCGAGAAGGAAGAAAAGAAGAAAAATACCTTACTATTCTGTCACAACCTATGGAGGTTTGGCTCACTTGGGACGTAACCAGGCTCAATTCCTGAGCAGGGGCTCAGATTGAAGCCATGATTTATACAGCTCTGATTGATCAGTGAAGGATATTGGTAAAGGATTTATACAGCTCAGACCAATCTTCTAGATTGCGTCGTAAGAGAAGAAATCGATAATTTTTTTGTGTCGATTATGATTCCCTTCTCCAATGCATTAAAAATCTGCAGGGAGACGACTAGGGTGTCATTGTTATCGGGTCGAAATGCTTAGAATTTTTTTCTTCTTTGAATGTGATGATTCCTATTCGACTTATGTCTTTTAGCGGAGGCAACTCTAGCGTAGGTTTTTCAAGCGATCGAGTTGTCACCTCTTGAAGACTACTCATCATAGTTGGATCAACTTGTCAATTTATTATTCCCTTACTTTCCCCAAAGATTGTTCTGAGTAGGATCGACACATTAAGATGTCCATTGCCATGTATAGTTAAGCCACACCACCTCCCCCCACACCCTCAAAGCACCGAGCTAGGTTATACTTTGGAATTGAGATTAATTACATATTACTTTCTATAGTTAAATTTCTTTAGTATTTCAATCATTAAACATATATATATATATATATATATATATATATATATATATTGAAATTTGTATCGTTATAAAAGTAAAATATTTAATCCAATTTATCGTAACATCATTAGTTTTATCGATGGAAAGATATAGTATGTGATAGCACTAGCAAGAGTAGCATAAAAATGATCGACAAAAAGATAATTTTAATTATTTAAATATATATTTTTTATTTTATTTTAATTAAAATTTCTTAGTCGATGTGATGATGATGGACAATAACACTACTGAGTGATTGTTATTGTGGTGGTCAACAAGAATAATGTGATGATCAATCTTGTCGATGTCGATCCGAATATTGACGATTGAGGTGATAACCACGGCAACAATGACGATTTGATAATGATGATGGTGGTGGATTTTAGGGATATCCTTAGAGATGGGCAGGGTGGAATCCTAAAAGTAGAGCTTGAGGGACTTATGTGATTTCTTGCGAGGGGAGGAGGGAGAGTGGCGGTGGGAGGTGAGGCAAAAGGAAAAAAGAAAGAAGAAGAGGATGATGGCCACTTTGCATCGTCTTGTATCTACATCATGGCTGCTCTACATTTACGTCGACGTCATTGTGCATATGTATTAATGGGATGTGAGGCATTTGCGTTAGCATCGCACTGCTTTGTATTTGCATTGACAAGATATAAGGCCTTTGCTTTACCCCTCATCGATGTAGATGCCATGGGATGCCGACGCAAAGGCAAGACAATGTAGAGCGACCATCGTCCTAGTCCTCTTTCTCCTCTTTCTTTATCTCACCTCCAGTCCTCTCACCCCCCAAAAGCAATCACAGAAATCCCTCAAACTTCACCTCTAGGACTCCACCTTATTTATCTCCAAAGATTTCCACCACAATCATCGCCCTTGTCTTGGTCGTCGATGTTCATATCAACATTGGTAGAGCTAACTAGTATATCATTCTCATTACCATCACTACAATAACCACTCGTAGCCCTCGATGTCATCATCATCCGTCGCTACCACAATAATCAAGTAAAAAATTTTAATTATGATATAAAAACTTAATTGAGATATTAAAATTATTTTTTCCTCATCGTTTTAGGTCATTCCTGCATGTGCTATATCTTTTATTGATAAAACCAATGACGTTATAATAAATATAATTATTTTCATAATTATAAAAATTTTAATATAGATTTTTAAATCTAAAAATCGAAATACTAAAAAAGTTTAGCTATAGTTAGCGCTTTGAAATTGTGTGGAAGGAATCTGATCTCCGTGTCACTGCAGAGGTATCTCAGTGTCGAGGCGACATTAGCATCTCAACACCAAGGCGACGCAATGGTCTCGAGCATCGGGAACAATGGATTTCTTGATCCCGCAGCAGACATCAAACTTCGAGTCAACATCATAATATGTTCCACTACATGAGAGCCACAAAGCCTACCTTAGTTTGGGTCTGAATTTGAGCGAGATAATTCAGTAAATGATTTCACAAAACTAAATTAGGGTCATGCTTGAAAAACCTTGCGATGCTTAAGTTAGTAAGCATTGTAAAACGATTTGAAAGGTTCTTCAGTATTAAGTGGGGAGAGTTAAATCAGAAGACCCGTTTCGTAAGATCCTCGAGCATTACTCAAATACGAGGACTCATCCGATCCATCGAACATCATCATGATATGCTAACCACACGAGCCACTCGTCCGACATGATAAATGACTGAAGATGACATAACTGTCCCGATGCCTATATGTTAAAATATCTCATATCTATAGGCAACCAATTGCTACTCTTAGTTTAGCCAATAAAAATAATATTGACAGTTAGATCCTGGATTAAGTTTCGTCTACGTCACTTGCCTTTGCTCAGAAAAAAAAAAAGAAAAAAAAAAAAGAAAGTTGTTCACTTTGGAGTTGCATGTGTCTACAGTTTCAAGACTAATTACTTGACTAATCAACCAATGATAAATTCTACACCATCTGCTTGTGTCACCGGATCATTAACATGAATTTAAAAAATAAAAAAAAAGGCATTGTGCTCATAAGACTTGAATCATTAACCATTTAGAGAGAATCACATACCGCAGCATGGCTGTTGAAGAAATCAAGGCCCACGAGCCTCTCTCCTGGTGGCATCATGAAGAATGTCGATGTCGACACCATCAGGTGGAAGTTGGACATACCGCACCACCGATCCCCTGATAAAGCAATTCCTCACCAACAGCTGCAATGATCACACAAGTGCAACTTTTTATTTGGGAGCTACGCAATTTAACCACACAGAAAAATACCACAGAAAATAAAGCGGGGAAGTTTGTGGAGTAAACGAAGAAGCTATAACAAAGGCCAAGTTTGAACATTTACTTAATTCTGTGGATCAAGAGCCATATATGTGCCATAGATATCAACCAATGCCTATATGCTAAATTTACATAATGGCCTCTTTGATAACAGAGAGATCTGATCGATGGAGAGACTGAACTTCATGCCACTGAATTCTACTTTGTGTTCCAGTACAAGGATCCCCCTTTCCAACAAAAGCAATCTGGATATTTTTTTGAGCCTATTTAGGATTCTATAATGTTAACTTAGAGAAGAATTAATTAGCAATCTCAATAATGCTCTTAGAAAGAATTTGAATCCTTGTAGGAACACTCAACAGAGCTGATAAAGGATTACAGCTGGCCAAATGAATTCCAATTCAGAGTTCCTAATTCATGTCCAATGATAATAAATTCTCTTTCAACTGGATTCTTGCACATGATCTAGAACACATGTACAACATGCTTTACTCACAGAAATAGCACCTAAACGTTTAAATTTCCCAGATAAAAAAGAAAATCCAAGGTCTCAAGGAACAAATAAATACCATTCAAATGCAGACATGATCACTAATCAAAGTCTAAACTTTGTCTAAACTAGCAATACCTAACCATGCTTTTTTGACTAACTATAGTGAAAACAAGAACCAAGCCAGTAATTTTGCATTTAAAAATATAACATGCAAGACTATATACACACAGGTAAATGCACTTAAATTGGGCACTGACCTTGGCCATGACAAACCATATCTGTGAACCCTACAATATTGCTTGGGTCGGCAAAATTCGATGGTATCCTTGGAATGCAAAAGGAATAAGAAACAAAAACAACGATTTGTAAAATGTTCCCTAGAAAGCTGAAACTCGTGTCACCATCTGATGAAACAGATGCACAAACTGGTCTGACAGGAAGAATGAAGGCGAAAAAAAAAGAAAAATATTGCAATCTATTTGAACTCAGATGCCTCACAAGTAATCTGAGGTTCTCACAAAAACCAAACAGATACAGGTTAATAATTGATCCACAAAAAGTTAGCAGGCTAAAGAAGGATAAAAGTGTTGAATTAAACTATGCCTTGAAAAGTAAATTAACAGAAAGTGGTCAATGGACATAGTGGGTATTGTAAACCTTTGAAGATATTTGAAAAGATCATTCTGGTGGAAGGACATATAAAAGGAAACTTTTCATATAGCAAAATATTGCATAACTATATTAAATAGAAATGCACCATGGGAGAAATATTAAGGATTAAAAATACAGAATAGGTGAAGATGAAGGAGAAAAATGAGAAGGGTGTAAAGGTTGATGGCAAATGAAGTTCCTACTTCAGCATGATTCTAAAATAATTCTATCATACATGTGCATCATTACTTTGAGGTAATTGCATTGATCTCTGTGTAACATCAATCAATCTGATTCTATTTAGAATAACACCATTACACTGGCGGCACTGATACACAGAACATCAATCAAATCAACCTAAAACATAATTTAAACATGGAACCAAACAATGGCTCTGAAATCAACCATGGAACTACATCAGACCTAAATCAGCCATTGGTTAGTTTCTATAGCACAGTCAACCTAAAACCAAGTTGAGTCCTAAGACCTAATTAAATCTAAGTTTGCAGAACATCAGATATGATCACTTCTTGAAGAGGGTAGATTGACTTCTGTCATCAACTTTAATTATTATTAACAAGCCAATATGGCTTAAATTAGATACCTTAGTTGGCTATAATAGGATTTCCCACAAGAGATATTTATGCAGTCCACATAAACGGATGAGATGTTCATCACCTGGAAGCAAAGATTGATGAAGCAAAATCAAGGTTTTATTTCATTGCAGGCTCTTTTCCCCCTTCTGTTACACTTCTTCACTCAATGTCTCTACTATTCTCTTATCTCTATGGTTTTTTTTCCTCCGCTGCAGCTATTAATTAAATGGCAGCTTATAAAGTAATGTCAGTTTTAAAGAGATCCTTAACTAACTAAGATCAGGGCAACCTAGGACCACAAGCTTGCACTAATTTTGTCATCCACCAATCTGGTTAATCTTTATGGAACTCCTTTCTCTTTTCTCTATTATTGGTCTTCAGCATTCATTTTTACGAGAGAATATTTTATTTTATTTTTCCTAATTGAAAAGTTTTGATATTAACATGAAAAAGATTGAATACAAAGGTTTATAGAAAAGCCACGACAATGGAGAAATCCTTCAGAAGAGACAGATGGAAGTCAACATCAATCAAGTTTGACAATCACTATATATCATTGTCCATTTGTTTTGCTTAACATTGCATTCATAAGTTTGGAAGTTATGAGATGTCCCATCATGCCTTTGCAAATAGGTATACTGCAACTTTTCTTTTGGTCAACCCAATTCAACCACTCTCTCTCTCATGCTCTAACACTAACATATCTTTCCACCTTCTGATCTAATTGGTTTGACATCAGTGTGACTTCGAAGAGTACAAGTTTTATTTTCTCTTTGGAATTGTATATTAGCCCTCTGAATTAGAAGGAGGAAGAAATTTAGCATGACCACCATAAACTTAGTCAAGTATACCTCTTTAATGAAACTATTGACCTACTACATCTTACTTGAGAATCAATCTTTTAACAATTAGGTGCCCCTATCTCTTTCTCAAAATGGTTACAAATACAGTTGTTGACCAAATATACAAGAGTTGGTTAGAAAATTTGGAAAAGTACAAAAAGAAAATTACAAGCACATCATGCTTCCAAATCTTACCAAATTCACAATTTACGAACACTAACGAGAATTAAAAAGAAAATGGATTTTAATCACCAAGACAGGAAATAAGAGGTTACTGAAGGTGAGCAGACCCTTAAATCCATAGACCCTAAGCCCATACGCTAGCAGCCTCATCCCACGAGTCAAGATCAAAGATGCATATGCATGGAATGAACAGAGTTGGGGAAAAGGAAACAAGAAGAAAGAGATGGCAGCGGCAGTACCATGTGAGGGTATTTGTCCTGGTCGACGACCCGGATGTTCTCGAGCTTGATGTTGAGGTACTGGTCGACGGAGTGGAGGATCCCTCTGATGGCGAGATCGTTTTTCAGTTCCACCGTCACTTCTTTCCCCACCAACTCCTTGAAGTAGGAGAAGAAGAGCTGCAACAAAACCGAAACCAAAACCAAACGAATCCACATCAAAAGAAGTAGAAAATTCGAACCAGAAGTCACCATGTCATGGAACAAAGTGTCAGATTGCGAGAGGGAGAGCAAGGTTTCAAGAATACCATCTTCGGTACCACGGGATTAGGGCGCGCGCGCGGCGTCGCGACGTCGAGGGGAGGAACGGAGATTTAGGTCGCATAAGTAGAGCCGGATTTGGGTCGTGTCGGATCGGGTCGACCCAGTTGCGGGTAACGGTGTCTCATGCGAATTACTAATTACGCAATCCGAATCCGACCGCATCTGCTATATTATAATCTCCAACGACAGGATTTCACTAGTCTTTCTCGAGTTTGTTTCAATTGGCATTCTGTTTTTGTGTTTGGGAAGCCCTCGTGTTGCACTCCTTGGGTGTTTCAATTGGCAGTCATCATAAGCTTCTTAAGTTTGTTCCAATTGACATTCATAATAAACAAGAAATAGCTTTTTACATAGTAATGTCCTAATTAGCAATGACAACAAATATATCTGATTGACTTGAACCAAGTTCAGACGTCCTTTCATTCGTTCTAGACTTTGTTTTGCATCTCATTTTTGGAAAATAAAAGGGAACCAACTCGAATCAGAAGAAATCCACTCAATTGATCAATTCTTAAACGATTCTTTTGACGATGTCAAACTCACTAAAAGCAGCTTCCACATTTAATTTATTATCGACGATAAAATATGGGCTACACAGACTCTTTTTAACTCTGAGGAATTGATCTAAACATTTTGGACACTGATCAAAACTTAAAAAGTCCCCTACACCACTCAACCGATTTTAACTATTTTGAGCTTAATTATGCCGATTATATTGTTTATTTGATAGTATAGGTGCTGAAAACACTCGACTTGTTGCCATGCAATATCGATCAAGGTGTCAAGTTGGACCAGGTTGATCAGGGTGCATAGAGCTTATCCGAACTATAATAGAAAAACATGGTATTACGGAAAACTATAATGTATACATCATTTTGCCAAAGAAAAAAAAAACACGAATTTTATAATTATGGTAAGTAGCATCATCAAATTAGTTTGTGATTTTTTTTTTCTGAGACTTGATACGGTTAAGCTGTATGATTATGAAGATAATCATATTAACTCAAAACATGTTCTTAACAAGCTATCAAGTTATGAAGTACATTTTTATCAGTCCTGTTATCAATCGGTTAATGTAGCCTACACAAATATCACCATCGTCTACATTTCCAAGCTACCAAATTGTTTGGCAGAAGTTAAACCTCAGGACAGAATGTTTCCAAGAATCGCAATCTTCTTCCACAGACAACTTAGTGATGGAAATCAAGGGCCAGAATGTTGATGAAAACTACAGCAGCAGATCTCTGTAATAAACAACACAGTGTCATCAGATTTTACAAACAGAAGATGAACTGCTAGCCACGTGTGAATATATTGAAATCCAACCTTGGGACGGATGGGAGTAACGAATCTGATGCTTTAGAACATACTGCAACATTTCTTTTGCTAGGCACAGTCATCGGGAATGGTTGATATCGAGTCTCTCTGTGGTCGGTGCTTTCTTTTTCTGAGCTTGGGCAAAGCTAGAATCTAGGAAGGAACCTCACAGCCAGATGCTGCCATCACATTGGCTATGTTCCTCAAAAAAGACTTATCCTCTTCAGTGAAGAATGTTACAGCTTCTCCAGGTCTTCCAGCCCGTCCAGATCGACCTGAAGATTGAGAAAGAAGATACTATATGTAAGCGTAAAATAACTTTAATTATGCTTCTATAATTACGGAAAACTTTAATCCTAGGATCGAAATCAAAAATAAAACATGAATAGATCTGTTATTTTCTACGATGCGTACCTTTTGATGCCATCCGTGCGGAAGAAGAAAGATCTCGATCTGAAAATCTTCCTTTGATCCAACGCTTCCGTCAATCTGCAAGAAGAGCTAGGCTCCTTCTCCTCTCTTCCTATCCTTTCACAGGACCTCTATAATTGATGGCTCAGGGGAATTTGAGAGGAAAACCGTAATCACTCTCAAACGGTGTCACTGTAAAATTTCTTTTACGCAACCCTTAGATGCATCTGTATTGCTAATCTTTACGCAACTCTTAGATGCTTCTGTGTTGCTTCTGACACTTTAACTCTCCTGAGGTCCTGTCTATTTATAGGCGAGAGCAGAGGGTCTAGGATAAGTTATTAGGGGAGTTCCTTCCATCAAGGGCATCCCCTAAGGTATCCTCCAAAATATGGACTTCTTTTATTGGCGATATCATTATCGAATCCAATTAGTTATATCATATATCTTATCCGATTATAACGGGCTACAAAATCTAACATTCTCCCACTTGGCCCATTAATTGATAAGATATAAAATACATCAAAAATAAACAAAACAAAAGTTTGTTTAAAAAAAATTTTTTTACCTAATTGGATTTTGAAATTTTGAAACAAAAATTTTATACATGGCCATGAATTTTTAAAAACAAGCCAATAAGTCCAATAAATACAATAATACTATATTAAGTCCAACCATCAATGCGAGTCATAGCGGTTGTATGTCAACAATGTCATACTCCCTTCTATGTACTACAACACCATCAGTCTTTCCTAATATAGTTCATAATGACCCCTGTAATTTATCTTGTCAAGACAATCCTGTTATTACATTCAACTATAATATGCATAAACATAGATGTAAACAGGATAACAAAAACAAATAACTTTAATTATGCAAGGAAAAATGTCAATTATAGCACCCACTAAAACATGCATCACCATATCTTTTATGGCTTGCTCACAAGCCCCATTCTAAGAACATGTTCTTTAAATGTTTTACACTGTAAGGGTTTAGTAAATGGATCGAATCATCATAGTGGTGCTCAGATTTTCAATTGACACTTGTTGTTTCTGGACTCTTTCTCTAACCACCAAGTACTTTATCTCAATGTGCTTGGAACCACTAGAGTACTTGCCATTCTTAGAGAAGAAAACTGCTGCGGTATTATCACAAAATATCTTCAGCGGCTTGGCAATTGAGTCGACCACACCAAGTCCCGAGATGAAATTCATGACCATAATGCTTGATTTGTGGCCTCAAAGCATGCCACAAATTCAGCTTCCATTGTAGATGATGCAATAAGCGATTGCTTTGCACTTTTCCAAGAAATTTCCCCACCAAATAACATGAATATAGATCCCGAAGTGGACTTCCCTCTTGTCGAGGCAATTTGCAAAATCAAGATCTCGAATATCCTATTACTTCAAGTCGATCGATCTCTTATATGTGAGCATATAATCTTTTGTCCCCTGCAGATATCTCATTACTTTCTTTGCAGCTTTCCAATGTTCCATTCTGGGTTACTCTGATATCTACCCAGCATTGAAACTGCAAAACTGATATCTGGTCTTGTACAGGTTTGAGCATATAATAGACTTCCTATTGCGCATCCGTAAGGAATATCTTTCATTTGATTCCTTTCTAAGTCATTTTTCGGGCACTGGTTTTGGCTAAACTTTTCACCTCTAGTAATAGGTGTATCATTGACTGAGCAAAGCTGCATATTAAATCTCTCCAAGATACGATTAATATAGCCTTTCTGAGACAGTCCCAATAATCCTTGAGATCTATCCCTGAATATCTCAATGCCAATAACATAAGCTGCCTCATTCATATCAACCATCTTAAAGTTCTTGTTGAGAAATATCTTGGTTTCGTGCAATAAACCAAGATCACTACTGGCAAGTAAAATATCATCCACATATAAGACCAATATAATAAACTTGCTCCCACTTATCTTCAGATATATGCACTGATCAACAAAGATTCTCCTTAAATCCGAAGGATGTAATGGTATCATGAAACTTTATATACCATTGTCTGGAAGCTTGTTTAAGGCCATAAATGGATTTCTTAAGTTTACAAGCCCAACTTTCTTTTCCTTTTCTATGAATCCATCAAGTTGTTCCATATAGATTTCCTCATCCGGATCCCCATTCAGAAATACAGTTTTCACATCCATCCGATGTAACTCAAGATCATAATGAGCTACTAGAGCCATAACGATTCTTAACGAGTCCTTTCTGAAACCGGAGAGAAAGTCTCGTTATAGTCGATGCCTTCTTTACGAGAAAACCTTTGGCCACAAGTCTAGCTTTATATCGCTCGATATTGCCTGGTTGAGTCACGTTTTGTCTTAAAGACCCATTTACAACCGACTCTTTTACAATTATCAGGCAATTCGACGAGTTCCCAAACACAATTCTGGTCCATTGATTTTATCTCTTCTTTCATTGCATCATACCACTTTTCAGAATCATTACCTTCTATGGCTTGTGAAAATGATAAGGGGTCTCCTTTTATTCCTATATCATAATCTGATTCTTGTAGATATACCACATAATCATCAGAAATGGCATGTTTCCTCTTCCTTTGAGACTTTCTCAAAGCTGCCAATTGTGATTGTTCTACAAGACCATCAGCGGCGACATCAACAGCATGTGAGAGTTCATCAATGTTATTTTGTTGTTCACCCTCATCAATTCTCTCATTGATTTGAGGAACAACAATTTCTCGAATAGGAGATGATATAGGAGAATTACCCTGAATCTCTTCAATATCAAAATTAATCCTTCGAGATTTTTCACTCCCACTGATTTCGCCATTTTCTAGGAATCTTGCATTACCAGATTCTACTATCCTCATACTATGATTAGGGCAATAAAATTTGTATCCCTTGGATTTTTCTGGATAACCAATAAAATATCCGAAATAGTCCTTGATCCAATTTCTTTTCATGTGGATTGAACACTCTTACCTCTGCGAAACATTCCCAAATATGTAAATGTCTCAGATCAAGCTTCCTACCGGTCCATAACTCAAATGGAGTTGATGGAACTAACTTACTAGGAACCCTGCTCAAGATGTACATAGTCATCCTAAGAGCTTCACCCCACATTGAATCAGTGCATGATGAATAACTCATCATGCTCCTAACCATATCCATAAGAGTACGATTTAGCCTTTCAAAGAACACCATTCTGTTTGGGCACACCTGTAAGGCATATTGAGCACAAATACCTCGTTGTTCTAGGAATCGCAAAATGACCAATATTCTGACCGGATTCATCATATCTCCCATAAAATTCACCACCCCTGTCAGATCTGACAATTTTAACTTTTCTATCTAATTGTCTCTCGACCTCATTTATGTATACTTCAAGAGTATTAACGGCCTGAGACTTTTCATGTATTAGATAAACATAGTCATATCTAGACAGATCATCTATAAATGTGATGAAATACCTTTCTCCACTAAAACAAGGAATATGGAGTGGTCCGCAGATATCAGTATGAATAATCTCAAGGAGTTCTTTACTTCTTGTTGCATATTTCTTTGTATGTTTAGTTTGCTTTCCCTTAATGCAATCTATACAAACATCAAAATCAGTGAAGTCTAAATCTTCCAAAATATTATTCTTCACTAATCTTTCAATTCTTTCCTTGGAGATATGCCCCAATCGTCTATGCCACAGTGTAGAAGATCTTTCATTATTGAAACTATGTTTCAATCAAACAGTTGATTGTAGGGTTAATAATGTCTTTGCAAACTCAGGATTCAAATGAATTCTGTACAAGCCATCACACAGAATTCCAGAACCAACTTTTATTGAATCATAAAATATACTGAGTTTACCATTACCAAAAGAAAGACAATATCCTAACTCATCAATTCTAGATAAAGAAACCAAATTTCTAGAAATAGTAGGTACATAACATGTCTCAATAAGATCCATCGAATGACCCGTCTCTAGGCGTAAGCGATAAGTTCCCACTGATACCACTTTTGCTTTGAGACGATTTCCCATAATGATGAATCTTTCATGTTCCTTTGGTTTCCGGATTGAAAGAAATCCCTGCATATTATTGGTAACATGAGTTGAAGCACCAGAATCAATCCACCAAGTGTTAGAAGGAACTTTTGTAATATTTGATTCAAAACATACAAAGGTCATATTTATACCTTTCTTTTCGAACCAAGTTTTACGCTTAATGCAATCCTTCTTCATATGTCCTTTCTTGCCACAAAAGAAGCACTTTACTGTAAAAGCTTTCCTTTGATTAGTCTGTGTAGCATTTCGGACATCTGACAAATTTCTTGGATGGATGACGCTTCCTTTTCTTGCTACCAACTCTTTGAGCAGTAGTCATGACATTAAATGAACTTTCCTGCCTTAATCTTAATTCTTCCTGAACACACATACTAGTTAACTCATTCAAATCCCACTTATCCTTATTTGTGTTATAGTGGATCTTGAATGGGCCAAACTGAGAAGGAAGTGAATTAAGAATAAATCACGACGAAAAAGACTCATCAACATTCATACCCAATGCTTTCAATTTTGCAGCTTTATCAGCCATATTGAGGATATGATCCTGAATTCCTCGAGTGCCATCGTACTGAGCTGTAGTCAGTTCTTTCATTAATGTGCCGGCTAATGACTTATCAGCAGATTTAAATCTGTCCTCAATAATCTTTAAATATTCCTGTGCGCTATTTGCAATCGGTAATGAAGTCTTTATGTTATTTGCAATCGTCATTCTTATGAACATTAAACTGAGCCTATCAGATCTTTGCCAAGCTTTCATTTCATTGACTTGTTCCACAGTACTATTATCAGTCAAGTCTGCAGGCTTTTCAACAAGCAATGCCAAATCAAGATCTAATACGCCCAGTGTGAATTGCACATGCTCTAACCATTCTGAATAATTTGATCCAGAGAGTACAGGGACACTAGAAGCATAAGAATGCATGGACGGAAGTACCACTGTAAAATATAAAATAACATTAATGCTTTGAGTTCCAAAATATGATGAACTATTGATATCATCTACATTTCACCTTTGGGTGAAATATTGACATATCTAGTGTTCACTCAAAAACATTTATGGAGGACTGACACCATCCTTGTGGAATAGTGTTGTTACCTTTGGGTATACAAACCCTAAACTGCAAGAATATCCAAAACAGTGTCATCCTGCCCCATCACATAATTATTTGAAGCAGATACTCCTTTGGGATTATCTAAATCTCCTAATTATGTATGCCATTTTTGAATATTATTTCCTTAATGTCATTTGGGACTAATTCTTTAATATCATTTTATAAGTTATTGGTCTAGGTCACTTTGGTGGCTACAAGACCAATACTATAATATAAAATGTAACTTAAAATGTCCTATAAATGACAACATGTTATTGTAATTCACATTCCAAAAGTCTACCATCCCAGGCCACTTTGGCAGCTACTGGTCAGATAAAACTTAAGGAGATAAATTACAAATAATATTCAACAAATTAATCTAATTCATTTCATGCTAAACAGTTCAATAATAAAATAATAACCATAATAATTATTAAACATTAATTAGCAAAAAGGAAAAACTCATATGATAATCATGATGACGTATAAATCATGCCTTTGTGTGAAAGATAAACATTATTTCACAATTTCAATTATATACATGTGAATAACCAAGAACAATAATTGAATTTTAATTTATCACATGTAATCAATAAGTCATATGAGAAAAATTATAAAACGAACAATAATTTATAGTTTTTTTAATATTTTTTTTATGGCAAAAACTGTAATTTTTGCTTTTAGGAAACCCTAATGGCAAAACTATAATTTTGCTTTTAGGAAACCCTAATGGCAAAACTATAATTTTGCCGAAAATTTTCCCCTTTTCCCTCTGCGCAATTGCCGCGGCGCCGCTTGCGATCTGTGCGCGCGCTTCCACTCAGTAACGCCGCTGCGATGCGCGCGCTACTGCGCTATCAAAGCGTGCGCCATGATTCTGTGGCGCCGCGCGCCGAAATGGCGGCCATGATTCTGCTGCTGTGCTTAGCCAACGCCGGCCATGCGATTCTGCGCGGCGCTGCGCTCGCGCGCTGCAGTGCCGCCGCGAGCGGCTTGTGCTCGCGGATTTACGCCGGAGCGGCCTATGCTCGCTGATTGCCGTCAGTGCGGCTTTGTTCTCGCGTGGCTGCTCGCGCAGCGACTACCGCTTCGCGATCGCCGCCGGTGTGACCGCGTCCGCGACGGGTTGCCGCCCTCGTCGCGCCTATCGCGACTTTGACTGGTTGCGCGATGCGATCACCGGCGACCCTTACGGCCGAACATAGCGACGTTGGCAGCGGTGCTGCACAACGATCGGTCGCTGTTTCCTTAATATCACCGACAAGTAGGCGATACGACAATAAACCAAAATTGATAGGAATAGAAGATCTAAAATTCAGATCAAACATCGTAAATCAGAACAATAGCAGATCTAAAATTTTTGATTTCAAGAACCTAGGCTCTGATACCAATTGTAAGTATAAAATAACTTTAATCATGCTTCTATAATTGCGGAAAACTTTAATCCTAGGATCTAAATAAAAAATAAAACATGAATAGATCTGTTATTTTCTACGATGCGTACCTTTTGATGCTATCCGTGCGGAAGAGGAGAAACTAGGTAGAAGATCACAAGGCATAAGGTTAGGAAAAGAAGAGCTTTAGAATCTGGATAGACAAATTTTAGAAATGCATAAGATTGGAAAAAGAAAAGCTTTAGAATCTGGATAGACAATCACAAGGCATGAAGCCTGAGTGTGCATCCGCATAAAGATCATTAACAGGAGAAACCAGGTAGAAGATGGAAAGTTATTGAATTTTGGGCATGGTACCATCTTTTTAAGGTTCATAAACTTCTCGTCCGATCATGAATTCATAATTGCTTATTGGTAAGACTTCACTATTCATCTGTTTATTCTTCTCTAGATAACATCCAATCCTAATCCAAAGTTCTGAATCTGCATTGCCTTCTGTACTAGGATGCATTCCCAACCTGAGTTTGCATGACCTGGGATGCTAGTCCCAAACCTTACCTCTAGCTTTGACCCTCCCTCTCTCTGCAGGATGGTTGATTATTAGCATCAATCGAAAATATTACTCTTCATATTATAGAACTCAATTCCGCCAAGACCGGTCCATACCGGCCAGTATTTACTGGTCTGAGCATCAACCTAGTCCTCCCTACCCCAGAAGATTAGTACCACAATATATTCCGGCATACCATATGTCGGTATGCTGGCATGGATCGGAACCGTCCTGGTCCATTTAGAGAAGCCAGATAAATCTTCAAGCATGAAGCCAAAACAATTTGCTGATTACAAAAAGGTTATGCTACAACTAGTAAGGAAAAAGTTTAGTTGCATACCAATTCTATGAATATATGCTGCAGCTGATTCAGGAAAATCATAGTTGATCACACAGTTGATCCCCTTAACATCCATACCCCGAGAAACAACATCAGTTGCTATCAGAACCCATGTCATGCCTGATCTGAAGTTATCAACTGCATCTTCTCGCGATAACAATAAAACAAAAATTATGATCAGCGAAATGATGTGTATGAAGGACAATTGAAAATGTTAAATTAAAAGTACGATGACTGTTCAACCAAAATCTGAGTGCTGCAACTAAGCAATTTTTCTAATGTTCTGAAGAAAAGATCTGCAAAAGTCAATTAGCCAGTTTTCTTAACAATCAACTGCACAAATGCTAACCTGCTGCTGGGAAAGGTCTGCATGAATAACATCAACTTTTATGTCATCAAATGCTAATTCCTTGTAAAGTTCCTTTGCTCTTTCTTTGCTTTGAACAAACACTAGTACTGGAGGATTCAGACTCTATTGGTAAAAATTACAGAGATGCTAGTCAAACCTTAGATAGTAATCCAGCAGGACAAAAAAAAAAAACTCTGGTTCAAGCAAAGAAGCCCAAGTGCATCATATACTATTTTTGAGTAACCTCAGTGAAGTTCAGTGAACCAAAGTTTAAATGAATTACAGTTTGAGAAAAAGAGACTGCCCAATGTTTTAAAAATTGTTAGATAAATCTAAATTGCTACTAATAACAATATTATTAGGAAGCCTCGAACTACTGTTTAAACAATTTCAATTGTATTAGTGCATTACACTGGCATATTTATATTCATAATATAGAAAGGATATCTGTCATTAAAAAGGAATAAGATATCATGCCTGCTCTGCTTGACACAGGCATATTTGATTAACAGAGACAATTAATCATGTGGATTTAATGTGCTGGAAATATAAAGATATCAGTTGTACCTCTGAAAAGCTTTGACGAATAGCAAGCAATTTCCCTTTTTCGCTACCAGCAAAAACAAGCTTTTGCTTAATCATCTTGGAGGCAGAATTTCTGTCAAAAGTTGTTCTGTTAGAGATGTATCATCTGACCAAGAAACTGTGAAGTTCATAGTGTAAATACTATTCTACATGCCATACTTTCTACCAATGATGATTCGAACTGCATCAACCATAACAGTGCTTGCAAGTTTTTCAACAGTTTCAGGCAACGTCGCACTGAACAGTGTACGTACCACAGTAGTTTTTGAACAGGCTTTGACCACAGAATCATTTTGTTCTACAAAACCTAGCTCAAAAAGCTTATCAGCTTCATCCAAGACAAGATATTTCACCCTGCACAAAGCAAATATTAAATGAGATATGCATGACCATTAATAAAAATTCTTGCACTTTATACACCACTTCTTACATAAAAAAAATGCAGAATGCTATGGATACAAACTCAATATGACAACATATTTATGTGTTTATAATATCTATAATTCTTCCATGTGTCTTTTCTAATCCCTGTAAGATAACAACTTCACAAACTCGAATTTGCATATTGTGATTAAAAAAGAAATGGTCTAAATTCCTGTAATTTATATAGAGATAATAAATCAGTTGTGATTGCTATTCTGAAAAAAACACCATTTTCCTGCTCCAATCCCACAATCTAACATGCTGCACCTGTCCAAGTTTTCTAGCACAACAGAGTTGGCTGATCATAACAACATTCAATAGAGATCTTAATGCATTTTTACATGCTATTGTATTCTCACAATGGTCCTATTCAATTACTCTAACCTCCCAATACATTTTCTTTTAACCAAGCATAAAGTACAACACTATTTGCTATGAGTACCAGCTAATTTTGTACCACATCAGCTCAATTCTAGCATGAAACAGAGAAGCATAATTCTGCTTCCCATGCATATAAGAGCATCCATGGCACATATACTGGTGCATGCTACCACATGGTGGCATGAGCATGGTTGATGCGTGCTAACACAACACCATAAAGATCACTGGCATGGCGATGGGCCTACATCATGTAAGCACATAGAAAAGAGAAAGAATAATGCATATACAGACAAATGAGAAGCCATTAATAATAAACAGATAAGAATATCCTCATGTTCAAAGAGGTGAGGATGTTGGTAAATTACATTAAAATTTCTCACCATCAAACTCTGGCTGTGATCTGAGCAGACTCTAATTTATGTGATTTGAAACACAACAAACCAAGAGATCTATGCATATCTTTTATGTTCCAATTTTTTATATTTGCTAGTTCATAGCATAAAAAGTGTGGAATGAATTTACTATAAACAGGACATAAAATAATTTTTTAGTTCATACCGACTCAAGTCAAGCTTCCTTTTGCGAATAGCAAAATCCAACCGGAAAGGAGTGGATATGATTAAATCACAGGGCATTTTTTCAAAATCACCACAGCTGGAGAGCTCCTTAGTCATTAACTTGATGTAAAATTTCCTCCCCTTAACCAGCTTCTTGCACTCTCTAGCAGTTTGAGCAGCTAATTCTCTAGTAGGGCAGAGAACAACAGCTTTTACACCATTCTTTAACCCTGGCTAATAACAGTAAGAAAAACTTAAATTAATGCAAAGTAAAAGACTGACAAGATGGTAGTCCATGTATAACAATGATACCTTAATCTTCATGAGCATTGGACATAAAAATGCCAATGTCTTGCCAGAACCAGTTGGTGCACATGCAACGCAGTCCCTCTTCTGAAATATGTAAAACCATGAAATGTTAGTCCAGAACTATTCAGATAACGATAATATTGTAACAGCATAGAGAAACTAGTTCAGCAGTAAAGGAGTAAATTTTCTAAAGTTAAATATAAGATAGAGAGAGAGAGAGATGGGAGGAATGAAAGAGAGAGAAACAAAATTTAGGGCATACAGAAAGGAGTATTGGAATAGCCTGCCTCTGAATAGGTGTAGGCTCTCGAAAACCAAGTTCAGATAAGTTATGCTCAGCAGAAGATGCCACTTGGGATAACTACGATGACTTGAAGATCAAATTCCCAGAATTCATAGAACATCAGCCTTGAGGACAAGGCTGATTTGAAGATGGCGGGTCTGTTAGGACTCTAGCTATGAGAGTCCTAATTTAGTTTCATTGATAAGGGCATTCATGTAAATCCTATCTAGCCGACCCCTATTAAAGAGGTGAAGAGGCCGGCTAGGTTAGGGTTAGGTTGCTTCTTAGAAAAGGAGTCCTATTAGAGAAAGAGTCCTATTAGAAGTAGGAGTCCTATTAGAGAATGAGTTCTATTAGAAGTAGGAGTCCTATTAGGGAAAGAGTCCTATTAGAATTAGGAGTTCTACTAGAGAAGGAGTCATAATTAGAAGTAGGAGTTGGTTAGAAGTAGGAGTCTTGAGTAAGAGTCCTATTAGGAGTTGGGGTTTAGAAGCCCTATAAATAGCCATGTATTCACCCTCTTTTCATCAATGAGTAGATCAATCTTTTAGCAGCCTTTGAGCAGTAACTTGGAGGAAGGAACCCTTATAGAGTTTCAAGGAGGCCGATCCCCTATAGAGACCAACCCTAAGCTTAGAGTACAAAACCTCTATGATTCAAGAGTACAAAACCAGGTTTGAGAAGCTATCATACCTTGCTCGTGATTGGACTGACCATCAATTGTTAGGAACATTCATCGAAGGTCTAGCTTTATGAAGACTCGTGCTCCTTTTAATTCATCCAGCAATTCATCTACTACTGAAATAGGGTACTTGTCCTTGACGGTCAGTGTTAGAACCTTTACGGATTCTAAGCTTGGGGTTGGTCTCTATAGGGGATCGGCCTCCTTGGAACTCTATAGGGGTTCCTTCCTCCAAGTTGCTACTCAAAGGCTGCTAAAAGATTGATCTATTCATTGATGAAAAGAGGGTGAATACATGGCTATTTATAGGGCTTCTAAACCCCAACTCCTAAAAGGGCTCTTACTCAAGACTCCTATTTCTAACCAACTCCTACTTCTAATTAGAACTCCTTCTCTAGTAAGACTCTTAATTCAAATAGGAATATTTCCCTAATAGGACTCCTACTTCTAATATGACTCTTTCTCTAATAGGACTCCTACTTCTAATAGGAGCCTCTCTCTAATAGGACTCCTACTTCTAATATGACTCTTTCTCTAATAGGATTCCTTTTCTAAGAAGCAACCTAACCCTAACCTAGCCGGCCTCTCCACCCCTTTAATAGGGTCCGGCTAGATAGGATTTATATGAATGTCCTTATCAATGAAACTAAATTAGGACTCTCATAGCTAGAATCTTAACAGACCCGCCCTCTTCAAATCAACCTTGTCCTTGAGGCCGACGTTCCATGAATTCTGGGAATTTGATCTTCAAGTCGTCATATTTCTCCTAAGTGGCATCTTCTGCTGGTAGGTTTGCCCACTGTATTAACACTTTACTAGTAGGTCGTTATCATCGAGTCACGATCCGTCAATCAATAATGGCACTTGGTTGGGTCTGGAGCTCTCCTTGGATAGTTATATTCGGTAGATGGCTTTGGGCTATCTCATGTTGTCCCAACTTGAGCTTCAAACATGATACATGGAAGACTGGATGGATTCGGGAGCTGGCGGGTAAGTCCAATCCGTATGCTATTGCTCCGATGCGCTCCAAAATCTGGTAGGGTCCATAGAACCGAGGTGAAAGCTTCATAGATGCTCTGGCTTATATTGATGTTTGCTTGTATGGCTGGAGCTGTAGGAAGACCCAATCTCCTACTAAAAATTCTCTTTCGCCTTTGTGTTGATCATATTGCTGTTTCATCCTTGCTTGTGTTGTTGTGAGATTATCTTTTAGCAACTTCAGCATTTTATCTCTGCCTTGTAGTTCACTGTCTACTTGTTCTACTTTAGAGGTGCCCAACACATATTTGGGAATTACAGGGGTTGTCGGCCATACATGGCCTCATAGGGAGTACATTTTATGGAGGAATGATAAGTTATATTATACCACCACTCGACTTAGGGAAGCCACTTTGTCCATTATTTTGGTCGGTCACTAGTGAAGCATCTAAGGTATGTCTCCAAACACCTGTTTACCACTTTAGTTTGGCCGTCGGTTTATGGGTGATATGCCATACTCATCTTTAATTTAGTGCCCTGCATCTGGAATAACTCTATCCGAAATTTGCTCGTGAAGACCCTATCACGATCACTTACAATAGATCTCGGCATCTCATGTAATTTTACAATATTCTCCATAAAGATTCGAGCAATACTAGAAGTAGTGTAGGGATTACGAATGACACAAAAGTGAGCATACTTTGTAAGGCGATCAACCACAACAAAAATTATACCTTTTCCTTGTGATGAGGGAAGCCCTTTGATATATTAGTCCATATTGATTTTGGGATGGGTAGAGGTTGCAACTTTCCGGGACTTACCATTGTCTCACATTTGCGTCATTGACATACATCACATTATGCTACAAATTCAGCAATAATATTTTTCATCCCTATCCAATAAAAATTTTACTTAATTCTTTTATAGGTTCTAAGGAACCCAGAGTGCCCGGCCATAGATGTGAAATACATCTCTTGATTGATGGTTTTTATGTAAGTAGAATTTGGCACATGCACAATGTATCCTTTATATCGCAAGTCCTTTGAGTCCCAACTGTAATGAGCCATGGAGCTTGGTGCTTCCTCCAATTTTTTTATGATTTTACTCATTTTCGGATTATCTTGCCATTCCCTCATAATATCTTCATGGAAGTCTTTGGTCGGAAGTGAAACAGCCAAAATTTTAGCTTGCTCGGGTAGCCGTGAAGCGCATTTGCAATAATATTATCTTTCCCCTTTTTGTAAGTTATTTCATAATCATATCCAAGAAGCTTTGTTACCCATTTCTACTACTCAGGGGAAGATATCTTCTGCTCCAAGAAATATTTTAGGCTTTTATAGTCGGTCTTGAATTGAAAGCGTCGCCCGATCAAGTACGGTCTCCATTTGTCGTAAATAGTCATCTTGAGATGGGAAGGAGATAACGCCTTACTAGTATAAGTGAGGGGGTGGCCATCTTGCATTAGTATAGCACCAATTCCTACTTCGGAGGCATCAGCTTCAATAATAAAAGTCTTGCCGATATCGGGTAACGCTAGTACTGGTGTTGTTATCATTATGACTTTAAGTTCATCGAAGGCAGTGGTGGCTTTGTCCGACCACTAGAAAGCATCTTTTTTCAGCAAGGAAGTACGGGGTGCACTGATCTTTCCATAGTTTTCATGAACTTCCGGTAGTAACCTGTTAAACCGAGAAAGTCGCGCAGCGATTTTATGTTCCTCGGGGTCGGCCAGTTCTGCATTGCTTTAATTTTGGAGGGGTCCATTGCCACCCCTTCCTCTGATATGATATGCACAAGATATTTCATCTTTTGTTGAAGAAAGCTGCACTTCATTTTTTTGACAAAAAAAATATGTTCTCGTAAAATTGTCAAAACAAGTCATAAGTGCTGAATATGACTTTCAAGAGAAGGGCTGTAAATAAGGATATCGTCAAAGAAAACTAGCACAAACTTTCAAAGATAACCCCGGAAAATATCATTCATAAGGCTCTAGAAGGTAGAGGGAGCATTGGTGAGACCAAAGGGTATTATCAAAATTTTGTAGTGACTGTTGTGCGTTCGAAAGGCAGTTTTCGGCATGTCTTCTTCGCAAACTCATATTTGATGATACCCGGATCGAAGGTCCAGCTTTTGTGAAGACTCATGCTCCCTTTAATTCATCAAGCAATTCATCTACTACTGGAATAGGGTACTTGTCCTTGACGGTTATGTCGTTAAGAGCTCGATAATCAATGCGCATTTGCTATATTCCATCTTTCTTTCCTACGAGGAGCATCGATGAAGAGTAGGGGCGGCAACTTGGCTGAATAACTCCTATTTCAAGCATCTGTTTTACAATCCTTTCTATTTCAACTTTCTGAAGATGTGGATACCGATATAGTCAAGTATTTGGGGTGGTAGTGTTAGAACCCTTGCGGATTCTAAGCTTGGGGTTGATCTCTATAGGGGATCGACCTTCTTGGAACTCTATAGGGGTTCCTTTAAGTTGATGCTCAAAAATTGCTAAAATATTGATCTATTCATTGATGAAAATAGGATGAATACATGGCTATTTATAGGGCTTCTAAACCCCAACTCCAAACATGACTCTTACTCAAGACTCCTACTTCTAACCAACTCCTACTAATTATGACTCCTTCTATAATAGGACTCCTACTTCTAATAAGACTCTTTCTTTAATAGGACTCCTTTTAATAGGACTCCTTCTATAGTAGTACTCCTACTTCTAATAGGACTCTTTCTCTAATATGACGCCTACTTCTAATAGGACTTTTTCTCTAGTTGGACTCCTACTTCTAATAGGACTCTTTCTCTAATAGGACTCCTTTTCTAAGAAGCAACCTAACCCTAACCTAGCCAGCCTCTTCACCTCTTTAATAGGGGTCGGCTAGATAGGATTTACATGAATGCCCTTATCAATGAAACTAAATTAGGACTCTCATAGCTAGAGTCCTAACAAACCCGCCCTCTTCAAATCAGCCTTGTCCTCGAGGTTGACGTTCCATGAATTTTGGGAATTTGATCTTCAAGTCATTATAGTTCTCCCAAGTGGCATCTTCTATTGGTAGGTTTGCCCACTATATTAACATTTCAATAGCAGGTCGTCGTCGTCGAGTCATGATCCGTCGATCAATAATGACACTTGGTTGGGTCTAGAGCTCTCCTTAGATAATTATATTTCGTAGATGGATTTAGGCTATCTCATGTTGTCCCAACTTGAGCTACAAACACGATACATGGAAGACTGGATGGATTCGGGAGCTGGCGGGTGAGCCCAATTTGTATGCTATTGCTCCGATGCGCTCCAAAATCTGGTAGGGTCCATAAAACCGAGGTAAAAGCTTATAGATGCTCTGGTTTCGATTGATATTTACTTGTATGGCTGGAGCCGTAGGAAGACCCAATCTCCTACTGAAAATTCTCTTTCGCTTTTGTGTTGTTGACATAAGTCACATTATGCTACAAATTTAGGAATAATATTTTTAATCCCTATTCAATAAAAATTTTGTTTAATTCTTTTATAGGTTCTAAGGAACTTGGAGTGCTCGACCGTACGTGTGGAATGCATCTCTTGAAGGATGGTCTTTATGCAATACAATTTGGCACAAGCATAATGCGTCCTTTATATCGCAAGTCCTTTGAGTCCCAACTATAATGAGCCATGAAGCTTTGTGCTTCCTCCAATTTTTTTAATGATTTTACTCGTTTCCGGATTATCTTGTCATTCCCTCCTAATATCCTAAGGAAGTCACTAGTCGGAAGTGAAACAACCGAAAATTCAGCTTACTCGGGTAGTCGCGAAAGTGCATATACAACAATATTATCTTTCCCTTTTTTGTAAGTTATTTCATAATCATATCCAAGAAGCTTTGTTATCCATTTTTACTGCTCAGGGGAAGATATCTTTTGCTATAAGAAAAATTTTAAGCTTTTATTGTCGGTCTTGATTTGAAAACGTCGCCCGATCAAGTACGGTCTCTATTTGGACACCGCATGCACAATCGCGAGCATTTCCTTGTCATAAATAGTCATCTTGAGATGGGAAGGAGATAACGTCTTACTAGTATAAGCGAGGGGGCGGCCATCTTGCATTAGTATGGCACTAATTCCTACTCCGGAGGCATCGACTTCAATAATAAAAGTCTTGCCGAAGTCGGGTAACGCTAGTACTGGTATTGTTATCATTGCGACTTTAAGTTCGTCGAAGGCAGTGGTGGCTTTGTCTGACCACTGGAAAGCATCTTTTTTCAGCAAGGAAGTAAGGGGTGTACTGATCTTTCAATAGAAGAAAGAATCCTATTAGAAGTAGAGAGTCCTATTAGAGAAAGAGTCCTATTAAAAGTAGGAGTCCTACTAGGGAAGAAGTCTTATTAGAAGTAGGAGTCCTTATTGAGAAGAAGTCCTATTAGAAGGAGTCCTATTAGAGAAAGAGTCTTATTAGAAGTAAGAGTCTTATCATAGCAGGAGTCCTAATTAGTAGGAGTTGGTTAGAAGTAGGAGTCTTGAGTAAGAGTCCTATTATGAGTTGGGGCTTAGAAGCCCTATAAATAGCCATATATTTATCCTCTTTTGATCAATGAATAGATCAATCTTTTAGTAGCCTTTGAGCATATTCATTGTACCCATCCCAGAATCTAGCCCTATAACATATTCAACAATTTATGGGAAGATCAAAGGATGATCTACAGTGGTGGAGATGTGATAGGACCCTAGTAGGGTTGGGTCCTACTCAACCAAGTAGCAGCTAATAAAACCCAGTGAGTGTAATAAATCTCACCTAACCATCTCTATCCTATAAAGAAGAGAGACTAGGGTTTATATTTGGGCTATTGGGCCTCTTAGCTGTCGCCCCCCTTGTTACTGGGCCGGTCGGCTAAAGTTGAGGGTAAATTGGGTAGTTCACTTAGGAAGCAGCCCCTAGGGATAGTGTTTAGAGCTCTATATAAGCTTGTAGCCTCTACCTCTTTGGAATAAGAAATATCAATCTACAATTGTAGCCACCAGGCTACTTGGAGGGTGGAACCCCTATAGCGTTCCAAGGGTTGATCCCCCTCAAAGATCAATCTTCATAGAATTCTTCTAGGGTTCTATCATCTAGTATCAGAGCAGTGATCTTACTACTTTTGCTGCCATCCCTGCCGCCCACTATCAGCCAAGCAATTTTCACAATTGCTCTTGACGTCGTCGTCTCCACCGTTATCTCTTGACGTAGATCAATTCAATCTACAGTCGTCACCTCTAATTGCATCAAAGATCTGGTATTTTTTTACCACCAATACCCTTTACTGCTGTAATTTTTCATCTAAAATACTAAAAAGAAGTTTTTCTATCTATCCCTTGCCTACGAATTCCTTGTGTCGCAAAAGTTACCATCTTTGCAAATGAAGGATTGCTGTAGAAAATTTCAACTGCGTGTTGCTGCCTTTAACCGATCTAATTGTTATCCTTTTTGAACAAAATTTCTTGTGCACCTCATAGATCATCTTGGCTCCCATCCGTGATTGATCTATAGTGGAATTCATCAAAAAAAAAATTGTGTTGTTGCAATCTCTCATCGCAAACTACTAAAATTTTTCGACGAGAATTCTGCTATCGCAACTTGCACCGATTTCTTTATTGTTTTGCTGTCAAAATTTCTTGATCTAATTTGTTATCTTTGCTGTTATCTAAACTAAGATTCTACCATCAAACCCCCTCCTCAAATCCTTGAGTTTTAGCTGAACATTTCATCGAGAAACCGCTATTTCTTCGATGACAATTCTGCTCTTACGAGACAGGGCATATAGGCATCAATTTCCATTGATTTTTGCCAAATCTTTGCTGTGATCTATTATAGATCTAAAACCCTCTTCCCTAACCTTCATCCACTACCATCACAGTCCAAAAACTCCATTAAACCATAGCCCTAAACTGCACCCAAAAATGGCCACAAAACAAGCCTAAACCGCAGCCTACATCCACCAATCCACCAACCCTTTCAGCCACCACTTCTCTCAACCAATACATGCCTTTAACTCAATAGCAAAAAGAGATCTTAATATTATAAATTTGGAGACATGTGCTATGGCATATGAGGAGGCAATTGATGCTAAATTCGAAGCCTTCGAGACACGAATGGAGGAGAAGATTCGGACTCTCTTTGCCAAACTTAGTTTGGGTCGACCACCGAGCCCAAAGAAATCACATCAAGGAGAAAGCTCTAATCGAAGAGATGACCTCCAGGAGAGGGGAGGCTCTATGACCGATCCCCGCTATCCACACATGAGGGTGGACTTCCCTAAATGGGAAGAAGGAGACCCGATTGGTTAGATCTCGCGCGCGGAGTGATATTTTCAGTATCACAAAGCCGCAAATGCAGCTATGGTAGAAATTGCAGCTATACATCTTGAAGGGGATGCCATACAATGGTTTGATTGGTTTGAACATACTCATGGAGTCCTCTCATGGTGACAATTCAAAGAAGGACTGTTGATCCGTTTCGGACCAACCGAGTATGAGAACATCGATGGACAATTAGCAAAGATCTGACAAACCTCCACCATCTAGGAGTATCAAACCAGGTTGAAAGGTTATCTAATCAAACTCATGATTGGTCTAAAAAATAGTTATTGGGGACATTTATTGAGAGCTTGAAGCCAGAAATCCAAGGAGAAGTTAAAGCGCGACAACCGTACACGCTTATGGTAGCCATCTCTTTCGCATGACTTCAGGAGGAGCGATTGAACCGTGAAGCCCGGAGGACTAGGGTCACTCCTCGACTAGTAATATCGAAGCCCTCAGGCCCCCCTATTATCTGTCGAGCTCCTGCACCAAAAAGGTTGACAAGAGAAGAGCTTCTAGATCGATCTGCCAAGGGGTTATGTTGGCATTGTGACGAGCCGTGGAGCCACAAGCATCGCTGTAAAAAAGGGAGACTTCTTATGATTGAACCAGTGGAAGAAGAGATTAATAAATAGTTAGAAGAGAGTCTTGAATATGAGGATGAAGATATGGAAGAAGAGCCATAATCAACCGACTTTATGGTACATGCGCTAGCCGGCTACTCAAATCCGCAAACGATGAAAGTTGGAGGCCTGCTCAAACAATAACCGATCACCATTCTCATTGATATAGGCAGCACTAATAACTTTCTAAATAGTAAGGTTGCTGCTCGGATGGCGCTCCACATCAAAAGTTACAGCAAGTTTGACGTAAAGGTCGCCAACGATCGAATCCTAAAATGCAACCAAAAATGCTTGCAGGTTAAACTATTACTGCAGGGCCAAGAAATTATTGCCGACTTTTTTCTCCTACCAATTGTTGATTATGAGGCTATGCTAGGCATAGAATGGCTGACGATGCTTGGTGATGTCTCTTGGAACTTTTCCAAATTGATTATGAAATTCTATTGTAAAGGTAAACAGGTCACCCTACGCAGGAAGCACGGAAGCAACGTAACCACCGTTTCAACCCAACGAATGGAGAAAGTTTTACACAAGATAAATGGTGGCTTTCTTATGCATCTCCAGTAGCAACCAGAGGGGAAGAAAACTAAAATTAAAGATCAAAATCTCACTCAACTGCTTATTGAATTTGATGATATTTTTGCTAAACCGCGCGGTCTTCCTCCTACTCGGCAATAGGACCACCGAATTTCAATCCTTCTAGGCAAACCACCAACAAACACTTGGCCTTATCGCTATCCTCACCTCTAGAAGGATGAAATTGAGAAGATCGTGAAGGAGATGCTCGAACAGGGGTGATTTGGCCAAGCTGTAGCCCCTACTCTACCCCGGTGCTAGCGCTACTAGATTTCAATCGATCCTTCATCATTGAGGCCGATGCATCTGGAGTTAGAATTGGAGCCGTTCTCATGCAAGATGGTCGACCACTCACATACACTAGCAAGGCATTGTCTCCCTCCCATCAAAAAATATCTATCTATGATAAGGAGATGCTCGCCATTGTACACGTAGTAACAAAGTGGAGACCCTACCTGATTGGCCGATAATTTCAGATTAAAATTAACCATAGAAGCCTTAAGTACTTTTTGGAGCAGAAGATATCATCCTTGGAGTAGCAAAAATGGATAACCAAACTTCCAGGATTTGATTATAAAATTATTTACAAAAAGGGGAAAGAAAATGTTGTTGCAGATGCACTCTCACAGCTCCCTTAACAAGCTGAATTTTCAGCCATCTCTCTTCCTACCCCTGGCTTCCTCGAGGGCATTAGGGAGGAATGGAAGAAGGATCCAGAAACCAGCAACATCATCAAAAAATTAGAGGAGGATCCAAGTGCAATAGCTCACTATACTTGGGATTCGAGGGATCTACGCTACAAAGGTCGTATTATGCTTATATCAAACTCCCCTTGCATCAAAGTCATTCTGCACGAAATACACTCTACACCTTCAGCAGGGCACTCCGAATTTCTAAGAACCTACAAAAGAGTAAAGCAAAACTTTTATTGGAAAGGGATGAAAAAAATTATTTCTGAATATGTAGCACAATATGATGTATGTCAACAACATAAGGTGAAATAGTGGCGAGTCTAGGGAAACTACAACCACTACCCATACCAGACTCGGTGTGGATTGACATCTCCATGGACTTCATCGAAGGGCTGCCACCTTCCAAAGGTAAAAGCACAATCCTTGTAGTGGTTGATCGTCTTATGAAATATGCTCATTTTTATGCTGTGCGAAATCCCTACACTGCTATTAGTATTGCTCAGATTTTTACAGAAAATATTATTAAACTGCATGGGATGCCAAGGTCCATTGTAAGTGATCGTGATAGGGTCTTCACTAGTAAATTTTAAACCGAGTTATTTCAGTTGCAGGGCACCAAACTCAAGATGAGCATAGCATATCATCCACAAACTAACAGCCAAATAGAGGTGATGAACAGGTGTTTGAGACGTACCTTCGGTGTTTTGCCAGTGACCGATCGAAAGAGTGGACAAAATGGCTCCCCTAGGCCGAATGGTGGTACAATACTACATATCATTCATCTACAAAATGTACCCCATATGAAGCATTATATGGTCAATCGGCTCCTGTGATTCCAAAGTATGTAATTGGCTCGGTTAAGGTAGATATGGTCGACTAAGATTTAATTGATAGAGACAAACTCCTATAGCTGCTAAAGGATAATCTCTCTACCGCTCAAGCCAGAATAAAGCAGCAAGCTGATACACAAAGAAGCGAAAGAGAATTTTTAGTAGGAGATTGGGTTTATCTCTGCCTACAACCATACAAACAATTATCCGTCAACACACAAGCCTCCATGAAGCTATCTCCATGTTTTTATGGGTCGTATTAGATCGCAAAGCATATTGGAGTTGTGGCGTACAGACTTAAATTGCTTGAGGATACCAAAATTCACCCGATCTTCCACGTGTAATGCTTGAAGCCAAGTTAGGAGAACACGAGTCACCCTAAATTCAACTGCCCAATACACTAACGATGGATATATCTAAGCCCAGCTGCAAGCCATTCTCGACCGGAGAATCATCATGCATCGCCGATGTCCCTCTATTGAAGTACTAGTGCATTGGAATAATTTACCACCCAAAGATGCCACATAGAAATCATATGAGGAGCTGAAGACCCAGTTCCCTGAATTCATGGAACCTCAGTCTTGAGGACAAGGCTGATTGGAAGAGGGCAAGCTTGATAGGACCCTAGTAGGGTTAGGTCCTACTCAACCAAGTAGCAGCTAATAAAAACCCTATGAGTGTAATAAATCCCACCTAGCCACCTCTATTCTATAAAGAAGAGAGGTTAGGGTTTATATTTGGGCTATTGGGCCTCTTAGCCACTGCCTCCCTTGTTATTGGGTCGGTCGGCTAAAGTTGAGGGTAAATTGGGTAGTTCACTTAGGAAGCAGCCCTAAGGGCTAGGGTTTGGAGCTCTATATAAGCTTATAGCCTCCACCTCTTTGGAACAAGAAATATCAATCTACAATTGCAGCCACCAGACTATTTGGAGGGTGGAACCCCTATAGCATTCCAATGGTTGATCCCCCTCAAAGATCAATCTTCATATAATTCCTCTGGGATTCTATCAAGATGATGGCAGAATTCGACGATAATCTTCTAAGCAATTGTGGGAATTGCTTTGGTCAGTTGTGGAGGGCTGGTAGATGGCTGTGGAAGGATAGCGAGACACCAAGAATGCTGCTCTGAACCATTTCGGACCTACGGAGTATGAAAATATCGACGGCCAACTCGCAAAGATTCGATAAGCCTCTACGATTCAAGAGTACCAAACCAAGTTTGAGAAGCTATCCTACCTTGCTCGCGACGGTTCAGCAATGCGTTCTTAAATTGATTCCACGTCGGAGCCCCATGATTATATTCCAGCCAATTGTACCATTGAATAGCATCTCCTTCAAGGTGGATGATAGCAGTCTCCACCATAGCATTATCCGACGTTCGGTAGTAGCGAAAGTAACGTTCGGCGCACGAAATTCACCCTGCCGGGTCTCCTTCTTTCCATCGTGGGAAGTCCACCCTCATCAATGGTTGAAGCATGTCCGAGGGCTGTCCCTCCTTCTCTGGGGTCCTTTCTAAATTCTCTCCTTGCTGTAATTTGGTTGGACTCAGTGGTTGTCCAATTCTGTATTCTGCAAACAAAGCGTGCAATTTGTCTTCCAAGCATGATTCAAGCAGTGATTCAATCCGAGATTCCCATACTTCAAATTTGGCATCAATTGGATCTTGAGAATCCATAGCATATGCCTGTAGATCAGAGATGCCCTTGTCTTTTTTCTGTTGATGGGTTAATGGCATCGGGTGGTGGAAGGTTCGGACAATAGATCAGTGATAGAAGGGTTCGGCTGTAATGGTTTACTGTTTTAGGCTACAATTTTTGATGCTGTTAGGGTTATGATACTAGGTTATAATGGATGCGTCTTAAGGCTAGAGGGATGCCCTAAAGATGTCTTAGTTTATAGTAGCAAGGTGGCTAGGGTTTGGTAGGTTACGGAGGAGAAAAAGGACAAAGGTGCAACACCAGATTTTTCACCGAAAAAATTCTAGCAGTAAAGATGTAATTTTTTCCAAAAATTTTTAAAAGAGATTCAAGTAAAACTCAAAAGGAATCTATTGATAAGGGAGAGGTAATGCTGTTAAAAATTTCGTAGAAAGAAACAACAACAAGAGGTTCGGCAAAATTGAGGATCACGAAGAGGTACTATAGCAGATTTTTACGTCTAAAGTGCAGCAGTTGGACGTAAAAGATAAGTGGTTTATATTGAGAATTTTTCGATAAAACCAAAGGGCAAACCACTGTTAGGAAGTGTCAAAGCCATTGTAAAAATTTCATAGAGATTTGGATAGAAAAACTATAGTAGCAAGATAAAAAAGACAGTACTATTTGGCTAAAATTCTGCAATGCAACTTTCTTTGTAGAGATGAAACCTTTGCGATGAAAAGTTTATACAACAATATAGGAACGAATTTTTTAGATTTTTTGAATAAGGATAACTAAATTACAGCAGCAGTAAGTTAGATAACTATAACCTGTTGCAATTCATAGGAAGAACAAAGGATTATCTACGGTGGTGGAGATGACGGTGGAATTCGACGATGATCTTCTAAGCAATTGTGGGAATTGCTTTAGGCGGTTGTGGAGGGCTGGTGGATGGCTGTGGAAGGGCAACGAGATACCAAGAATGTTGCTATGATACCAAGGGTCAGAACCCTTGTGGATTCTAAGCTTGGGGTTGATCTCTATAGGGTATCGGCCTCCTTGGAACTCTATTGAGGTTCCTTCCTCCAAGTTGCTACTCAAAGGCTACTAAAAGATTGATCTATTCATGATAAAAAGAGAGTGAATACATGGCTATTTATAGGGCTTCTAAACCCCAACTTCTAATAGGACTCTTACTCAAGACTTCTACTTCTAACGAACTTCTACTTCTAATTAGGACTCCTTCTCCAGTAGGACTCCTAATTCTAATATGACTCTTTCCCTAATAGGACTCCTACTTCTAATAGGACTCTGACTTCTAATAGAAGTATCTCTCTAATAGGATTCTTACTTCTAATAGGACTATTTCTCTAATAGGACTCATATTTCTAATAGGACTCCTTTTCTAAGAAGCAACCTAACCCTAACGTAGCCGACCTCTTCACTTCTTTAATAGGGATCGGCTAGGTAGGATTTACATAAATGCCCTTATTAATGAAACTAAATTAGGACTCTCATAGCTAGAGTCCTAACAGACCTGCCCTCTTCAAATCAGCCTTGTCCTCGAGGCTGACATTTCATGAATTCTGGGAATTTGATCTTCAAGTTGTCATAGTTCTCCCAGGTGGCATCTTCTGCTGGTAGGTTTGCCCACTGTATTAACACTTCAGTAGTAGGTTGTCGTCGTCGAGTTACAATCCGTCGATCAATAATGGCACTTGGTTGGGTCTGGAGCTCTCCTTGGATAGTTATATTTGGTAGATGGCTTTGGGCTGTCTCATGTTGTCCCAACTTAAGCTTCAAAAATGATACATGGAAGACTGGATAGATTCGGGCGTTAGAGGGCAAGTATAATCTATATGCTACTACTCCTATATGCTTCAAAATCTGGTAGGGTCCATAGAATCGAGGTGAAAGCTTCATATATGCTCTGGTTTGGATTTATGTTTACCTGTATGGCTGGAGCCGGTGGAAGACCCAATCTCCTACTGAAAATTCACTTTCGCCTTTGTTTTGATCATATTACTGTTTCATCCTTGCTTGTGCTGTAGTGAGATTATCTTTTAGCAACATCAGTATTTTGTCTCTGTCTTATAGTTTTCAGTCTACTTGTTCTACTTTAGAGGTGCCCAACATATATTTTGGAATTACAAGGGGGGGGGTCGGCCATACATGGCCTCAAAGGGAGTACATTTTATGGAGGAATGATAAGTTATATTATACCACCACTCGGCCCAGGGAAGCCACTTTGTCCATTCTTTTGGTCGGTCACTAGTGAAGCATCTTAAGTATGCCTCCAAATACCTGTTCACCACTTCAGTTTGACCATCGGTTTGTGGGTGATATGTAGTACTTATCTTTAATTTAGTGCCCTGCATCTGGAATAACTCTATCCAAAATTTTCTTATGAAGACCCTATCACGATCACTTACAATAGATCTCGGCATCCCATGTAATTTTTCAATATTCTCCAAAAAGATTAGAGCAATACTAGAAGCAGTGTAGGGATTACGGATGGCGCAAAAGTGAGCATACTTTGTAAGGCGATCAACTACGGCAAAAATTGTACCTTTTTCTTGTGATGAGGGAAGCCCTTCGATGAAATCTATTGATATATTAGTCTATATTGATTCTGGGATGGGTAGAGGTTACAACTTTCCGGGACTTACCATTGTCTCACCTTTGTGTCGTTAACATACATCACATTGTGCTATAAATTTAGCAATAATATTTTTCATCCCTATCCAATAAAAATTTTGCTTAATTATTTTATAAGTTCTAAGGAACCCAGAGTGCTTGGTCACAGGTGTGGAATGTATCGCTTGAAGGATGGTCTTTACACAAATAGAATTTGGCGCAAGCACAATGCATCCCTTATATAGTAAGTCTTTTGAGTCCCAACTGTAATGAGATACGAAGCTTCGTGCTTCCTCCATTTTTTTTATGATTTTACTTGTTTCTAGATCATCTTACCATTCCCACCTAATATCCTCAAGGAAGTCATTGGTCGGAAGTGAAATAGCTGAAAAATCAGCTTGCTCGGGTAGCCGCGAAAGTGCATCTGCAACAACATTATCTTTCCCCTTTTTGTAAGTTATTTCATAATCATATCCAAGAAGCTTTGTTACCCATTTTTACTACTCTAGGGAAGATATCTTCTGCTCTAAGAAATATTTTAGGCTTTTATGGTTGGTCTTGATTTGAAAGCGTCGTCCGATCAAGTACAGTCTCAATTTGGACACCGTATGCACAATCATGAGCATCTCTTTGTCATAAATAGTTATCTTGAGATGGGAAGGAGATAATGCCTTACTGGTATAAGCGAAGGGGTGGCCATCCTACATTAGTACAGCACCAATTCTGACTCCGGAGGCATCGACTTTAATAATAAAAGTCTTACCAAAGTCGGGTAACGCTAGTACGGGCGTTATTATCATTGCAAATTTAAGTTCGTCGAAGGCGGTGGTGGATTTGTTTGACCACTGGAAATCATCTTTTTTCAGCAAGGAAGTAAGGGGTGCACTGATCTTTCCATAGTTTTTCATGAACTTGCGATAGTAACCTGTTAAACCGAGAAAGTCACGTAGCGATTTTATGTTCCTCGGGGTCGGCCAATTCTGCATTGCTTCAATTTTGGAGGGGTCCACTGCCACCCCTTCCTCTGATATAATATGTCTAAGATATTCTATCTTTTGTTGAAGAAAGCTGCACTTCATTTTTTTGACAAAAAGAACATGTTCTCGTAAAATTGTCAAAACAAGTCATAAGTGTTGAATATGCCTTTCAAGAGAAGGGCTATAAATAAGGATATCGTCAAAGAAAATGGGCACAAACTTATGAAGATAACTCAGGAAAATATAATTTATAAGGCTTTGGAAGGTGAAGGGAGCATTGGTGAGACCAAAGGGCATTACCAGAAATTCATAGTGACCGTTGTGCATTTGAAAGGCAGTTTTTGATATGTCTTCTTCATACACTCGTATTTGATGATACCCGGATTGAAGGTCCAGCTTTGTGAAGACTCATGCTCTCTTTAATTCATCAAGAAATTCATCTACTCCTAGAATAGGGTACTTGTCCTTGATGGTTATGCCGTTGAGAGCTCGGTAATCAATGCACATTCGCCATGTTCCATCTTTCTTTCATACGAGAAGCACCGATGAAGAGTAGGGGCTGCAACTTGGCTGAATAACTCTTGTTTCAAGCATCTCTTTTACAATCCTTTCTATTTTATCTTTCTGGAGATGTGGATACCGATATGGCCGAGTATTTATTGGAGGTTTGCCTGGAAGAGTCGGTATACGATGATCATGCAGGCGGTTAGGAGGTAAGCTACGTGGTTCGTCAAATATATATGAAAATTCAGCAAGCAAGGGAAGTAGGTTTGGATCTTCAAATTTAGTTGGCTCTCCCTTAGATTGCTGCTCAAGTTGTACCAAAAAGCTGCTGCATACTTTATGCAAAACTTTCTCCATTCTTTGTGTGCAAATCGTCATTATGTCACCCCCACATTTCCCGCACAGTATCACCTGTTTCCCCTTCCTGTAAAATTTCATAATTAATTTTAAAAAATTCCAGGAAACATCACCTAATGTCATCATCCATTCGATGCTAAGCATGGCCTCATAATCATCGAGAGGGAGGAGGAAAAAATCTGCAATTATCTCTTGGTCCTGCAGCAATAGTAACACCCGTGGGCACCTATGATCGCACTTCAAAATTCGTCCATCTGCGACCTTAACATCAAACCTACTATAATTTTTAATAGCTAAGGCCATCTGGACAGCAACTTTGCTGTTTATAAAATTATTAGTGCTCCCGGTGTCAATAAGAATGGTGATCGGTGGTTGCTTCAGAAATCCTCCAACTTTCATTGTTTGTGGGTTCGCGTAACCGGCAAGGGCATGCATCGTAATATCAATTGGTTGTTGTTCTTCATCTGTGACCTCTTCCTCATGCTCCTGAATCTCCTCCTCCATGTCTTCAAGAGGTTCAATCAGTAGGAGGTAGCCCCTTTTGCAGCGATGATCGCGGTTCCATGGCTCATTGTAATGCCAACAAAGACCCTTTGCTGATCGGTCATGTAGTGCTTCTCTTGTCAATTTTTTTGGCAGCGAAGGATGGCTGGGAGTAGAAGGAGGTTTATATGCTGTGAGTCTAGGAGTGGTTCTCATCCTTCGAGCATCTTGGATGAGCCGTTCTTCTTGTATTCGAGCAAAAGAAATCATAGCCATCATGGTACGGGGCTACCGCGACTTAACTTCCCCTTTTATCTCTGGCTTGAGTCCTTCGATGAATATTCCTAACAATTGATAGTCAGTCCAATCATGAGTAAGGTAGGATAGCTTCTCAAACCTGGTTTGGTACTCTTGAATCGTAGAGGTTTGTCGAATCTTTGCGAGTTGCCCGTTGATATTTTCATACTCCGTAAATCCGAAACGGTTCAGCAGTGCGTTCTTAAATTGATTCCATGTCGGAGCCCCATGATTATATTCCAGCCAATTGTACCATTGAATAGCATCTCCTTCAAGATGGATGACAGCAATCTCCACCATAGCATTATCCGACATTTGGTAGTAGCGAAAGTAACGTTCGACGTGCAAAATCCACCCTGCCGGGTCTCCTTCTTCCCATCGTGGGAAGTCCACCCTCATGCGTGGCTGAAGCATGTCCAAGGGCTATCTCTCCTTCTCTGGGGTACTTTCTGAATTCTCTCCTTGCTGCAATTTAGTTGGACTCAGTGGTTGTCCAATTCTGAATTCTTCAAACAAAGCGTGCAATTTGTCTTCCAAGCGTGATTCAAGTCGTGATTCAATCCGAGATTCCCATGCTTCAAATTTGGCATCAATTGGATCTTGAGAAGCCATAGCATATGTCTATAGATCAGAGATTCCCTTATCTTTTTTCTATTGATGGGTTAATGGCATGGGGTGGTGGAAGGTTCGGACAATAGATCGATGATAGAAGGGTTCAGCTGTAATGGTTTACTATATTGGGCTATAATTTTTTATGCTGTTAGGGTTATGAAACTAGGTTATAATGACTGTGTCTTAAGGCTAGATGGATGCCCTAAAGACATCTTGGTTGGTGGTAGCAAGGTGGCTAGGGTTTGGTAGGTTACGGAGGAGAAAAAGGACAAAGGTGCAAAACCAGATTTTTTATCGAAAAAATTCCAGTAGTAAAGATGTAATTTTTTCCTGAAATATTCAAAAGAAATTCAAGTAAAACTCAAATGAAATCTACTGGTAAGGGAGAGGTAATGCAGTTAAAAATTTCATAGAAAAAAATGACAGCAAATGGTTTGGCAAAATTGAGGATCACAGAGAGGTACTATAGCAGATTTTTACGTCTAAAGTGCAGTAGATTGGACATAAAAGATAAGTGGTTTATATTAAGAATTTTTTGACAAAACCAAAGGGAAAACCACTGTTAGGAAGTGTCAAAGCCGTCATAAAAATTTCATAGAGATTTGGATAGAAAAAATGTAGTAGCAAGATAAAAAACATAGTGATATGCGGTTGAAATTCTGTAGTGCAACTTTCGTTGTAGAGATGAAAACTTTACGACGAAAAGTTTATGTAGCTATATAGGAACGAAATTTTTGGATCTTTTGAATAAGGATAACTAAATTGCAGCAGCAGTAAGGTAGATAACCAGAACTTGTTGCAATTCACGAGAAGATCAAAGGATGATCTGCGGTGGTGGAGATGACGACGAAATTTGGTGATGATCTTCTAAGCAATTATCGGAATTGCTTTGGGCGGTTGTGGAGGGCTAGTAGATGGCTGTGGAAGGGCAGCGAGATGCCAAGAATGCTGCTCTGATGCCAAGTGTTAGAACCCTTGCAGATTCTAAGCTTGGGGTTGATCTCTATAGGGGATCGGCCTCCTAGGAACTCTATAGGGGTTCCTTCCTCCAAGTTTCTACTCAAAGACTGCTAAAAGATTAATCTATTCATTGATGAAAAGAGGGTGAATACATAGCTATTTATAGGGATTCTAAACCCCAACTCCTAATAGAGCTCTTACTCAAGACTCCTACTTCTAATTAGGACTCCTTCTCTAATAGGACTCCTAATTATAATAGGACTCTTTCCCTAATAGGACTCCTACTTCTAATAGGACTCTTTCTCTAATAGGACTCATATTTATAATAGAACTCCTTTTCTAAGAAGCAACCTAACCCTAACCTAGCTAGCCTTTTCACCTATTTAATAGGGGCCGGCTAGATAGGATTTACATGAATGCCCTTATCAATGAAACTAAATTAGGACTCTCATAGCTAGAGTCCTAACAGACCCGCCCTCTTCAAATCAGCCTTGTCCTCGAGGCTGACGTTCCATGAATTCTGGGAATTTGATCTTCAAGTCATCATAGTTCTCCCAAGTGGCATCTTCTACTGGTAGGTTTGCCCATTGTATTAACACTTCAGTAGTAGGTCGTCGTCCTCGAGTCACTATCTGTCGATCAATAATGGCACTTGATTGAGTCTGGAGCTCTCCTTGGATAGTTATATTTGGTAGATAGCTTTGGGCTGTCTCATGTTGTCCCAACTTGAGCTTTAAACACGATACATGGAAGACTGGATGGATTCGGAGCTAGCGGGTAAGTCCAATCTGTATGCTACTGCTCCGATGCACTCCAAAATCTGGTAGGGTCTATAGAACCGAGGTGAAAGCTTTATAAATGTTCTAGTTTGGATTGATGTTTGCTTGTATGGTTGGAGCCGTAGGAAGACCCAATCTCCTACTGAAAATTCTCTTTCGCCTTTGTGTTGATTATATTGCTGTGTCATCTTTGCTTGTGCTACAGTGAGATTATCTTTTAGCAACTTCAGCATTTTATCTCTGTCTTGTAGTTTTCTATCTACTTGTTCTACTTTAGAGGTGCCCAACATATATTTTGGAATTACAGGGGGGGTCGACCATATATGGCCTCATAGGGAGTACATTTTGTGGAGGAATGATAAGTTGTATTATACCACCACTCGACTCAGGGAAGCCACTTTTTCCATTCTTTTGGTTGGTCACTAGTGAAGCATCTAAGGTATGTCTCCAAACACCTGTTCACCACTTCAGTTTGGTCGTCGGTTTGTGGGTGATATGTCGTACTCATCTTTAATTTAGTGCCCTACATCTAGAATAACTCTATCCAAAATTTGCTCGTGAAGACCGTATCATGATCACTTACAATAGATCTTGACATCCTATGTAATTTTATAATATTCTTCATAAAGATTTGACCAATACTAAAAGCAATGTAGGGATTACGGATGGCACAAAAATGAGCATACATTGTAAGACGATCAACCACGACAAAAATTATACCTTTTCCTTGTGATGAGGGAAGCCCTTCGATGAAATCCATTGATATATCAGTCCATCTTGATTCTAGGATGGGTAGAGGTTGTAACTTTCTGGGACTTGCCATTGTCTCACCTTTGTATTGTTGACATACATCACATTGTGCTACAAATCCAGCAATAATATTTTTCATTCCTTTCCAATAAAATTTTTCTTAATTCTTTTATAGGTTCTAAGGAACCCAAAGTGCCCGGCCATAGGTGTGGTATGCATCTCTCGAATGATGGTCTTTTTGCAAGTAGAATTTGGCACAAGCACAATGCATCCTTTATATCGCAAGTCCTTTGAGTCCCAACTGTAATGAGCCATGGAGCTTGGTGCTTCCTCTAATTTTTTTTTATGATTTTACTCGTTTCCAGATTATCTTGCCATTCCCTACTGATATCCTCAAGTAAGTCGCTGGTCGGAAGTGAAATAGTCAAAAATTTAGCTTGCTCGGGTAGCCGAGAAAGCGCATCTACAACAACATTATCTTTCCCCTTTTTGTAAGTTATTTCATAATCATATCCAAGAAGCTTCGTTACTCAATTTTGCTGCTCAGGGGAAGATATCTTCTGCTCCAAGAAATATTTTAGGCTTTATGATCGGTCTTGATTTGAAAGCATCACCCGATCAAGTATGGTCTCCATTTGGACACCGCATGCACAATCGCGAGCATCTCCTTGTCGTAAATAGTCATCTTGAGATGGAAAAGAGATAATGCCTTACTAGTATAAGTGAGAGAGCGGCTATCTTACATTAGTGCAACACTAATTCCTACTCCGGAGGCATCAGCTTCAATAATAAAAGTTTTACCGAAGTCGGGTAACATTAGTACTGGTGTTGTTATCATTGCGACTTTAAGTTCATCAAAGGTAGTGGTGGCTTTGTTCGACCATTGGAAAGCATCTTTTTTTAGTAAGGAAGTAAGGGGTGCACTGATCTTTCCATAGTTTTTCACAAACTTACGGTAGTAACCTGTTAAACCAAGAAAGCCACGAAGCGATTTTATGTTCCTCAGGGTCGACTAGTTCTGTATTGCTTCAATTTGGAGAGATCCACTGCCACCCCTTCCTCTGATATGATATGCCCAAGATATTCCACCTTTTGTTAAAGAAATCTGCACTTCATTTTTTTGACAAAAAGAACATGTTCTTACAAATTTATCAAAACAAGTCGTAAGTGCTGAATATGACTTTCAAGAGAATGGCTGTAAATAAGGATATCATCGAAGAAAACTAGCACAAACTTTCGAAGATAACTCCGGAAAATATCATTCATAAGGCTTTGGAAGGTGGAGGGAGCATTGGTGAGACCAAAGGGCATTACCAAAAATTCGTAGTGACCGTGGTGCGTTCACTCGTATTTGATGATACCCGGATCGAAGGTCTAGCTTTGTGAAGACTCGTGCTCCCTTTAATTCATCAAGTAATTCATCTACTACTGGAATAGGGTACTTGTCCTTGATAGTTATGCCATTGAGAGCTTGGTAATCAACGCACATTCACCATGTTCCGTCTTTCTTTCGTACGAGGAGCACCGATGAAGAGTAGGGGCTGCAACTTGGCTGAATAGCTCCTGTTCCAAGCATCTCTTTTACAATCCTTTCTATTTCATCTTTTTGGAGATGTGGATACTGATATGGTTGAGTATTTGGGGTGGCAGTGTTAGAACCCTTGCGGATTCTAAGCTTGGGGTTGATCTCTATAGGGGATCAGCCTCCTTGGAACTCTATAGGGGTTCCTTCCTCCAAGTTGCTACTAAAAGATTGATCTATTCATTGATGAAAAGAGGATGAATACATGGCTATTTATAGGACTTCTAAACCCTATATAATAATAGGACTCTTACTCAAGACTCATACTTCTAACTGACTCCTACTAATTATGACTCCTTTTATAATAGGACTCCTACTTCTAATAAGACTCTTTCTCTAATAGGACTTCTTCTCTAGTAGTACTCCTACTTCTAATAGGACTCTTTCTCTAATAGGACTCCTACATCTAATAGGACTTCTTCTCTAGTAGGACTCCTACTTCTAATAGAACTCTTTCTCTAATAGGACTCCTATTTCTAATAGGACTCCTTTTCTAAGAAGCAACCTAACCCTAAACTAGCCGGCCTCTTCACCTCTTTAATAGGGGTCGACTAGATATGATTTACATGAATGTCCTTATCAATGAAACTAAATTAGGACTCTCATAACTAGAGTCCTAACAGAACCGCCCTCTTCAAATTAGCCTTGTCCTCGAGGCTGACGTTCCATGAATTCTGGGAATTTGATTTTCAAGTCATCATAGTTCTTCTAAGTGGCATCTTCTACTGGTAGGTTTGCCTACTGTATTAACACTTCAGTAGTAGGTCGTCGTCGTTGAGTTATGATCTGTCGATCAATAATGATACTTGGTTGGGTCTGAAACTCTACTTGGATAGTTATATTTGGTAGATGGCTTTGGGCTGTCTTATGTTGTCCCAACTTAAGCTTCAAACACGATACATGGAAGACTGGATGGATTCGGGAGCTGGCGAGTAAGTCCAATCTATATGCTACTGCTCCGATACACTCCAAAATCTGGTAGGGTCCATAGATCCAAAGTGAAAGCTTCATAGATGCTCTAGTTTGGATTGATATTATTGAATCTCAGATTTTGATGATGAAGTCAATTGATGAATTATTTATTATAATCCATATTATTGAGTTAAGTGTGCAGGATTAATTACGATGGGATGAAAAAATGAAGCGATTTACCGAGGTCAAGTTTGTCGGGAGTTCAAGAGTTCACCGGAAGTCCGAAAGATCATCGGAAGTATTGCCGGAATCAACCGAGGTCAAATCAAGGACTTGCCGAAGGTTTTGGAAGTTCGCCACAGAGATCATCCGAGGTTCGCGGAGACATCAAGAAGGTTCGGAAGCTTGCCAAAGACTCATTGAGCTTGCCACAAAATCCGGGAGCATGCTTGGAGTCCGTCGGAAGAAACCCGAAAGAGTGTCGGAAGTCCGCCGGAAAGCTCGCTGGAAGTAAACTGATAGAACCCCAGAGGAATTCTATAGAGATTGATCTTTGAGGGGGATCAACCCTTGGAATGCTATAGGAGTTCCACCCTCCAAGTAGCCTGGTGGCTGCAATTGTAGATTGATCTTTCTTATTCCAAAGAGGTGGAGGCTACAAGCTTATATAGAGCTCCAAACCCTAGCCCTAGGGGTTGCTTCATAAGTGAACTACCCAATTTGCCCTCAACCTTAGCGGGCCGGCCCAGTAACAAGGGGGCGACGGCTAAGAAGCCCAAAGACCCAAATATAAACCCTAGCCTCTCTTCTTTATAGGATAGAGGTGGCTAGGTGGGGTTTATTACATTCTCACAGGGTTTTTATTAGCTGCTACATGGTTGAGTAGGACCTTACCCTGCTAGGGTCCTATCAAGCCTCCTCTTCAAATCACCTTGTCCTTAAAAGGTGGGGTTCCATGAACTCAGAACCGGACTTCACTCCTCATATGATTCCCATGTGGCATCTTCGAGTGGTAAATTAGTCCAATGTACTAGTACTTGAAGAGAGGGGCGTCGACGACGCATCACGACTCTACGGTCGAGGATGGCTTGTGGTTGGGCTTGAATATTTCCATCATCAGTGGTGTTGGGCAGTTGGATCTGGGGTGTCTTATGTTCTCCCAACTTGGGCTTCAAGCATGACACATGGAAGATAGGGTGAATTTTGGCATCTTCAGGTAATTTAAGTTTGTACGCCATAGCTCCAATACGCTCTATGATCTGATAGGGCCCATAAAAACGTGGAGATAGCTTCATGGAGGCTCGTGTGTTGATGGATAGTTGCTTGTATGGTTGTAGGCAAAGATAAACCCAGTCTCCTACTAAAAATTCTCTTTCACTTCTTCGTGTGTCAGCTTGCTGCTTCATTCTAGCTTGAGCGGTAGAGAGATTATCCTTTAGCAGTTGTAGGAGTTTGTCCCTATCAATTAAATCTTGGTTGACCTGATCTACCTTAGCCGAGCCAATTACATACTTTGGAATCACAGGGGCCGACTGACCATATAATGCTTTATATAGGGTACATTTTGTAGATGAATGATATGTAGTATTGTACCACCATTCGGCCCAGGGGAGCCATTTCATCCACTCCTTTGGTCGATCACTAGCGAAACACCGAATATATGTCTCTAAACATCTGTTCACCACTTTTGTTTGGCCGTCAGTTTGTGGATGATATGCAGTGCTCATCTTGAGTTTGGTGCCCTGTAACTGAAATAACTTGGTCCAAAATTTACTAGTGAAGACCCTGTCATGATCACTTACGATGGACCTTGGCATCCCATATAGTTTGACAATATTTTCTATAAAAATCTGAGCAATACTAACAACAGTGTAGGGATTTCGCACAGCACAAAAATGAGCATATTTCGTAAGTCGATCAACCACCACAAGGATTGTGCTTTTACCTTTGGAAGGTGGCAGCCCTTCGATGAAGTCCATAGAGATGTCAGTCCACACCGAGTCTGGTATGGGTAGTGGTTGTAGTTTCCCTAGACTCGCCACTGTTTCACCTTTTTGCTGTTGACATACATCACATTATGCTACGTATTCAGAAATAATTTTTTTCATCCCTTTCCAATAAAAGTTTTGCTTCACTCTTTTGTAGGTTCTTAGAAATCCGGAGTGCCTTGCTAAAGGTGTGGAGTGCATTTCATGCAGAATGACTTTGATGCAAGGGGAGTTTGGTATAAGCACAATACGACCTTTATAGCGTAGATCCCTTGAATCCCAAGTATAGTGAGCTATTGCGCTTGGATCCTCTAATTTTTTGATGATGTTGCTGGTTTCTGGATCCTTCTTCCATTCCTCCCCCTCTGGTTGCTGCTGGAGATGCATAAGAAAGCCACCATTTATCTTGTGTAAAACTTTCTCCATTCATTGGGTTGAAATAGTGGTTATGTTGCTTCCGCGCTTCCCGTGTAGGGTGACCTGTTTACCTTTGCAATAGAATTTCATAATCAATTTGGAAAAGTTCCAAGAGACATCACCTAGTGTCGTTAGCCATTCTATGCCCAAAGACACCTCATAATCATCAATTGGTAGGAGGAAGAAGTTGGCAACAATTTCTTGGCCCTGCAGTAATAGTTTCACATGTGGGCATCTTTGGTCGCATTTTAGGATTCGACCATCGGCAACCTTTACGTCGAACTTGCTGCAACCTTCGATATAGAGCGCCATCCGAGCAGCAACCTTACTATTTAGAAAATTATTAGTACTGCCTGTATCGATGAGAACGGTGATTGGTTGTTGTTTGAGCAGCCTCCAACTTTCATCGTTTGCGGATTTGAGTAACCGGCTAGCGCATGTACCATAAAGTCAGTTGATTGTGGCTCTTCTTCCACATCTTCATCCTCATGTTCAAGACTCTCTTCTGGCTGTTCACTGATCTCTTCTTCCACTGGTTCAATCACAAGAAGTCTCCCTTTTTTACAGCGATGCTCGCGGCTCCACGGCTCGTTACAATGCCAACATAACCCCTTGGCAGATTGGTCTCGAAGCTCTTCTCTTGTCAACCTTTTTGGTGCAGGAGCTCGACTGATAGTAGGGGGGGCTAAGGGATTCGATATTGCTGGTTGGGGAATGACCCTAGTCCTCCGGGCTTCGTGGTTCAATCGCTCCTCCTGAAGTCGTGCGAAAGAGATGATTGCCATAAGTGTGTACGGTTGTCGTGCTTTAACTTCTCCCCGGATCTCTGGCTTCAAGCCCTCAATAAATGTCCCTAATAACTGTTTTTCAGATCAATCATGAGTTTGATTAGATAACCTTTCAAACTTGGTTTGATACTCCTGGATGGTGGAGGTTTGTCGGATCTTTGCTAGTTGTCCGTCGATGTTCTCGTAATCGGTTGGTCCGAAGCGGATCAGCAGTCCTTCTTTGAATTGTCGCCATGAGAGGACTCCATGAGTGTGTTCAAACCAATCAAACCATTGTATGACATCCCCTTCAAGATGTATAGCTATAATTTCTACCATAGATGCGTCCGCAGTTTTGTGATACCGAAAATATCGCTCCGCGCACGAGATCCAACCAATCGGGTCTCCTTCTTCCCATCTAGGGAAGTCCACCCTCATGCGTGGATAGTAGGGATCGGTCATAGAGCCTTCCTTCTCTTGGGAGTTATCTCTTCGGTCAGAGCTCTCTCCTTGATGAGATTTCTTTGGGCTTGGTGTTCGACCCAAACTGAGTTCGGCAAAGAGAGCCCGAATCTTATCCTCCATTCGCATCTCGAAGGCTTTGAATTTAGCATTTATCGCCTCCTTGGATGTCATAGTATATGCCTCTAGATCTGTAATATTAAGTTCTCTCTTTTGTTGCTGGGTTAAAGGCATGAATTGTTTGAGGGAAGTGGTGGCCGAAAGGGTTTGTGGATCGGTGGATGTAGGCTGCGGTTTAGGCTTATTTTGTGGCTATTTTGGGTGCTGTTTGGGGCTGCGATTTGATGGAGTTTTGGGCTGAGATGGTAGTGGATAAAGGTTAGGGAAGAGGGTTTTAGATCTGTGGTAGATCGCAGCAAAGATTTGACAAAAATCAGTGGCAATTGCTACCTATGTGCGCTGCCTCATAAGAGCAGAATTGTTGTCGAAGAAATAGCGATTTCTCGACGAAATTTCTAGCGAAAACTCAAGGATTTGAGGAGGGGGTTTGACAGTAGAATCTTAGTTTAGATAGCAACAAGGATAACAAATTGGATCAAGAAATTTTGGCAGCAAAGCAGTAAAGAAATCGGTGCAAGTTGCGATAGCAGAATTCTCGTCGAAAAATTTCAGCAGTTTGCGATGAGAGATTGCAGCAACACACAAATTTGTTTTTGTGATGAATTTCACAATAGATCAATCATGGATGGGAGCCAAGATGATCTATGAGGTGCACAAAAAATTTCGTTCAAAAAGGATAACAATTAGATCGGTTAAAGGCAGCAACACACGGCTGAAATTTTCTGAAGCAATCCTTCGTTCGCAAAGATGGTAACTTTTGCGACACAAGGAATTCGCAGTAAGGGATCGATAGAAAAACTTCATTTTGATATTTTAGATGAAAAATTGCAGCAGCGAAAGGTATTGGTGGTAGAAAAATACCAGATCTCTGATGTAATTAGAGGTGGCGACTGTAGATTGATTTGATCTACGTCAAGAGATGACGGTGGAGACGACGATGTCAAGAGCAATTGTGGGAATTGCTTGGCTAATGGTGAGCAGCAGGGATGGAAGCAAAAGCAGCAAGATCGTTGCTCTGATACCAGATGATAGAACCCCAGAGGAATTCTATAGAGATTAATCTTTGAGGGGGATCAACCCTTGGAACGCTATAGGGGTTCCACCCTCCAAGTAGCCTGGTGGCTGCAATTGTAGATTGATCTTTCTTATTCCAAAGAGGTGGAGGCTACAAGCTTATATAGAGCTCCAAACCCTAGCCCTAGGGGTTGCTTCATAAGTGAACTACCCAATTTGCCCTCAACCTTAGCGGGCCGGCCCAGTAACAAGGGGGCGACGGCTAAGAAGCCCAAAGACCCAAATATAAACCCTAGCCTCTCTTCTTTATAGGATAGAGGTGGCTAGGTGGGGTTTATTACATTCTCACAGGGTTTTTATTAGCTGCTACATGGTTGAGTAGGACCTTACCCTTCTAGGGTCCTATCATAAACTTGACGAATAACGGTCTAAATCACTTAGAATTATATTTTGATTTCGTAGTTGACACATAATTAGGGCAAGGATTGAGAAATAATCCTGTTTAAGCCTAGTAGGGGCCAACCGGGCTCTTATTGGGTTGATTTGGGCCTAAAATAGGACCCATCCAGCTTTGCTGAATAGGCCAGGCAGTTCAACCGCCTGTGCTGGGCAGTGGAACCACCTAGTGGCCGAAAGTTGGGTGGTTGAACCGCCCAGCCAGGGGTGGTTGAACAACCCAGCACCAGAATACATGGGTGGTTGAACCGCTACCTTGGGCGGTTGAACCGCCCTGTATACTATCAGTCTGACTACTGACAAGCGGTTGAACCGCCATTGACAAGCGGTTGAACCACCAGCACCGGGAAACCCAAATAGAATTCAAATTTGGAGCTCAAATTGGAATCCTCTTGGGGTCTATAAATACCCCTCTTTTCTTAGCAGAAAGTGCACCCTTTTGAGAGTTAGAAATTGAGCAAAAGCTTTGGCAAAGTCTCATTTTCAATAGATAGTGTTTACCTCCCTCTTTCTCTTTGAAAAATCTGCAAGAGTGTGAACTTCTTGTAAAAGGGTTGTAAGAGGGGTATTTGGTCCTTCCCCTTCAAAAGGATTTGCTAGTGGAAGTTGGGAGCCTCATCGGAGAAGGCTTCGGAAGTGGTTGTAGGTCACTTGACCGAACCACTATACATCATCGCGTTCTTGAATGTGTGTGTTTAAATTTCTGAATCGTTTCTTTACTTAGCTGCAAATTGTTCAGTTTTTCCTCTCCTTTACTCAAGCAACTTCAACTAAGTCATCTTTTGTCGAATCAAAATTTTCACACAAATGAGCTATTTATGAAATCGATTTCAAACTTACGAGTTTTAATCCATTGCACTAATTCACCCTCCGTCCCCCTCTTAGTGCCTCTCCAATCATAACAATTAGTATCAGTTCAAGGTTCACTCTTATATTTGATTTAAAATCCAAGAGAGATGGCCTATTTCGGCATGCAAGAGGTTCACTCCATTACTCATCCGCCTATGTTTAATGGGTCGAATTATACGTATTGGAAGACTCGTATGAGGATCTTTCTTATTTCTATGGATTTTGAACTTTAGAATATCATTGAAAATAGTTTTCAAAAATCTTCTCTTCTGAGGAGTGAATGGAATGAGTCGGAGAAGAAGGTTTTTGCTTTAAACGCAAAGGCTATGAATGCCTTATTTTGTACACTTGACAAAAATGAATTTAATCGCGTATCAATTTGTGAATCGACTTTTAACATTTGGCGTACTCTTGAGATCACTCATGAAGGTGCTAGCCGAGTGAAAAAGTCCAAAATCAATATTCTTGTGCATTCTTATGAACTTTTCTGAATGAAACCAAGTGAGTCCATTGGAGACATGTACACCCGCTTCACTTAAAGCACTTGGTAAATGTTTTTCTAACTTTGAACTTGTAACTAAAATTTTAAGATCCCTTCCAAAGAGTTGGGATCCAAAAGTTAGGGTCAGTCAAGAGGCCAAGGATCTTAAGACTTTTCCTCTCGAAGAACTTATTGGGTCTCTAATGACCTACGAAATGATGTGTCATGCTCATGAAGAGCTTGAGAACCCCCTTCCAAAGAACAGGAAAGATATAATACTAAGAACATAAGAAGACCACTTGAAAGGAACATTAAGTGACGAGGATAGTGATAATGACATTGTACTTTTAACTCAAAAATTTAAAAAATTTATAAGAAAGAACAAATTTAAAAATGACACAAAAAATAAACTTGAACATAAAAAGGACCAAGTCATTTACTATGAGTACAAGAAGCCGGAGCATTTCAAATATAAATGACCCCAAGCCAAGAAGAAGCAACCAAAAAAGAAGAAAGCATTGAAGGCTACATGGGATGATTCAAGTGACTCCGAGGACAAAAAAGCAAGCAACAAAGAGGAGGCCAACTTCGCACTAATGACTTTAGGAGAAGAGGTATGTGATTTAATTAATGAAGATTTATTTTTCGATGAACTTTCTATCGCTTTTCATAATTTGTTTGATGAATGTAGAACCATTAGTAAGAAGTTCAATCTATTAAAGAAAGAGCATGCCTCATTACAAAATAAGTTTGATAGTCTTCAAACTCCTTCTTTACCCCCATGCTCTAAATGTGAACACTTAGAAGAGATTAAAAATAAAAACTTGCTACTTAAAGAGACTTTGAATAAGTTTAAGGTCGGTAGCAAGGGCCTTGACATGATCCTTGTAAACAAGGGTCACGTCAGAAATAGAAGTGAAATTAAATTTGTGAGTAGATCTCACCGAAATCCTACCACCTTCATTAAAGGACCCACCCTACATGTATCATCTCACTTGAGATGTAATTTTTGTTGCAAACCCGGACATATTGTTTACAAATGTCTGTTTAAGAAAATTAGTGCACACAAGTTGATATGGGTTCCTAAAGGAACCATAAATAGTTCAATGCTAAATGAAAAAATTAGTAGATCAATATTTGAGGCACCTAAAATCAAATGGGTACCTAAAAACTATTTTCTTTTGTAGACACATTCACCATCACAAGCTAGGAGCAAGAGATGGTATCTTGATAGTGGATGCTCAAGGCACATGACCGAAGATTCATCTCAATTCTTTATGCTCACTAGCAAAATAGAAGGGTATGTCACCTTCGGAGACAACAACAAGGGTAAAATCATTGGCAAGGGAACCATAGGTAACAAATCAAGTTTTTCAATTGATGATGTATTGTTAGTTGATGGACTAAAACATAATCTTTTAAGCATTAGTCAATTATGCGATAAAGGTTATGTTATTAAATTTGAATCTAATGTTTGCATCATTGAAAAACCAAACAATAATATATCCATGATTGTGTTAAAACAAAATAATGTTTACACCATTAACATTAAAGAACCTAGTAATGAAATGTGCTTCTCCATGTTAAATGATGATGCTTGGCTTCGACATAAGAGATTAGGCTATGCAAGCATGAAATTAATATCTAAAATCTCTTCTAAGGAACTAGTACGAGGAATTCCAAATATCAAGTATGTCAAGGATAAAGTATGTGATGCATGTCAACTAGGAAAACAAATAAAAATTAGCTTCAAATCAAAAAATCAAATAAGCACCTCTAGACCATTACAATTGATCCATATGGATCTATTTGGACCAATCGATACAACAAGTCTAGGAGGTAGCAAATATACATTTGTCATTGTAGATGACTATAGTAGATATTCTTGGACCTATTTCTTGGCTCACAAAAGTGATTGCTTTAAATATTTTTCTAAATTTTGTAAACTTACTCAAAATGAAAAGGGTTTCATGATTTCATCGATTCGAAGTGATCATGGTGGAGAATTTCAAAACCATGACTTTTAAAATTTTTGTGAATCTAACGGGTATAACCATAACTTCTCTACTCCAAGAAATCCTCAACAAAATGGAGTAGTAGAAAGAAAGAATAGAAATTTACAAGAAATGACAAGAACCATGTTAAATGAATATAGTTTACCTAAATACTTTTGGGCCGAAGCCGTTAATATGACTTGCTATATCATGAATAGAGTTCTAGTAAGACCATCTCTATCCAAGACTCCTTATGAATTATGGAATAATAAAAAACCTATTATTTCTTATTTTAAAGTTTTTGGTTGTAAATGTTTTATTTTAAATGAAAAGGATGCTTTAGGAAAATTTGATGCTAAATCCGATGAAGGCATCTTTCTTGGTTACTCTTCCGTTTCTAAAGCTTTTCATGTTTTTAACAAAAGAACATTAGTTATAGAAGAGTCTATTCATGTAGTTTTTAATAAAATTTTAAAATTTAAGAAAAAAAGATTTTGATGATGATTTTGGTTTTGATGGTTTGAATTTAAATACACTCTCTCCTCAAAATAGTAACTTGGATGCATCTTCTTCCCAAATTTCCTTACTTAAGGAATGGAAGTATGTAGATGCCCATCCCAAGGAGTTAATTATAGGAGACACATCGAAAGGGGTTCAAACTTGTTCTTTTTTCAAATATTTTTGTGCCTATGCTGCTTTTCTTTCTCAAATTGAACCCAAGTGCATTGACAATGCCTTGAAAGATGATTCTTGGGTTATCACAATGTAAGAAGAATTGAATCAATTTGAAAGAAATGATGTATGGAAGCTTGTTCCTAGACCTAGTGACTATTTAGTTATTAGTACTAAATGGGTCTTTAGAAACAAGTAAGATGAATACGGTATCGTGGTTAGAAACAAGGCTAGACTAGTGGCCAAAGGTTTCAACCAAGAAGAAGGTATTGATTATGAAGAGACATTCGCTCCTATGGCAAGATTAGAAGCCATTAGGATGCTTCTTGCCTATGCTAGTAGTAATAATTTTAAACTATTTCAAATGGATGTCAAAAGTACTTTCTTAAATGGCTTTATTTCCGAAGAAGTGTATGTTGAACAACTTCATGGATTTAAAAATTCTCTTCTTCCTAATCATGTGTTTAAATTAACTAAGGCTCTCTATGGACTAAAACAAGCTCCTAGAGCTTGGTATGAAAGGCTTAGTTCTTTTCTTATTTCAAATAATTTTATAAAAGGCAAGGTTGATACTATATTGTTTATCAAATATTTTGAAAATAATTTTCTTATTGTTCAAATTTATGTTGACGATATTATTTTTGGTTCTTCGGATGAATCACTATGTGAATCATTTGCCAAGTGTATGAGTCATGAATTTGAAATGAGCCTAATGGGAGAATTAACCTTCTTTTTAGGATTACAAATTAAACAACTTAGTAATGGCATATTTCTTAATCAATCCAAATATACATTAGAATTGTTAAAAAGATTTAACATAGATGGTTCAAAAGCCATAAATACTCCTATGAGTACTTCCAATAAGTTAGATTTGGATGAAAGCGGAGAAAATTTTGATCAAAAGACATATAGGGGAATGATAGGTCGCTTACTTTATCTCACCGTAACTAGACCAAATATCATGTTTAGTGTAAGTCTATGTATAAGATTCTAAGCTAATCCTAAGTTATCTCACCTTAAAGCTATTAAAAGAATTCTTAGGTATCTTAAAGGAATTCCTGATCTAGGATTATGGTATCCAAAATCCGATAACTTTAATTTAAAAGCTTATACGGATGCGGATTTTGGTCGATGTAGAATAGATAGAAAGAGCACGTCTGGAACATACCAATTTTTAGTACATGCACTTGTTTCTTGGACTTCCAAGAAATAAAATTTAGTTGCACTATCTACGGCAAAAGCCGAATACATAGCCGCAAGTGCATGTTATGCATAAGTTGTTTAGATGAAAAATACGTTAGAAGACTATATAATTCATTTAAAGAACATTCCCATAAAATGTGATAATACTAGTGCTATTTGTCTAACTAAAAATCCTATTCAACACTCTAGAACTAAGCATATTGATATTAGAAATCACTTTATACGAGATCATGTCAATTGCAATGACGTCACTCTTGAATTTATTGATACAAAACATCAATTAGCGGATATTTTCACAAAACCCTTAAGCGAAGAACAATTTGACTTTATTAGAAGGGAATTAGGCATGTTGAATTATCCTCGTAAATGAGCTGCATTATATGTTTTTCAAAATTTTGGCCTTCGTGGATTTTTTGAAATTTCGGCTTTCGCGGACTTGTCTCCCTTATCTTGATTTTGTGTCTCAAAGAGTAATCCAAGACATCATCCTATCTCAATTCAACACATTAAAACCTCTAAAAACTAAATTTAAAAAAAAATATCTGGGTGCCATCGATTGCATTGCCAGAATCGACGGTTGAACCACCCGAACACCCCAAAATATAAGGGGTGTGTTAGGGTTGGCGGTGGAATCGACCCTAACTCCTCCCTTGACTCCTCCTCCCCCATACCTCTCTAATCCTCTCCTCTCCCCATCCTCTCACTCTAAAAGGCCTAACAAAGGGTTTTCTATTGATTCAAGCTCCTCACCTCCCTAGGAAACTCAAGAAGGTAAAAAAAAACTGAAATTTTCTCCTCTCCTTTCATCATTTGGTCTTTTCCTTATTATTTCTTTTTGATCCATCATCATGAATAGATATGGCTCCTAAGAAATCATCAAGAGGCAAAGGGAAAAGGCTGAAAGGAGATTCATTTGATCCTATCCTCTTTAGATCCAATAAGGCAGCCCTAAGGTACCCCAATTTTGAATCCAAAACCATACATAAGGGTAAGTATGTTGATCTAGGTGAACTAGGAAACCTAGAACCTATTAGATGGTTTGTCGATTTAGATGTTTTACCTATCTTGCAAATCGATGAACCGATCTACCCTAGGTTGGTTTTGTTATTTTATGCAAACGTGAGTGTTGAACATGATGGATTGACTACCTATCTCTTGGGAACCAAAATATGAATTTTTGATCATATGATATGTGAGCTCATTGGAATTGAAGAAAAGAATAGAGGATGCTATTTCAAAGGCCAATGGGATATGAATGCTATTAGAGCATCCCACTCCGAAGCTTTAGAAATGATTTTTGAAAATCCTAACCTAGGCATCATTCCCAAAAGCTACGAACACTTGTTACCCTTCAATTCAAAAATACTTCATCACATTATCATAACCATTCTTCTTCCTAAATAATTTTACTATGATGAGATTAGCATGCTAGAATTAAGCACCATGTATTGGATCATGACCCGACAAAACAACTACTTTGGATACTTGATCAGACAACATATGATGGAAATTATCTCTAGAGATTTAATGTTATCGTATGACGGGTTGATCACTAGATTATTAATTGCATATGATATTTGTATATCACCCGATGAGGAAACAATACAGGTCGATAGATATAACACCATCAATAGAAAACTCCTCAAAAGATTTAGATGCATATTTACAAATGGTATTTGGATTAGGCAACCTAGAAGGATTGAACTAGCGCCCCAACTAGTAGAGCGACCTAAAACACTAGTCATTAGGGGAAGTGAATCTCCTCTGCCTAGTCCCTATGGTCCAGAACCATCTGAGCCAGCTCCTGTTCCATCCACTAAAGATCCAATCATGCTAGCCCTAAATCAAGTCAAATCACAGCAAAATCAAATCAACTTACAACAAGCTGAAATTTTGAAGGAAGTACAATAGATGAACCAGAAGATAGATCACTTGTATAAGCATTTTGGAATTCCCCCTACGGAATAGTTGTTTATCTTTAACGCTTGTTTTGTAAACCTTATGACTATTATGAATGCGAAAAGACTTGTTATATGATGTATTATCTACTTCGACTTTAAATAACTTTTTCGTTCGATCATAACTTATTGTACTATTTTGATGATTTGATATCTTCATCGAACGATTGATTTCTTGCTCTTTCCACCTACTTTAAGCATGTTCGACTTCATGGATGCCACGTTGATGATTAATCAAATTTTGATATCTCTTACTCGTGGTTTGATAAATTTTTCTTTCTTCTTTCGGGACAATGCATAAATTCTTCACCTCTTTTTGTTGATGACAAAGGGGGAGAAAAATGTGAAATTGATATGATGGAATGAAAAATGAATTAATATATAGTATTACAATTGCATCAACTCATACGGTTCATATTACAATTATATCGTAAATACTTTAATTATAAATTTTCTTGAGATAAGCTATTCCTTCATTTGATATCATGCCTTGATATTGAACACTCTTTTTTATATCATTTGATCCTTGTTTTAAATTGATATCTCTTGCCGTAACAATGAATGGCTCTAGGTGTAATACCTTGACATTGTTTTTATCAAGAAAAATATGAAGTTTCATACTTATACTCAAGCTTGCTTATTAAGCTTGGCGTTAAATAAAATTTATCGGTTACGGCTTGAATTCAAAAGATTGAATTCAAGTGTTTTTACTTTCTCATGATATGGCATATAGATAGGGGGAGTTAAGATCAACTCCATCATCCATTGATTGTCATCATCAAAAAGGGGGAGATTGTTGAATCTCGAATTTTGATGATGAATTATTTGTTATAATCCATATTGTTGAGTTAAGCGTACAAGATTAACTACGATGGGATGAAAATATGAAGTGATTTACTGAGGTCAAGTTTGTCGGGAGGTCGAGAGTTCACCAGAAGTTCGAAAGATCATCGGAAGTATTGTCGGAATCAACCGAGGTCAAATCAGGGACTTGTCGAAGGTTTCGAAAGTTCGCTACAGAGATCGTCAGAGGTTCACGGAGATCACCGAGAAGGTTTGGAAACTTGCCAAAGACTCATTGAGCTTGCCACAAAATCCAGGAGCATGCTTGGAGTCCGCCGGAAGAAACCCAAAAGAGTGTCGGAAGTGTGCCAGAAAGCTCGCTGAAAGTAAACTTGAAGAATATCAGTCTAAATCACTTAGAATTATGTTTCAATTTCGTAGTTGGCATGTAATTAGGATAAGGATTGGGAAATAATCCTGTTTAAACCTAGTAGGGGCCAACCGGGCTCTTATTGGGTTGATTTGGGCCTAAAACAAGACCCATCCAGCTTTGCTAAATGGGCCAGGCGGTTCAACCGCCTGTGCTGGGCGATGGAACCGCCTAGTGGTCGAAAGCTGGGTGGTTGAACCGCCTAGCACCAGAATGCATGGGCGGTTGAACCGCCCAGCACCAGAATGCATGGGCGGTTGAATCGCCCAGCACCAGAATGCATGGGTGGTTGAACTGCTGCCTTGGGCGGTTGAACCGTCCTGTATACTGTCAGTCTGACTACTGACAAGCGGTTGAACCGCCACTGACAAGCGGTTGAACCGCCACTGACAGGCGGTTGAACCGCCAGCATCGGGAAACCCAAACAGAATTCAAATTTGGAGCTCAAATTTGAATACTCTTGGGGTCTATAAATATCCCTCCTTTCTCAATAGAAAGTGCACCATTTTAAGAGTTAGAAATTGAGCAAAAGCTTTGGCAAAGTCTCATTTTCAATAGCTAGTGTTCACCTCCCTCTTTCTCTTTGAAAAATCTGTAAGAGTGTGAACTTCTTGTAAAAGGGTTGTAAGAGGGATATTTGGTCCTTCCCCTTCAAAAGGATTTGCTAGTGGAAGTTGGGAGCCTCATTAGAGAAGGTTTCGGAAGTGGATGTAGGTCACTTGACCGAACCACTATACATCGTCGCGTTCTTGAATGTGTGAGTGTTTAAATTTCTGAATCGTTTCTTTACTTAGCTGCAAATTGTTCAGTTTTTCCTCTCCTTTACTCAAGCAACTTCAACTAAGTCATCTTTCGTCGAATCAAAATTTTCACACAAACTAGCTATTTATGAAATCGGTTTCAAACTTACGAGTTTTAATCTGCTACACTAATTCACCTCCCTCCCCCCTCTTAGTGCCTCTCTAATCCTAACAAATGTTTGTTTGTATGGCTGGAGCCGTAGGAAGACCCAATCTCCTACTGAAAATTCTCTTTCGCCTTTGTGTTGTTGACATACGTCACATTGTGCTATAAATTTAGCAATAATATTTTTCATCCCTATCCAATAAAAATTTTGCTTAATTCTTTTATAGGTTTTAAGGAACCTGGAGTGCTCAGCCGCAGGTGTGGAATGCATCTCTTGAAGGACGGTCTTTATGCAAGTAGAATTTGGCACAAGCACAATGCGTCCTTTATATCGTAAGTCCTTTGAATCCCAACTGTAATGAGCCATGGAGCTTGCTGCTTCCTCCAATTTTTTTATGATTTTACTCATTTCTGGATTATCTTGCCATTCCCTCCTAATATCCTCAAGGAAGTCATTGGTCGGAAGTGAAATAGCCAAAAATTTAGCTTACTCGGGTAGCCGCGAAAGCGCATCTGCAACAACATTATCTTTCCCCCTTTTGTAAGTTATTTTGTAATCATATCCTAGAAGCTTTGTTACCCATTTTTGCTACTCAAGGAAAGATATCTTCTACTCCAAGAAATATTTTAGGCTTTTATGGTCAATCTTGATTTGAAAGCATCGCCTGATCAAGTACGGTCTCCATTTGAACAACGCATGCACAATCGCGAGCATCTCCTTATCGTAAATAGTCATCTTGAGATGGGAAGAAGATAATGCCTTACTAGTATAAGCAAGGTGGCGGCCATCTTACATTAGTACTACACCAATTCCTACTCCAGAGGCATCGGCTTCAATAATAAAAGTCTTGCCGAAGTCGGGAAACGCTAGTACTAGTGTTGTTATCATTGCGACTTAAAGTTCATCGAAGGCGGTGGTGGCTTTGTTCGACCACTAGAAAGCATCTTTTTTTAGCAAGAAAGTGAGGGGTGTACTGATCTTTCTATAGTTTTTCATGAACTTACGGTAGTAACCTGTTAAACCGACAAAGCAGCGTAGTGATTTTATGTTCCTCGGGGTCAGCCAGTTCTGCATTGCTTCAATTTTGGAGGGGTCTACTGCCACCCCTTCCTTTGATATGATATGCCCAAGATATTCCATCTTTTGTTGAAGAAAGTTGTACTTTATTTTTTTGATAAAAAGATCATGTTCTCGCAAAATTGTCAAAACAAGTCATAAGTACTGAATATGACTTTCAAGAGAAGGGCTGTAAATAAGGATATCGTCGAAGAAAATCAGCAAAAACTTACGAAGATAACTTCGGAAAATATCATTCATAAGGCTCTAGAAGATGGAGGGAGCATTAGTGAGACCAAAGGGCATTACCAGAAATTCGTAGTGACCGTTGTGCATTCAAAAGGCAGTTTTCGGTATGTCTTCTTCGCACACTCGTATTTGATGATACCCGGATCGAAGGTCCAACTTTGTGAAGACTCGTGCTCCCTTTAATTCATCAAGCAATTCATCTACTACTGGAATAGGGTACTTGTCCTTGACGGTTATGCCATTGAGAGCTTGGTAATCAATGCACATTCGCTATGTTCTATCATTCTTTCGTACGAGGAGCACCGTTGAAGAGTAAGGGCTGCAACTTGGCTGAATAACTCCTATTTCAAGTATCTCTTTTACAATCCTTTCTATTTCATCTTTTTGGAGATGTGGATACTGATATGGTCGAGTATTTGCTAGAGGTTTGTCTGGAAGAATCGGTATACGATGATCATGCCGGTGGTTAGGAGGTAGGTTGTGTGGTTCATCAAATATATCTAAAAATTCAGCAAGCAAGGGAAGTAGGTTTGGATCTTCAAATTCGGTTGGCTCTCCCTTAGATTACTGCTCAATTTATATCAAAAATCTTCTTCATGCTTTGTGCAAAACTTTCTCTATTCATTGTGTGCAAATCGTTATTACGTCGCCCCCACGTTTCCCGCAGAGTATCACCTGTTTCCTCTTACTGTAAAATTTCATAATTAATTTTAAAAAATTTCAAGAAACATCACATAATGTCGTCAACCATTCGATACCAAGCATGGCCTCATAATCATCGAGAGGGTGGAGGAAAAAATATGCAATTATCTCTTGGTCCTACAGCAACAGTTTCACCTATGGGCACCTACGATCACACTTCAAAATTCATCCATCTACGACCTTAATATCGAACCTGCTGCAATTCTCAATAGGTAAGGCCATCTAGATAGCAACTTTACTATTCATAAAATTATTAGTGCTCCCAGTGTCTGTTGAATCTCGGATTTTGATGACGAAGTCAATTGATGGTTACTTGTTCTAATACATATTGTCAAAGATAAGTGTGCAGGATTAACTACGATGGGTCAGAAACAAAAAGTGATTTGCCGAGGTCAAGTCCGTCCAGTGTTCAAGAGTTCATCGGAAGTCCGAAGGATCATCGGAAGTGTTGCCGGAACCAATCAAGATCGAATGTGACTTGCCGGGTTTTCGGAAGTTCGTCACAAAGATCGTTGAAGGTTCGCGAAACTTTGCCGAGAAGGTTCGGAAGCTTGTCGAAGACTCGTTGAGCATGTCTTACAAGCCGAGAGCATGTTGGGAACCCGTCGGAAGAAATCCGAGGGAAATATCGGAGGACCGCCGAAGTCTCAACGAAAAGCTCGCTTAATAAGACTTGAAGAAAGTCGGCTTAAATCACTTTTAATTATGTTTTTAATTTCGTAGTTAGCATGTACTTAGGGCAAGGATTTTGAATTAATCTTGCTCTAAATTAGTAGGGCCAACCGGGCCCTTATCGGGCTTTTTGGGCCATGGATAAGGCCCATTTAGCGTAAACAGATCGCCGGGCGGTAGAATCGCTGTGTGCAGCAGTACTACCACTGGCAGCGTAGTGTCTTTGGGCGGTGCTACCGCCACTGAGCGGTAGTACGCGACCGAGCGTGGAGTAGTACCGCCCGCCACATTACTCAACAACGGTAGTACCGCCTGCTCCAGTAGCACCGCTCGCTAAAGTAGAATCTGTCTGATCACCACTTTATGACGACAAAGTGTAGTAATCCGCCTGCACTCGAACTCAAATTTGATTTCAAATTTGGAGCCCAATTTTGAATCCATTTTGGATCTATAAATACCCCCCCTTTCTCAGCTGAAAGGTAACCATTTTGAGAGTTAGAATCTTGTTTTTGAGTCTTTGATAAGTCTTGAAGAGTCTTGTTCTTGCTAAGTGTTCACCTCCTTCTTCTTCTTGAGAAATCTTGTAAGAGTGTGAACTTCTTGTAAAGGGTTGTAAAAGGGGTATTGGTCCTTCCTTCAAAGGATTGCTAGTGGAAGTGCGGAGCCTCATCGGGAAGGCTTCAAGAGTGGATGTAGGTCATTTGACCGAACCACTATACATCATTGTGTTCATGAATGTGAGTGTTTACTTTTCTGAATCATTTCATTACTTAGCTGCAAATTGTTTAGTTCCTTGCTGCTTCATTTACTCAAGCAACTTCTTACAAGTTCTCTTTCAACGAATCGAAGTCTTCCTACTAACTTGTCTTTATACTGAAATCGGATTCAAAGTTACATATTTAATCCGCTGCACTAATTCACCCCCTCTTAGTGCCTTTTCGATCCTAACAATTGGTATCAGAGCAAGGTTTACTCTCATATTGGTTTAAAACCCAAGAGAGATGGCCTACTCCGGTATGCAAGAGGGTTACTCCATTACTCGTCCGCCTTTGTTTAATGGGTCGATTATACGTATTGAAGACTCGTATGAGGATTTTTCTCATTTCTATGGATTTTGAACTTTGGAATATTGTTGAAAATGGATTTGCAAAATCTTCTCTTCCGATGAGTGAGTGGAATGAGTCGGAAAGAAAGATTTTTGCTCTCAATGCAAAGGCTTATGAATGTCTTATTTTGTGCGCTTGATAAGAATGAGTTTAATCGGGTTTCTATTTGTGAATCGACTTTTGATATTTGGCGCACTCTTGAAATCACTCATGAAGGCACTAGCCGAGTGAAAGAGTCCAAAATCAACATTCTTGTGCACTCTTATGAACTTTTTCGGATGAAACCAAATGAGTCCATTGGAGACATGTACACCCGCTTTACGGATGTCATCAATGGACTTAAGGCTCTTGGTAAAGGTTTTTCTAACTTTGAGTTGGTAACTAAAATCTTAAGATCTCTTCCAAAGAGTTGGGATCCAAAAGTTACGGCCATTCAAGAGGCCAAGGATCTTAAAATATTTTCGCTTGAAGAACTTATTGGGTCTCTAATGACCTATGAGATGACGTGCCATGCTCATGAAGAGCTTGAGAACCCCCTTCCAAAGAACAGGAAAGATATGGCACTTAGAACACAAGAAGACCACTTGAAAGGAACATCAAGTGATGAGGACAGTGACAAAGACATTACACTTTTGACTCGAAAGTTTAAGAAATTTATAAGAAAGAACAAGTTTAAAAACGACACAAAAATAAATTTGAACACAAAAGGACCAAGTTATTTGCTACTGAATGCAAAAAGCCGGGACACTTCAAGCATGAATGTCCTCAAGCCAAGAAGAAGCAACCCAAGAAGAAGAAAGCATTCAAGGCTACATGGGATGATTCAAGTGACTCCGAGGTCGAAGAGGCAAGCAACAAAGAGAAGGCTAACTTCGCTCTAATGGCCCTTAGAGAAGAGGTTAGTGAATTATTTAGTGAAGAATTATCTTTCGATGAGCTTTCTATCACTTTTCATGAGTTATTTGATGAATGTAGAACTATTAGTAAGAAATTCAATTTGCTTAAGAAAGAGCATGCTTTATTACAAAATAAGTTCAATAACCTACAAACTCCTTCTCTACCCCCATGCTCTAAGTGTGAGCACTTAGAAGAAATAAAAAGGGAGAACTTGCTACTTAAAGAGACCTTAAACAAGTTCAAGGTCGGTAGCAAGGGCTTGGACATGATCCTTGCAACAAGGGTCACGTTGGAAATAGAAGTGGAATAGGATTTGTGAGTGGATCTCATCAAAATCCTACTACCCTATTTGAAATGCAATTTTTGTGGTAAAACGGGATATGTTGCTTACAAATGTCCGTTCAAGAAAATTAGTCCACAAAAATTAATATGGGTTCCCAAAGGAACCATAAACAACTCAATGCCAAATTACAAATTAAGTAGATCAATTTGTAGGGCACCCAAAATTAAATGGGTACCTAAAAATTATCCTCTTTTGTAGACAAACTCACAAGCTAGGAGTAAGAAATGGTATCTTGATAGTGGATGCTCAAGGCACATGACCGGAGATCCATCTCATTTCTCTATGCTCTCTAGCAAAGAAGAAGGGTATGTCACCTTCGGAGACAACAACAAGGGTAAAATCATTGGCAAAGGAACCATTGGTAACAAATCAAGTTTTTCAATTGATGATGTCTTGTTAGTTGATGGCTTAAAACATAATCTCTTAAGTATTAGTCAATTGTGCGATAAAGGCTATGTTGTTAGATTTGAATCTAATGTTTGCATTATTAAAAAACCAAACAATAACATATCCATGATTGCTTTAAAGCAAAACAATGTCTACACCATAAATATTGATAAATTATGTAATGAAATGTGTTTTTCGGTTTTGAATGATGATGCTTGGCTTTGGCATAGGAGATTAGGTCATGCAAGCATGAAACTAATTTCTAAGATTTCATCTAGTGAATTAGTAAGAGGCATCCCAAACATGAAATTTGTTAAGGACAAGGTATGTGATGCATGTCAACTAGGAAAACAAATAAAGACTAGTTTCAAATCAAAAATCAAATTAGCACCACTAGACCATTGCAATTGATCCATTTGGACTTATTTGGACCAATTGACATAACAAGCCTAGGAGGTAGCAAATATGCCTTTGTAATTGTGATGACTATAGTAGATACACTTGGACCTATTTCTTGGCTCATAAAAGTGATTGCTTTAAATATTTTTCTAAATTTTGTAAACTCACTCAAAATAAAAGGGTTTTATGATATCATCAATTCAAGTGATCATGGAGGTGAATTTCAAAACCATGACTTCCAAAATTTTTGTGAAATTAACGGATATGATCATAACTTTTCTACTCCAAGAAATCCACAACAAAATGGAGTAGTGGAAAGGAAAAATAGAAGTTTGCAAGAAATGGCTAGAACCATGTTAAATGAATACAATTTACCAAAATATTTTTGGGCCGAAGCCGTAAATACGGCTTGCTATGTTATGAATAGAGTTCTAGTGAGACCATCCCTATCTAAAACTCCATATGAATTATAGAATGATAAAAAACCCAATATTTCTTATTTTAAAGTTTTTGGTTGTAAATACTTTATTTTAAATGAAAAGGATGCCTTAGGAAAATTCGATGCAAAATCCAATGAAGGCATATTTCTTGGTTATTCTTCCGTTTCTAAGGCTTTTCGTGTTTTCAACAAAAGAACCTTAGTTATAGAAGAATCTATTCATGTGGTTTTTAATGAAAATTCTGAATTTAAGAAAAAACATTTTGATGATGATTTTGGCTTTGATAATTTGAATTTGAATGAACCCTCTCCTCAAAACGACAACTTGGATGCATCTTCTTCCCAAACTTCCTTACCCAAGGAATGGAAGTATGTAGATGCTCATCCCAAGGAGTTAATTATAGGAGATGCATCGAAAGGGGTTCAAACTCGCTCTTCTTTCAAAGATTTTTGTGCCCATGCCGTTTTTCTTTCTCAAGTTGAACCAAAATGCATTGATGATGCCTTGAAAGATGATTCTTGGGTTATCGCAATGCAAGAAGAATTGAATCAATTTGAGAGGAATGAGGTATGGAAGCTTATTTCTAGACCAAATGACCACTTAGTTATTAGTACTAAGTGGGTCTTTAGAAACAAGCAAGATGAATGTGGTATCGTGGTTAGAAACAAGGCTAGACTAGTGGCCAAAGGTTTCAACCAAGAAGAAGGTATCGATTCTGAAGAAACCTTCACTCCGGTGGCAAGATTAGAAGCCATTAGGATGCTCCTTGCCTATGCTAGTAGTAATGATTTCAAATTATTTCAAATGGATGTCAAAAGTGCATTCTTAAATGGTTTTATCTCTGAAGAAGTGTATGTCGAACAACCACCTGGATTTGAAAATTCTCTTCTTCCTAACCATGTGTTTAAGCTAACTAAGGCTTTATATGGTCTAAAACAAGCCCCTAGGGCTTGGTATGAGAGGCTTAGTTCCTTTTTAATTTCAAATGATTTCACTAAAGGCAAGGTTGATACTACATTGTTTATTAAACATTTTGAAAATAATTTTCTAATTGTTCAAATTTATGTTGATGATATTATTTTTGGTTCTTCGGATGAATCACTATGTGAATCTTTTGCCAAGTGTATGAGTCATGAATTTGAGATGAGTCTAATGGGAGAGTTAACCTTCTTTCTTGGATTACAAATTAAACAACTTAGTAATGGTATATTTCTTAATCAATCTAAATACACATTAGAATTGTTAAAACGATTTAATATGGATAGCTCAAAATCCATCCACACTCCAATGAGTACTTCCACCAAGTTAGACTTGGATGAAGATGGAGAAAATTTTGATCAAAAGACATATAGGGGCATGATAGGCACTGCTTCTATCTTACTTGCAACTAGGCCGATATCATGTTTAGTGTGGGACTTTGTGCGAGATTTCAAGCTAATCCTAAGTCTGTCTCACCTTAAAGCCATTAAAAAAATTTTTAGATATCTTAAAGGTACTCATAATCTAGGATTATGGTATCCAAAATCGATGACTTTAATTTGATAGCCTATGCAGATCATGGATTTTGGTGGATGTAGAATAGATAGAAAGAGTACATCTGGAACATGCCAATTTTTAGGACATGCACTCGTTTCTTGGACTTCCAAGAAACAAAATTCTGTCGCACTATCTACGGCGGAAGCCGAATATATAGCTGCAAGTGCATGTTGTGCACAAGTTGTGTGGATTGAAAACACTTTAGAAGACTATGGAATAAATTTAAAAAATATTCCAATAAAATGCGATAACACAAGTGCTATTTGTCTAACAAAAAATCTCATTCAACACTCAAGAACTAAGCACATTGATATTAGGCATCACTTTATACGAGATCATGTTGCTAATAATGATGTCACTTTAGAATTTATTGATACAAAGCACCAATTAGCGGACATTTTCATAAAACCCCTAAATGAAGAACAATTTGACTTCATTAGAAGAGAATTAGGCATGCTAAATTTGTCCTAATGTTTAAATATTGCATGTCTTTCAAAACATTTAAACTTTGATAGTTTCACCTTTATACCTTCAAAGTGATATATGAAACTTTCATTGATCATAAAATATTATGAAAGAACTCATCTTTCAATCGAAAAGTTTTCATGATGTTGCCTTCATGATGTTGTTTTTTTTTAACAGTTAAAATTTTTATGACTTCATTCTTGAATCTCTTCATGAATTTTGATCTCTCTCACTTTTTTTATTGATTGGCTTTAATGATGTATCCTTTAGCCTTGCGATCATGGTTTTCACTATATAAATGATCAAACATCTTTTGGATTTGTCATCTCCTTTTTGTTGATGACAAAGGGGAGAAAATATGAAATTGATGACTTTTTAAATATGGCTTTAATGAGCAAAATATTTTGATAACTTGATAAATAACTCATGCATTGTATTGAAAAATGACTTATACAAATGTAATGAAATGAAAAATGTGTCGTAAGAATTGTTATTGCAATTCAATTCTCTTGCAATGCTTAGTGTCAAAACAGGTTGCAATCTTTGAAAAGCATTGCAAATGAAGTAATGCAATACATCACAATCCAATGTTTGAAAGATTCCTACTATAAATGTTTATGGCATCTTTTGATTGATATGACAAATTTTCATCTCATGATTTATCTAATATGTTGTCACTCTTTTCAATCATGAGTTCCTTGTTGTAATCTCAAAATTTTGGTATCTTTTGTCGAAATGATAAATGGTTTTCATCCTTCGACTTGAAATTAAATGTCATGCTTTGATATTGTTTACGAATGAAACCTCAAGCTGATTAAGCATGATAAGTTCAACGTAAGTAACTTATCGGTTTTGGATGAATTCAAGAGAATGAATTCAAATGTCTTTACCTTCTCATTATATAACTCCGTCATCAATTGATTGTCATCATCAAAAAGGGGGAGATTGTTGAATCTCGGATTTTGATGACGAAGTCAATTGATGGTTACTTGTTCTAATACATATTGTCAAAGATAAGTGTGCAGGATTAACTACGATGGGTCAGAAACATAAAGTGATTTGCCGAGGTCAAGTCCGTCCAGTGTTCAAGAGTTCATCGGAAGTCCGAAGGATCATCGGAAGTGTTGCCGAAACCAATTAAGATCGAATCAGGGACTTACCGAAGTTTTCGGAAGTTCGTCACAAAGATCGTTGAAGGTTCACGAAACTTTGCCGAGAAGGTTCGGAAGCTTGTCGAAGACTCGTTGAGCATGTCTTACAAGCCGAGAGCATGTTGGGAACCCGTCGGAAGAAATCCGAGGGAAATATCGGAGGACCGCCGAAGTCTCAACGAAAAGCTTGCCGGAATAAGACTTGAAGAAAGTCAGCTTAAATCACTGTTAATTATGTTTTTAATTTTGTAGTTAGCACGTACTTAGGGCAAGGATTTCAATTAATCTTGCTCTAAATTAGTAGGGCCAACCGGCCCTTATCGGCTTTTTGGGCCATGGATAAGGCCCATTTAGTAAAAATCACGGGCGGTAGAACCGCTGGCGGCCGTGTCTTTGGGCGGTGCTACCGCCCACTGAGTGGTAGTACCGCCTGGCCACATTACTCAGCGGTAGTAGAACCGCTGTCAGATCGACCTTGCGATTAACACTTGATGTATCGCCTCTACAAAGGTAGTAGTACCGCCTCTAATAAAGCGTAGTACCGCCCAGACCCGGGAACTCCAAATTTGATTTCAAATTTGGAGCCCAATTTTGAATCCATTTTGGATCTATAAATACCCCCCCTTTCTCAGCTGAAAGGTAACCCTTTTGAGAGTTAGAATCTTGTTTTTGAGTCTTTGATAAGTCTTGAAGAGTCTTGTTCTTGCTAAGTGTTCACCTCCTTCTTCTTCTTGAGAAATCTTGTAAGAGTGTGAACTTCTTGTAAAGGGTTGTAAAAAAGGGGTATTGGTCCTTCCCCTTCAAAGGATTGCTAGTGGAAGTGCGGAGCCTCATCGGGAAGGCTTCAAGAGTGGATGTAGGTCATTTGACCGAACCACTATACATCATTGTGTTCATGAATGTGTGAGTGTTTACTTTTCTGAATCATTTCATTACTTAGCTACAAATTGTTTAGTTCCTTGTCGCTTCATTTACTCAAGCAACTTCTTACAAGTTCTCTTTCAACGAATCAAGTCTTCCTACTAACTTGTCTTTATACGAAATCGGATTCAAAGTTACATATTTAATCCGCTGCACTAATTCACCCCCCCCTCTTAGTGCCTTTTCGATCCTAACAGTGTCAATAAGAACGGTGATCGGTTGTTGCTTTAGAAATCCTCCCACTTTCATTATTTGTGGGTTTGCATAACCAACAAGGGCATGCATCGTAATATCAATTGACTACTGTTCCTCATCCATGACCTCTTTCTCAAGCTTCTGGACCTCCTCCTCCATGTCTTTAAGAGGTTCAATCAGTAGGAGGCAGCCCCTTTTGCAGTGATGATTACGGTTCCATGGCTCGTCGCAATACCAACAAAGACTCTTTGTTGATCGATCATGTTGTTCTTCTTTTGTCAATTTTTTTGGCAGCAAAGGATGGATGAGAGTAGAAGGGGGTTTATATACTGAGGTTCTAGGAGTGGTTCTCATCCTTTGAGCATCTTGGCTAAGTCGTTCTTCTTTTATTCAAGCAAAAGAAATCACGGCCATCACGGTACGGGGCTATCATGCCTTAACTTCCCCTTTTATCTCTGGCTTGAATCCTTCGATGAATGTTCCTAACAATTGATGGTCAGTCCAATCATAAGCAAGGTAGGATAGCTTCTCAAACCTTGTTTGGTACTCTTGAATCGTAGAGGTTTGTCAAATCTTTGCGAGTTGGCCGTCGATATTTTCATACTCCGTAGGTTCAAAATGGTTCAGCAGTGCGTTCTTAAATTGATTCCACGTCGGAGCCCCATGATCATATTCCAGCTAATTGTACCATTGAATAGCATCTCCTTCAAGGTGGATGATAGCAATCTCCACCATAGCATTATCTGACGTTCGGTAGTAGCAAAAGCAACGTTCGGCGTGCGAAATCCACCCCGCCAGATCTCCTTCTTCCCATCGTGGGAAGTCCACCCTCATGCATGGTTGAAGCATGTCCAAGGGCTGTCTCTCCTTCTCTAAAGTTCTTTCTGAATTCTTTCCTTATTGTAATTTGGTTGGACTCAGTGGTTGTCCAATTCTGAATTCTTCAAACAAAGCGCACAATTTGTCTTCCAAGCGCCATTCAAGCCATGATTTAATCCGAGATTCCCATGCTTCAAATTTGGCATCAATTGGATCTTGAGAAGCTATAGCATATGCCTATAAATCAGAGATGCCCTTGTCTTTTTTTTGTTGATGGGTTAATGGCATGGGGTGGTGGAAGGTTCGGACAATAGATAAGTGATAGAAGGGTTCAGCTATAATGGTTTACTATCTTGGGCTATGGTTTTTTATGCTGTTAGGGTTATAAAACTAGGTTATGATGGCTGAATCTTAAGGCTAGATGGATGCCCTAAAGATGTCTTGGGTTGTGGCAGCAAGGTGGCTAGGGTTTGGTAGGTTTCGGAGAAGAAAAAAGGACAAAGGTGCAACACCAGATTTTTCGCCAAAAAAATTCCAGCAGTAAATATGTAATTTTTTTCAAAAATTTTCAAAAGAGATTCAAGTAAAACTTAAAAGAAATCTATTGATAAGGGAAAGGTAATGCTGTTAAAAATTTCGTAGAAAGAAAGGACAGCAAGAGGTTCGGCAAAATTAAGGATTACGGAGAGGTACTATAGTAGATTTTTACGTCTAAAGTGTAGCAGTTTGGACGTAAAAGATAAGTGGTTTATATTGAGAATTTTTTGACAAAACCAAAGGGAAAACTACTGCTAGAAAGTGTCAAAGCCATCATAAAAATTTCGTAGAGATTTGGATAGAAAAAATATAGTAGCAAGATAAAAAAAAACAGTGATATACGGTTGAAATTCTGCAGTGCAACTTTCGTTGTAGTGATAAAAACTTTACGATAAAAAGTTTATGCAGCAATATAGGAATGAATTTTTTAGATTTTTTGAATAAGGATAACTAAATTATAGCAGCAGTAAGGTAGACAACCAGAACCTATTGCAATTCACGGAAAGATTAAAGGATGATCTACGGTGGTGGAGATGACGGTGAAATTCGGCGATGATCTTCTAAGCAATTGTGGGAATTATTTTGGGCGGTTGTGGAGGGCTAGTGAATGGTTATAGAAGGGTAGTAAGATGCTAAGAACGTTGCTTTGATACCAAGTGTTAGAACCCTTGCGGATTCTAAGCTTGGGGTTGATCTCTATAGGGAATCGGCCTCCTTGGAACTCTATAGGGGTTCCTTCCTCCAATTTGCTGCTCAAAGGCTGTTAAAAGATTGATCTATTCATAATAAAAAGAGGGTGAATACATGGCTATTTATAGGGCTTCTAAACCCTAACTCCTAATAGGACTCTTACTTAAGACTCCTACTTCTAATTATGACTCCTTCTCTTGTAGGACTCCTAATTCTAATAGGACTCTTTCCCTAATAGGACTCCTACTTCTAATAGGACTTTTTCTCTAATATGACTCCTACTTCTAATAGGAGTCTTTCTCTAATAGGACTCCTACTTCTAATAGGACTCTTACTTCTAATAGGACTCCTTTTCTAAAAAGCAACCTAACCCTAACCTAGCCGGCTTCTTCACCTCTTTAATAGGGGTCGACTAGATAGGATTTAATGAATTCCCTTATCAATGAAACTAAATTAGGACTCTCATAGCTAGAGTCCTAACATAAGGACTTCTATCTTAATATATTCTCACTAATTTTTTGCGAGACACATAACACCCTCCGGTATGTGAATCGGAGACCCCCGACGGATCTCTGGTGGGGATCAAGATCCAATCGGCATCTTAACATAACCTCGAGGGACTCGACCAGTCACGTTAAGCCCGTAAAAATAGGCAACTCTTGCCAATCACAACTCCTTGTGATCCCCGTCCTGTTCGACCTTCGAACCACCATGGCCTCGAGGGACTCGACCAACCATGATATTCGGTTAAGTCATTACCATCGTTACAACCATGATATACTCTCGAGGGACTCGACCAAGCATACTATGTCCTTAGGTCACCGGTGACATCTCTATATCGTAGATAAGATAGCGAAACGCGATATAGGTGAGTCTCGAGGGACTCGACTAACTCAACCTACACCGAGAATCGGTTCCTAGCTATAACGATAGAAGGCCACATGGGTCAATCTAATTGCCTCACGTTTATCGACTTAATATTATTAATAGAGGAGATTTTTTATTTGGTCTCCTAACAAAATGTGTCACACACATATATATTTAATATATATCTACATCGCATGCAAATATATATATATATATATATCTTGTAGGTGTATAACCAATCACACATCACATGAGCAATCACACTAGATGATCAAGGACTATATCCTAATGTGATCAGGCCCGAGCTAGTGGGCCCAATCACTCACATCAAGATCTATGTGTGCTTAGGCGCATCTCCATGCCTTGTGATCGTCCTTCTCGCTTCGTCGATTCCGTTGGCATTTCAACGCATCTCCATGCGTCGGATCGACCGTCTCGATCTCGTAGGTCCTGCTACCGTTGGGCCTCCTCATATAATTACAACATAATTACAGACACGCAGGCCTGATAATAAACGAGAAAAATAGAGGCTCGCAAGCCTCAATAATAATAATCACATGTACATATATCACATCACAGGTCCATGATCATCTGTCCCCATCATACATCACATGTATATGTTATTTTATAAGACTACTAGATAAATAATAATAGTAAATTAAACTATTTAATTAACATATATATTTTCTAAAAATAGGGATATTCAGAGAATTTTCTGAATTTCGAAGGGTATTTTAGTCATTCTATCAAAAGGGATAGAAATCAAAATTTCTGAAATTCCGAGGGGCAAAAATATCTTTTGCCCAAAAAACCTAACCCCTCTCCCTCTCTTGCTGTTGCATTACGGTGCAGCCGCCGCCACCTTGCTGGCGGCGGCGTTGCGAGCGGCTCGGCCACAACAGGTGGGCGCAGCGCTCGCAGGCGCGGCTCCTACAGCGGGTGGGCGCCGCTCACGCAAGCGCCACCCACGGGGCAGCGCCCGCAAGCATTGCCCCTTACGGGCGGCGCTGCCCCTCTGTAGTGCTCGCTTGCGCCGCGCGCCCGTGGCGTCGCTTCGCGCGGGCAATCGCTCAGCGCGCGCCGACCCTTGCGACTACAAATCGCCTCGCAACTAGGCACCGCCTGCCCCTTGCGGGCATTCCGCAGGCCGCCGTGTACACGGCCATGGCTGCAAGCAGCCTTGGCCGTGATCGCTCTACGAGCTCAGTAAGGGCTACAAAAGTCGCTGCCCTTCCTCACCTTTTGCGTCAACGATTTTGACGATAAGACTTATTCTATATTACAACATACGCAGTTTACGATCCGATCTTTACATGAACAACCTGGCTCTGATATCACTGTTGGAAAATCCTTCTAGGGAGTGACATCTCATGCATAGCGGAAGAACAAAAACAAAACCCCCAGATTTCCTATAGAAAGTTTTCGTCGTCGTGCGAAGATCGGTGCATCAAAACAAATCCGTGAAAACTACATGTATAAAAGAAAGTACCTAGGGAGATCGTATATCCCTAAATTCCTGCAGATCTCTAGGAGAGGATGAAGGAGGTTAAGCATCCTCCTCTCTAGCGGTATTCACATAGCAAGGACTACGACGATGCACTTCTTTAGGGAGAAGAGAATAGGAGGTGGCTACCAAGAGAACTCTCAACCTATAGAGCTTTGGTTCTCTCCTATTTATAGAGGCCCCCTGTAAACCCTAATGGATCTTACCCTATTGGGTATTAGATCTCCATCCAATTACCCAAGCCTCTTGAATTAGTGGGTCTTTACCCAATAATCTCTTATTAGCAATTATTGGATCTCATCTTAGGATCCAATAATTCAGGGGCTTAATGGATATCCAATAAGTTAGGGGCTCCAACGGATATCTTATATCCGAGCCTCTACTCGTTGCAATACCTACCATATGTGTGTGACCCTCTAGGCCAAATATCGAGCTGGCCATGAGTCATTCTTGTTAGAACTCTTTCTGACTTAGTGAATTATTATCTCTATAATAATTCACTCGACTCATCGATTATGGACATACTAGGCCACTACGTCGTAGCTCCGAGACGATACAGGGGAATCCAATCCTTTGGACCTATCTATCCTCAGTTACCATGTATCTATAGTCTCTCATCCATCTAATATCCCAGAGACCCTATACCGGGCATGGTACTATCAGGCCTATATGGTCTCTCCTCGAGTCTTGCTCTTGTCGGATTCTCCCAAAGAACTCTTTCTCTCTTAATTCGAATAACCTTGGCAAAGGATTTGTTCGAGCAAGAATACATAGGATATTCCTCTCATGATACTGAGAGTAGATGATCCTCTATTGACACTCAATAGCCCTCATAAGATTGGCTACCACTCCCAATAACTGGTTGTATTAGATCTGGAATTTTCCAAACCTATAAGTCCGGTATCAAAGAGTGGAGTACTCATACAAGACATCCTTAGTGTTTCAAGTCTAAGGACCAGATACACTACTGAGATTACGGAATTACTATCTGACATGAGGTATCAATAACCATCCAATATTCCGTAGGCGGATCAATCAGTGAACTTATTCCCCAATAAGCACCTGTACTATACCCTTAGTGTCCCCACACGAGTAGCTATGAGACCAGCCATCTCCATCATATGGACGAGTATACAGTACACCAATCTATCCGGTTATCTCAATATCCCTCTCGAGTAACCTATGACCAGGATAATTTAGGGTCTATGTTTAAAGGTGAATCAGTCTCATTATCGTGATCTCATCACAATCCGATTCTCATTGCATAGATCCAAGGACATTATAATATACATCCAGATAATATGAGATAATATCAATAATCATAAGTAAAGAGATTGATACAGCGTGTTACAAGTGCAATCACTCATGTGATTGGCTTGTAGGGCACCTATAACTAGCAAGAACCCTTGCGGATTCTAAGCTTGGGGTTGATCTTTATAGGGGATCGGCCTCCTTGAAACTCTATAGGGGTTCCTTCCTCCAAGTTGTTGCTCAAAGGCTACTAAAAGATTGATCTATTCCTTTATAAAAGAGGGTGAATACATTGCTATTTATAAGGCTTCTAAACCCCAACTCCTAATAGGACTTTTACTCAAGACTCCTACTTCTAACCAACTCTTACTTCTAATTAGGACTCCTCCAGTAGGACTCCTACTTCTAATAGGACTCTTTCCCTAATAGGACTTCTACTTCTAATATGACTCTTTCTTTAATAAGACTCATTCTCTAAGAAGCTACATAACCCTAACCTAGCCGGCCTCTTCACCTCTTTAATAGGGGTCAGCTAGATAGGATTTATATGAATGCCCTTATCAATTAGGACTCTCATAGCTAGAGTCCTAACACAATTTCCTTGCTATTATGCTGTCAAATTTTCTTGATCCAATTTGTTATCATCGCTATTATCTAAACTGAGAATTTTTTGTCAAATCCCCTTCTTAAATCTTAGGGTTTTTGCTGAAAATTTCATCGAGAAACCATTGTTTCTTCGACGACAATTCTGCTCTTACGAGACAGCACATATCTGCAGCAACTTCTATTGATTTGCTGCTGAAATTTTCTTAATCCAATTTGTCATCATTGCTGTTATCTAAATTGAGAATTTGCTGTCAAATCCCCTCCTCAAATCTTGGGGTTTTTGCTAGAAATTTCATCAAGAAATCGCTGTTTCTTCGACGATAATTCTGCTCTTACAAGACAGCACATATCTGCAGCAACTTCTACCGATTTCTATCAAATCTTTGCTGTCATCTACCATAGATCTAAAACCCTCTTTCCAACCTTCATCCACTACTATCATAGCCCTAAAACTCCATCAAATTGCACCCCTAAACCACACCCAAAATAGCCACAAAATAAGCTAAAACCATAGCATATATACATCCACCAATCCACCAACCCTTTCAGCCATCACTTCCCTCAACCGATACATACCTTTAACCCAGCAACAAAAGAGAGATCTTAACATTACAGATTTGGAGGCATATACCATGGTATCTGAGGAGGCAATCAATGCTAAATTCGAAGCCTTTGAGATGCAAATAGAGGATAAGATTCAGACTCTCTTTGTCGAACTCAGTTTGGGCCGATCACTGAGCCTGAAGAAATTATATTAAGGAGAGAGCTATGACTGAAGAGATGACTTCCAAGAGAGGGGAGGCTTTATGACCGAACCCTACTATCCACGCATGAGGGTAGACTTCCTTAGATGGGAAGAAGGAGACCCGATTGGTTGGATCTCGCGTGCGGAGTGATATTTTCGGTACCACAAAACTGCGGATGCATCTATGGTGGAAATTATGGCTATATATCTTGAAGAGAATGCCATACATTAGTTTGATTGGTTTGAACATACTCATGGGGTCCTCTCATGGTGATAATTCAAAGAAGGACTGTTGATCCGCTTCGGACCAACCGATTATGAGAACATTGACAGACAACTAGCAAAGATCTGACAAACCTCCGCTATTCAGGAGTATCAAACCAGATTTAAAAGGTTATCTAATCAAACTCATGATTAGTCTAAAAAACAGCTATTGGGGACTTTTATTAAGGGCTTGAAGCTGGAGATCTGGGGAAAAGTTGAAGCGTGACAACCGTACACGCTTATGGCAGCCATCAACTTCGTACGTCTTCAAGAGGAGCAATTGAACCATGAAGCCTGGAGGACTAGGGTCATTCTCTGACCAACAATACCGAAGCCCTCAACCTCCCCTACTATCAGTCGAGCCCCTACATTAAAAAAGTTGACAAGAGAAGAGCTTCGGGAATGATCTACAAAGGCATTATGTTGGCATTATGACGAGCCATGGAGCCGCGAGCATCGCTATAAAAAATGGAGACTTCTTGTGATTGAATTAGTGGAAGAAGAGGTCATTGAATAGCTAGAAGAGATCCTTAAACATGAAGAAGAAGATGCGGAAGAAGAGCCACAACCAATCAACTTTATGGTACACATGTTAGTCGGCTACTCAAATCCGCAAACGATGAAAGTTGGAGGCCTTCTCAAACAACAACCGATCAATGTTCTCATCGACACGAGCAGCACTAATAACTTCCTAAAGAGTAAGGTTGCTGCTCGGATGGCACTCCATATTGAAGTTTATAGTAAGCTCGACGTAAAGGTCGTCGATGGCCAAATCCTAAAGTGCGACCAAAGATGCCCGCAAGTGAAACTATTACTATAAGACAAAGAAATTATCGCTAACTTCTTCCTTCTACCAATTAATGATTATGAGGCTGTGCTGGGTATAGAATGGCTAACGATGCTAGGTGACATCTCTTAAAACTTTTTCAAATTAATTATAAAATTCTACTACAAAGGCAAATAGGTCATCCTACATGGGAAGCGTGGAAGCAACGTAACTACTATTTCGACCCAACGAATGGAGAAAGTTTTACACAAGATAAATGGTGGCTTTTTGATACATCTCCAACAGAAACTAGAGGAAAAGAAAATAAAAATTGATGATCAAAATCTCACCCAATTTCTTGTTGAATTTGACAATGTTTTTGTTGAACCACGTGGTCTTCCTCCTACTCGACAATATGACCATCGAATTTCAATTCTTCCGGGCAAACCACCAGTGAACACTCAACTGTACTGCTATCCTCACCTCCAGAAGAATGAAATTGAGAAGATTGATAAGGAGATGCTTGCCATTGTGCACGCAATAATAAAGTGGAGACCCTACCTGATCGGTCGGTGATTTTAGATTAAAACCGATCATAGAAACCACAAGTACTTTTTGGAATAGAAGATATCATCCCCGAAGCAACAAAAATGGGTAACTAAACTTTTAGGATTTAATTATGAAAATATTTACAAAAAGAGGAAAGAAAATGTTGTTGTAGATGTACTTTCATGGCTACTTAAGCAAGCTGAATTTTAAGCCATCTCTCTTCCTACCACCGGCTTCCTCAAGGACATTAGAAAGGAATGGAAGAAGTATCTAGAGACCAGCAATATCATTAAAAAATTAGAGAAGGATCCAGGCGCAATAGCTCACTATACTTGGGATTCGAGAGATCTACGCTACAAAGGTTGTATTGTGCTTATACCCAACTCCCCTTGCATCAAAGTCATTCTGCACAAAATGCACTCCACACCTTCAGCAGGGCACTCTGGATTTCTGAGAACCTACAAAAGAGTGAAGCAAAATTTTTATTAGAGACGGATGAAAAAAATCATTTATGAATACGTGGCACAATGTGATTTATGTCAACAATAAAAGGGTGAAATAGTGGCGAGTCCAGGGAAACTACAACCACTACCCATACTGGACTTGATGTGGACTGACATCTCTATGGACTTCATCGAAGTGTTGCCACCTTCTAAAGGTAATAGCACAATCCTCATGGTGGTTGATAGACTCACAAAATATGCTCATTTTTGTGTAGTGCGAAATCCCAACACTACTGCTAGTATTGCTCAGATTTTCATAGAAAATATTATTAAACTGCATGAGATGCTAAGGTCCATTATAAGTGATCATGACAAGGTCTTCACCAATAAATTTTGGACCGAGTTATTTCAGTTGTAGGGCACCAAACTCAAGATGAGTACAGCATATCATCCACAAACTAATGGCCAAACAGAGATGGTGAATAGGAATTTAAAGATGTACCTTCGGTGTTTCACTAGTAGCCAGCCAAAGAAGTGGACAAAATGGCTCCCCTAGGCTGAATGGTGGTATAATACTACGTATCATTCATCTACAAAATGTACCCCATATGAAGTATTGTATGGTCGATCGACCCTTGTGTTCCCAAAGTATGTAATTGGCTCGACCAAGGTAGCTAAGGTCAACCAAGATTTAATTAGCAGGGATAAACTCCTACAACTACTAAAGGATAATCTCTCTACCGCTCAAGCCAGAATGAAGCAACAAGCCGACAAACGAAGAAGCAAAAGAGAATTTTCAGTAGGAGTTTGGGTTTATCTTCGCCTATAGCCATACAAGTAACTCTCCATCAATACACGAGCCTCCATGAAGCTATCTCCATGTTTTTATGTGCCATATCAAATCATAGAGCACATTGGAGTCATGACATACAAACTTAAATTACCTAAGGATGCCAAAATTCATCATATTTTTCACGTGTCATGCTTGAAGCCCAAGTTGGGAGAACATGAGACAACCCAGATCCAACTACCTAACACCACTGATGATGAAGATATTCAAGCCCAACCACAAGCCATCCTCGACCGCAGAATCGTGATACGTCGCCGATGCCCCTCTACTGAAGTACTAGTGCATTGGAATAATTTATCACTCGAAGATGCTACATGAGAGTCATATAAGGAGCTGAAGACCTGGTTCCTTAAGTTCATGGAACCTTAGCCATGAGGACAAGGTTGATTTGAAGAGGGCGGACTTGATAGGACCCTAGCAGGGTTGGGTTCTACTCAACCAAGTAGCAACTAATAAAAACCCTGTAAGAGTGTAATAAACCCCCACCTAACTATCTCTATCCTATAAAGAAGAGTGGTTAGGGTTTACATTTGGGCCTTTGGGCTTCTTAGCCGTCGCCCCCCTTTATTAGTTCGGTCGGCTAAGGTTGAGGGCAAAATGAGTAGTTCACTTAGGAAATAGCCCCTAGGGCTAGGGTTTGGTGCCCTATATAAGCATGTAGCCTCTATCTCTTTGGTATAACAAGATTTATCTCTAATTGCTGCCACGGAGCCGACTACTTGGAGAGTGGAACCCCTATAGCGTTCCAAGGGTTGATCTCCCTCAGAGATCAATCTACATAGAATTCCTTTGGGGTTCTATCAATCTTCTGCTCTAAGAAATATTTTAGACTTTTATGGTCAATTTTGATTTAAAAATGTTGCTCGATCAAGTACAATCTCCATTTGGCCACTACATGCACAATCGTGAGCATCTCCTTATCGTAAATAGTCATCTTGAGATGGGAAGGAGATAACGCCTTACTAGTATAAGTGAGGGGGCGGCCATCTTACATTAGTACAGCACCAATTCCAACTCTAGAGGCATCGACTTCAATAATAAAAATCTTGCTGAAGTCGGGTTGCGCTAGTACAGGCATTGTTGTCGTTGCCGCTTTAAGTTCGTCGAAGGCGGTGGTGGCTTTGTCTGACCATTGGAAAATATTTTTTTTTAGCAAGGAAGTAAGGGGTGCACTAAACTTTTTATAGTTTTTCATGAACTTGCAGTAATAACCTGTTAAATTGAGAAAGCCGCATAGCAATTTTATGTTTCTCGGGGTTGGCCACTTCTACATTACTTCAATTTTGGAGGGGTCCACCACCACACCCTCCTCTGATATGAAATGTCCAAGATATTCCACCTTCTATTGAAGAAAGCTACACTTCAATTTTTTGACAAAAAGAACTAGAAATTCATAGTGGCCATTGTGCATTCGAAAGACGATTTTCGATATGTCTTCTTCACACACTCGTATTTGATGATACCCGGATTGAAGGTTCAGCTTTGTAAAGATCTGTGCTCCCTTTAATTCATTAAGCAATTCATCTACTACTAGAATAGGATACTTGTCCATAATGGTTATGCTATTGAGAGCTCGGTAATCAATGCACATTCACCATGTTCTGTCCTTCTTTCATACCTGGAGCACCGATGAAGAGTAGGGGCTGCAACTTTGCTGAATAACTACTATTTCAAGTATCTCTTTTATAATCCTTTCTATTTCATCCTTCTAGAAATGTGAATACTGATATGGCCGAGTATTTCCTGGAGGTTTGCCTGGAAGAATCGGTATACGATGATCATGCTAACGGGAAGGAGGTAGGTTGCATGGTTCATCAAATATATATGAAAATTCAACAAGCAAGGGAAGTAGGTTTGGATCTTCAAATTCGGTTGGCTCTCCCTTAGATTACTACTCAAGTTGTACCAAAAAGCAGCTACATGCTTTATGCAAAACTTTCTCCATTCATTGTGTGCAAATCGTTGTCACGTCGCCCCCATGTTTCCAATGTAGTGTTACTTGTTTCCCCTTACAGTAAAATTTCATAATTAGTTTTAAAAAATTCTAAGAAATATCACCTAATGTCATCAGCCATTCATTGTTGAGCATAGCCTCATAATCATCAAGAGGGAGGAGGAAGAAATATGCAATTATCGCTTAGTCTTGCAGCAACAATTTCACACACGGGCACCTACGATCACACTTCAAAATTCATCCGTCGGTGAACTTAATGTCAAACCTGCTATAATTCTCGATAGGCAAGGCCATTTGGACAGAACCTTGTTATTCATAAAATTATTAGTGCTCCCAGTGCCAATAAGAATAGTGATCAGTTGTTGCTTCAGAAGTCCTCCCACTTTCATCATTTGCGAGTTCATGTAACCGACAAGGGCATGCATCGTAATATCAACCGTCTACTGTTCTTCATCTATGACCTCTTCCTCCTACTCCTATACCTCCTCCTCCATGTCTTCAAGAGGTTCAATCAGTACGAGGCAGCCCCTTTTGCACAGATGATCGTGATTCTATGGCTCATCACAATGCCAAAAAAGACCCTTTGTTGATCATTCACGTAGTTCTTCTCTTGTTAATTTTTTTGGCAGCGAAGGATGACTGAGAGTAGAAGGAGGTTTATATGCCATTGGCTTAGGAGAGGTTTTCATCCTCCTAGCATCTTGGTTGAGCCATTCTTCTTGTATTTGGGTGAAAGAAATCGTAGTCGTTATGGTACGAGACTACCACGCCTTAACCTCCCATTTTATCTCTGGCTTGAGTCCTTCGATAAATGCTCCTAATAATTAATGGTCAGTCCAATCATGAGTAAGGTAGAATAGCTTCTCAAACCTGGTTTGGTACTCTTGAATCATATAGGTTTGTTGAATCTTTACGAGTTGGCCATTGATATTTTCAAACTCTATAGGTCCGAGACAGTTCAGCAGTGCATTCTTAAATTGATTCTATGTCAAAGCCCCATGATTGTATTCCAGCCAATTGTACCATTGAATAACATCTCCTTCAAGATGAATGATAGCAATTTCCACCATAGTATCATCTGACATTCAGTAGTAGCGAAAGTAATGTTCGACGCATGAAATCCACCCCGTCGGGTCTCCTTCTTCCCATCGCGGGAAGTCCACCCTCATGCATGGCTGAAGCATGTCCGAGGGCTATCCCTCCTTCTCTAGAGGCCTCTTTGAAGTCTCTTCTCACTGAAATTTGGTTGGACATGGTGGTTGTCCAATTCTGAATTCTGCAAACAAAGCGTGCAATTTGTCCTCCAAGCGCGATTAAAGCCATGATTCAATCCGAGATTCCAATGCTTCAAATTTGGCATCAATTGGATATTGAGAAGCCATAGCATACATCTATAGATCAGAGATATCCTTGTCTTTTTTTCTATTGATGGGTTAATTGCATGGGGTGGTGGAAGGTTTGAACAATAGATCGGTTATGGAAGGGTTCGGCTGTAATAGTTTACTGTTTTGGGCTACAGTTTTTAATGCTATTAGGGTTATGAAAATAGGTTATGACAGCTGCGTCATAGGGCTAGAGGGATGCCCTAACGATGTCTTGGTTGGTGGCAGCAAGGTGGCTAGCGTTTGGTAGGTTACGGAGAAGAAAAAGGATAAAGGTGCAACACCAGATTTTTGTCAAAAAAATTGATCACGGAAAGGTACTGCAGTAGTTTTTTATGTCTAAAGTGTAGTAGTTAGACGTAAAAGATCAATGGTTTATATTGAGAATTTTTTTATGAAACCAAAGGGGAATCTACTATTAGGAAGTGTCAAAGTTGTCAAAAAAATTTTATAGAGATTTAGACAGAAGAAACATAGTAGCAAGATCAAACAAACAGTGCTTATGCGGTTGGAATTCTATAGTGCATCTTTCGTTGTAGAGATGAAAACTTTACAACGAAAAGTTTATGCAGCAATATAGGAATGATTTTTTTAGATTTTTTGAATAAGGATAACTAAATTGCAGCAGCAATAAGGTAGGAAACTAGAACCTGGTGCAATTCATAGGGAGATCAAAGGATGATCCGTAGTGGTGGAGATGACGGTGGAATTCGACGATGATTTTTAAGCAATTGTGGGAATTGATTTGGGCAGCTATGGAGGGCTGATGGGTGGCTGTGGAAGGATAGCGAGACATTAAGAATGCTGCTCTGATACCAATTATTAGGACCCTTACAAATTCTAAGCTTGGGGTTGATCTCTTTAGGGGATCAGCCTCCTTGGAATTCTATAGGCGTTCCTTCCTCCAAGTTGCTGCTCAAAGGCTACTAAAAGGATGATCTATTCATGATGAAAAAAAGGGTGAATATATGGCTATTTATAGGGCTTCTAAACCCCAACTCCTAATATGACTCCTACTCAAGACCCCTACTTCTAATAGAACTCCTTCTCTAATAGGACTCCTCCTTCTAATAGGATTCCTTCTCTAATAGGACTCCTACTTCTAATATGACTCCTTCTATAAGAAGTAACCTCCAAACTAATCCTAACCTAGCTGGCCTCTTCACCTCTTTAATAGGGGTTGGCTAGATAGGATTTACATGAATGCCCTTAGGATTTACATGTTTGCCCCCTTTAATGAAACTGAATTAGGACTCTTCTAGCTAGAGTCCTAATAGAAGTAGGACTCTCTTAGCTAGAGTCCTAACAAAATCCATGGATATTATATTTTATAAATCTCTTGAATCATGAAATTGATCTTGATGATTTGATAATGAGTTTTTATCCAAAATCTATTTATGTTATTAATGAATCTATGAAAGTGATTTTGATGATGGGTTTGGAAAAGATGAATTTGAATGAGATGTTTTTTTTTTTCAAATGATTCATGACTCTTCTCTTGATCTCTTGGAATCATAACTTATTCTTATGGATTATGATGAATTGAGATGTCTTATGCAATAATCAAGTTCTCATATGATTCTTTTACTAATGAGATGATATATTCAATTGAATCACTTATCGGTATTTACAATTACAACATATTTTATATGAAATATTTTTCTCGATTCTCGTATGATTTATTCTTTTAAGAGAATATTTATCTAATCATGATCTTGATATCTCGATATTTGGTACTTGAAATTTTTGAATTGAGATATATAAAATGCATGAATCAAGTTCTCAAAGTTTCATTTTGCTCTAAAGAAATTTTATTGAAATCATGATCTCGATAATTATAACTTAAAATTCTTTATAAATCAAAATCGTATACCATGATTCTTCCATTTATCCAAAGAGAATTATTCAAATGAAATATGACATGTCTCTTGATTTCTCGGAACTATATACTTGAATTTTTTTATGAAATGTGATCTTGATGACTTGAGATGTTTTATACTTAAATCGAGAACTTTCTCCTATGTTTCTTCTTGTCATTTACTAAAAAGGAGAGCTTTCTAAATGAATCATGACTTAATTTCTCATAATCTTTGATTTTGATATCTTTTATATCAATATTCTTTTGTATTGGTTGTATACCTTTTGTGATGATTAGAGCATTGATGTAAAATAAAATTTGTATTCTTTCCTTCTTTTTGACAAAGACAAAGGGGGAGATAATTTGTTAGCTTGTGCATCACAAGAGAAAGAAAGAATTGCTAGCTCGATCAATGCAAAGGAAGCAGAATTTGCTAAGCTTGCTAGGCAAAACTTGCTTTCACTTCTCAAAAGAAAAAAAAAGAAGCTAGCTTGGAATATCACAAAGAGAAGCAAAGAGTTGCTATCTCAAAAGAAGCAAAACGTGCAAACTTAAAAAACTTGCAATCTTACACATCTTTAAACTTAATGATTTGGTGATCATAAATGTTGTAAAGTAATATAAATCTTACTAGTATGTTGTAAAACTTATATATCCTTAAAACTAGCTAGATGCACTTCTCTTTTTTGTTGATAACAAAGGGGGAGAAGTATGGTGACAATTTCATGCATTGTATATTGAATTAAAAATATAAAAATTTTGATTATGCATGATTTATTCAAAATTTTTAAATTTTGAATTTTCTATCAATATGGCAGGCATATTGATAGGGAGAGTTAAGGTTAACTCCATCATCAAATGGTTGTCATCATTAAAAAGGGGGAGATTATTGAATCTCAGATTTTGATGATGAAACTAATTGATAGTATTTGTAATCTAACTGCATTTTGAGTGATGCAGGACTACCTTCAATCAGAAATAGATAATTGAAGCAGGAACAATCGATGTTGGGAAGGAGGAGAACATATCAGAAGATTGGACATCGAGCCAAAGGATCAGTCGATGTATCGGCAGAAGGCTTTGGATGATGGGTTTGGGCATCGGCCCAAGAAGAGCAGAATTGCACCAAGAAGATTAGAGTTGGTCAATTAGGCTATAGGCCATAAGAGAGGATGATGTGCCAAAAAATCGGATGAAGCGTCGATGAACCAATGACATGTTGGACAACATTTGATTGAGCTTTATAATAATTGTCTAGATCAAAGTAGGTTTTAGGTCTAATTGGGTTAGAATTGGATTAACTCAATTAGAGGCTAATTGGGCCCAAGTTTGGGCTATATTGGGGTAAGTGAAAGGCCCAAAAAGTGACCCAAGAGGTGGGTCAAGCAGTGGCACCACCAGAACAGGTTATGGAACCACCGCTGGCTCGGTCTCCAAGATAATCTCTAAGACTGTGTCAGGCGGTGGTACCGCCCAATGACAGAAAGCCTGGGCAGTGGTACCACCAATACTCGGAAGACTTGGGATGAGACTAGTTGTGGCTCCAGGTTTGAATCCATTTGGAGCCTATAAATACCCTTCTCATCCCTAGTTAGAATACACAAGCACAGAGAACTTAAAAGTGGAAAAACGCTATTATAATTCTTTCCCTCGTCTAGTCTTTAGTTGCTTTCAATTTAAGAGAGAAGTGAGTGAGTGCTTGTAAAGGTTGTTCTCTTGAACTTGTAAAAGGAGAAGAGGGTTGTAAGGGTAGTTAGTCTTCACCCAATTGAAAGAAGACTACGATTAGATATCGGAGGGCTCGACGAAGAAGGAATCGAGAGTGGACGTAGGTCGGATGACCAAACCACTATAAAATCGGTTTGCTACCTTTTACTTTGCTATTTATCTTTTTTGCAAATCATTTTACTTGCTCGCTACTCCACTTCCTCATCACTCACTTGCAAATGTTTTTAAGTTAAAGTATTTCCAATACGATTTCATCAATACAGACTTAATTGTCAAAATGTATTTTGAATCGAATGGAAGTTTTTCGAAATCGACGTTTTTACCACTACACTAATTCAACCCCCTCTCTTAGTGCCCGGACTCGATCCTAACAAATCCCACTAACTCAATTATAGGCCAATTGGGCCCAAATCAGGATTGGTTTGGGCTAGAGTAATGGCCCAAACAGTGTCCTAGATCCTATCTAGCAGTGGCATTGCTAGGACTAGGTGATGGAACCACCCAGAGCTCAATCTCCTAAGAGGTCTAGGCGGTGGTATCGCTGGCAGTTAATAACTACCAAGAGGTGTACCATCTAGGTTCAGTAGCTAAGACTTTGTTTGGCAATAGTACCGCCAGACTGGGTGGTGGTACCATATAATGTTAGAGAGCATAGGCAGTGATACCGCCAGGCATAGGCAGCAATGGTACCGCTAGTACCATAGAAATATGAGATAATATCTTTTTTGGCTCTATTTTTAAAGCCAATTGAGGACTATAAATACCTCACACTTTTATGCTTGTGGAGTACAGAAAAGTGAACAAAAAAAAACTAAGATCCTTGTGAAAATGCTGTTGTAACTTTGAGAGTTCATCTCCATCGGTTCTAGCCTTAGAAATTTATATAAGGAGAAGTGAGCAATTTATAAAAAGGTTTACTCCTGAACCTGTTAAAAGGAGAAGAGATCTGTAAAATGGGTTTTTGATCTTCGTCCATTGAAGGAAGATCAATAGTTGAAGCCGATGACCTTGACGGAGGAGGAATCAGAAGTGGACGTAGGTCACAATGATTGAACCACTATAAATCCGGTGTGTTATTTCCTTATTGGGTTTTTTCATTACTTAGATGCTTTCATTACTTCACATTTGTTTCAAGTCGACATCTTCTCAATATACTTTTTCGATACGATTTTTCGTTATGCCGAAAGGATTTGGAATCATAACCTTTTTTATCACTACACTAATTCACCCCCCCTCTCTTAGTATCGTATTGATCCTAACAATTGGTATCAGAGCAAGGTCACTCTCAATTTGGTTTAAAACCCAAGAGAGATGGCTTTTAGTGACAATCAAGAGGGTCATTCTATCACACATCCACCTATGTTCAATGGGACGGATTACATATATTGGAAAACTAGAATGAGGATTTTCTTAATTTCTATGGATTTTGAGTTATAGAATATCATCGAAAACAAAGTTCAAAAGTCTTCTCATCCAATGAACAATTGGAATAATTTGGAGAAAAAGAGTTTCTCTTTAAACGTCAAAGCTATGAATGCTTTGTTTTGTGCTTTGGATAAAAATGAATTCAATCGAATTTCTATTTGTGAAATGGCTTGAAATCACACACATTTAGCATACATTTGAAATCACACATGAAGGCACAAGTAGGGTAAAAGAGTGTTAGAACCCTTGCGGATTCTAAACTTGGGGTTGATCTCTTTAGGGGATCGGCCTCCTTGGAACTCTATAGGGGTTCCTTCCTCCAAGTTGCTGCTCAAAGGCTACTAAAATGATTGATCTATTCATTATGAAAAGAGGGTGAATACATGGCTATTTATAGGGCTTCTAAACCCCAACTCCTAATATGACTCCTACTCAAGACTCCTACTTTTAATCAACTTCTCCTACTCAAGACTCCTACTTCTAATCAACTTCTCCTATTCAAGACTCCTACTTCTAATCAACTCCTATTGCATCTCTAAGAAGCAACCTCCAAACTAATCCTAACCTAGTCGGCCTCTTCACCTCTTTAAAAGGGGTTGTCTAGATAGGATTTACATGAATGCCCTTAGGATTTATATGTTTGCCCCCTTCAATAAAACTAAATTAGGACTCTCCTAGTTAGAGTCCTAACAGACTCGTCATCTTAAAATCAGCCTTATCCTCGAGGCTGACGCTCTATGAATTCTGAGAATTTGATCTTTAAGTCGTCATAGTTCTCCCAGGTGGCATCTTCTATTGGTAGGTTCGCCCACTGTATTAGCACTTCAATAGTGGATCATCATCATAGAGTCATGATCCATCGATTAATAATGGCACTTGGCTAGGTCTGGAGCTCTCCTTGGGTAGTCATATTTGGTAGATGGCTTTAGGCTGTCTCGTTTTGTCCCAACTTAAGCTTCAAACATGATACATGAAAGACTGGATGGATTCGGGAGCTGGCGGGAAGTCCAATTTGTATGCTACTGCTCCGATGTGCTCCAAAATCTGGTAGGGTCCATAGAATTGAGGTAAAAGGTTCATAAATACTCTGGTCTGGATTAATGTTTGCTTGTATGGCTAGAGTCATAGAAAGACCCAATCTCCTACTAAAAATTCTCTTTTGCCTTTGTGTTGATCATATTGATGTTTCATCCTTACTTGAGCTGTAGTGAGATTATCTTTTAGCAACTTCAGCATTTTATCTCTATCTATAGTTCCCTGTCTACTTGTTCTACTTTAGAGATGCCCAACACATATTTTGGGATTATAGGAGGAGGTCGATCATACATAGACTCATAAGGAGTATATTTTGTGGATGAATGATAAGTTGTATTATACCACCACTCGGCCTAAGGAAGCCACTTTGTCTACTCTTTTGGCAGGTCATTGGTGAAACATCTGAGGTATGTCTCCAAGCATCTGTTCACCACTTCAGTCTGACCGTCGGTTTGTGGGTGATATACCGTACTTATCTTCAATTTAGTGCCTTGCATTTGGAATAACTCTGTCCAAAATTTGCTCGTGAAGACCCTATCACGATCACTTACAATATATTTCTACATCCCATATAATTTTACAATATTCTTTATAAAGATTCGAGAAATGCTAGTAGTAGTGTAGGGATTACGAATAGCACAAAAGTGAGCATACTTTGTAAGGCAATCAACCACAACAAGAATTGTACCTTTTTCTTGTGATGAGGGAAACCCTTCGATGAAGTCCATTGATATATCAATCCATATTAAGTCTGGGATAGATAGAGGTTGCAGCTTTCTAGGACTTGCCATTGTCTTGCCTTTATGTCATTGATATACATCACATTGTGCTACAAATTCAGTAATAATATTTTTCATCCCTACCCAATAAAAATTTTATTTAATTCTCTTATAGGTTCTACGGAACTCAGAGTGCCCGATCATAGGTGTAGAATGCGTCTGTTGAAGGATGGTCTTTATGTAAGTAGAATTTGGCACAAGCACAATACGTCCCTTATAGCGTAAGTCTTTTGATTCCCAACTGTAATGAGCCACGGAGCTTGGTGCTTCCTCTAATATTTTTATAATCTTACTGGTCTCCGGATCATCTTGACATTCCCTCCTAATATCCTCAAGGAAGTCGTTGGTCGGAAGTGAAACAGTCAAAAATTTAGCTTGCTCGGGTAACAGCGAAAGTGCATCCGCAACAACATTCTCTTTCCCCTTTTTCTAAGTTATTTTATAATCATATCCAAGAAGCTTTGTTATCTATTTTTGCTGCTCGGGGGAAGATATCTTCTACTCTAAGAAATATTTTAGGCTTTTATGGTCGATCTTGATTTGAAAGCATCACCCGATCAAGTACGGTCTCCATTTAGCCACCACATGCATAATCACGAGCATCTCCTTTTCGTAAATAGTCATCTTGAGATGAGAAGGAGATAACACCTTACTGGTATAAGCGAGGGGGCAGCCATCTTGCATTAGTATAGCACCAATTCTGACTCTGGAAGCATCGACTTCAATAACAAAAGTCTTGCCCAAGTCGGGTAGCACTAGTGCGGGTGTTGTCGACATTGTGGCTTGAAGTTCATCGAAGACGGTGGTGTCTTTGTCTAACCATTGGAAAGCATCTTTTTTCAACAAGGAAGTAAGGGATACACTGATTTTTCCATTGTTTTTTATGAACTTGTGGTAGTTTGCCTCCTTCAATGAAACTAAATTAGGACTCTCCTAGCTAGAGTCCTAACAAAGAGTCAAAAATCATTCTTTTGGTTCATAGTTATGAATTGTTTTGCATGAAACCAAGTGAGATCATTGGAGACTGATAAGACCCCTTAGGGTTTTATCATGGAAAAGGCAAAAGAAGCGGAGGAGAAGCGGAAGAAGGGGGGAAAAGGGGATAATGATCGCTTCGAGGGGATCGGCCTCCTTGATCGCTTCGAGGGGATCGGCCTCCTTTGATCATTTCGAGGGGATCAACCTCCTTAGTTTAGCTAAAAGACTAAATGATTCTTCATTGCCTTTCTCCTTGTTTGAAAGAAATAGTTACATCCCTTTTTATAGAGTCCCACATAGAGTCCCCCCGAACTTGGACTCTTATTAACTGACTCCGTAACCGACTCCTAATTGAATCAGTAACCGACTCCCTACTAGATAACTCCATAACATTATCCAAAGCTTAGAAAGTAAAAGATTTATAACAGTTTTGCCCTCGTCAAATCAGCCTTGTCCTCAAGGCTGAGCAGCATCAAATTCGGCATAAGATATCTGTGGTGCATTACAACTCGTTGATCAAGTAAGTACGACTTCCACTTGATGGTGTGAGCAACAGGTCGGCCTTTTAGTATAGTAGTCTTTAATCTCTTTTGGAGAACCCTCTTCATCCAATGGCTAGTAGTAGCTGTGGCCTTACTTCTTTGTCTTCTATTTAGGATCACCATTTCGAAGTCTTCTAAGGGTAGCAAAAAGAAATCCCACAGCAGTTTTTGGCCCTGTATAAATAATTTTATCTTTGAACATTTGCTGTCATAAGTCAAAGGTCATCCATCAGTGATCTTTACTTCGAATTTGTCACAGTCTTCAATATGATAGGCTAATCGATCAGCAACCTTACTGTCCATAAAATTGTTAATACTACCGATATCAATCAGGACTGTAATAGGTTGATGTTCCAAAATTCTTTCAACTTTCATAGTTTGTGGGTTAGAATAGTTAGTTAATGCATGCATTATATGTGTAATAGGTTCAACATCTTTATCAAAATTCATACCTTCATTATCGAAGTCAACTTTATCAACTTCTGGTTCCTCTTTAATTGGTTCAATTACTAGAGGTTGCTCTTGTTTACATTGGTGCTCCTTACTAGGTGGCTCATTGATCATTTGTTTGTAGTCACTTCTGTATCGATGATTTTCTCGGTTGATTTTTTTCTCATGTAGACGTGAAATTAAATTATAGCCATCATAGTGTGGGGCTGTCGAGCCTTAACTTCATATCTAATATCTGGATTAAGCCCTTGAATAAAGGTATCTACTAGTTGTCGTTCAGACCAATTTGTGACTTGATTTGACAATCGTTGGAATCTGTCTTGATATTCTAACACTGTACAAGTCTGACGAATTTTAGCAAGCTGTCCATCTTGTTAAAACTTACTAAAGTTCTCCAGCATGCTTCTTTTGAATTCGTTAAGGGTCTCTTGCAGTCGATTTTTAATTCTAATTTCAAATGCTTCAATTTGGACCTTAACTGAGTTGTCGGTAGCCATTCCCTATTTCTGTCGCTGCATGCGGTATTGATGCAGGTGCCGAGGGCTGGATGGTGGCAACATCGATGTTGGAAGGCAATGTTCGTGGGAAGAAGGCAGTAGCATCGTGGGGAGAAGGCAGCAGCGTCGTAGGAAGTCGGTACTGGTCGTGGGCGGCTCCTGCAATCATGGCGATTGAGGAGTTTGTGGTGGCAGTCGACGCTTGTAGTGGTCGTGGGAAGAGCTCTTTTTTTCTTTTTTTTTTGGGTGATGGTGGCTGCGGCAAAGTGATGCGAAGTTACAATGAAAATACCGAGGATCGTCGCTCTGATACCAAATGATAAGGCTCTGATACCAAATGATAAGACCCCTTAGGGTTTTATCATGGAAAAGGTGAAAGAAGCGAAGAAGCGGAAGAAGTGGGGGAAAAGGGGATAATGATCACTTCGAATGGATCGGCCTCCTTGATCGTTTCGAGGGGATCAGCCTCCTTTGATTGCTTCGAGGAGATTGACCTCCTTAGTTTAGCCAAACGACTAAATAATTCTTCATTGCCTTTCTCCTTGCCTGAAAGAAATAGTTATATTCCTTTTTATAGAGTCCCACATAGAGTCCCCCAGAACTTGGACTCTTATTAACCGACTCCGTAACCGACTCCTAACCGAATCAGTAACCGACTCCCTACTAGATAATTCCATAACATTATCCAAAGTATTATCTAAAGCTTAGAAAGTAAAAGATTCGTAACAGAGACATGTATACCCGGTTTACGGATGTCATCAATGGTTTAAAAGTTCTTGGTAAAAGTTTTTCTAATTTTGAACTCATTAACAAGATATTAAGATCCCTTCCAAAGAGTTGAGATCCTAAAGTAATGGCTATTCAAGAAGCCAAGAACTTGAATAACTTTCCGCTCGAAGAACTTATCGGGTCTTTGATGACCTATGAAATGATATACAATGCACATGAAGAACTTGAGAACAATATTCCAAAGAATAGGAAGAATTTGGAACTTAGAACTTAAGAAAATCATTTGAGAGAAAACTCAAGTGATAATAATGATGATGATAATGATGATGATGACTTAGCACTTTTAACAAAAAAATTTAAAAAATTCATAAAAAGAAACAAAACTAAACATGACACTAAAACCAAAAATGAACTCAAGAAGGACCAAATAATTTGCTACGAATGCAAGAAACCGAGGCACTTCAAAAGTGAATGTTCCCAAGTGAAGAAGAAGCAACCGAAGAAAAAAGTTCTTAAAGCCACTTGAGATGATTCGAGCGCATCTGAAGACGAGGAGCAAAACAACAAAGAAGTTGCAAATTATGCACTAATGGCATTTGGCAACGAGGTAACTCATTTAAAGCTAATTTATTTTTTGATGAATTGTTGAATGCTTTTTATGACTTATTTGATGAATGTAAATTAGTTTGTAAAAAGTATAAATTATTGAAAAAGGAGCATGCATCTCTAGTTAGTGAATTAGATAGATTCAAGATTGAGCATGATAACGAAATGTTGCCTCCTTGCACTAAATGTGAAGATTTAGAGACACTTAAAAGGGACAACTTGCTACTACATGAAACCTTAGAAAATTTTAAAATAGGTAACAAATCCTTAAACACGATCCTTGCTAAGAAGGGTCATGTTCATAGAAAGGATGTGTTAAGATCAAGAACGGCACTAAGACGGGGGGTGAATTAGTGCAGCAAATAAAATGAATGATTTAAACGATTTCGAAAAACTTCGTACGATGAAAATATTTTGTTCGATGAAAACCATTTCGAAAAGACGTTCGATTCGAATAAGTTTGTAAGTGAATAGAGAGGAGGAGATTGATAGTTGCAATGAAGTAAAGTAGAATGTAGCAAAAGTATAATACGCACCAAGAAGAGAACATGTCAATTTTATAGTGGTTCAGTCGTCCGACCTATGTCCACTCTCGATAGCTCCTCTGATGAGGTCATCAGCTTTCACTATTGATCTTTATTGAAGGGCAGAGATCAATCAACCCTTTACAGAACTTTTACAAGTGGCTCACTCTCCTTTTATAAACTTTTACACTTTGAAATGGTGGAGGTGAACTCTCAACTTTTTGCAAGCTATTTCACTATAGTTTCGGTTCAATCTTGTTCACTTCTCTGTGTGGAAGTAGCTGAGAAGTAAGAGATATTTATAGGCCTCATTTGGCTTCAAAAATGAAGCCAAAAAAGGTCCCATCCTTGGTTTCTGAGATCCTAATAATGCCATCACTAGTTCTGGCAGTACCACCGCTAGTTGACTCTGACACTAGGCAGTACCACCACCTAGTCTTATGGTACTACTGCCAAACAGGGTGCCAGGTATTGGAACTAGGCAGTACCACTGCCCAGTCTAGCAATACTATTGCCTGGCAATTAATAACTGCTTGGCAGTACCACCGCCTGGTAGTTAATAACTGCCTAACGGTACCATCGCCCAGTCTGGGCGGTATCACCACCCAGGCTTTTGGGAGACTGAGCTCTAGGTAGTTCCACCACCCCAGTCTGGAGGTACCACCACCCAGACAAGGTTTAGCAACTTATTTAGGCCTTGAATTCGGTTCAAACCTGCCCATTTACAAGCCCAGTTGGCTCCTAACAAGGTTAGTAGGATTACCTCTCAAACCTAACCCTAATTACATGCTAACTATGACATTTAAGACATATTATAAATAAAACAAGTCCGATAAGTCTAGGTTTCTTCTAGTGAGCTTCCGGTGAACTTCCAATAAACTCCCAACAATCTTCTAATGGACTCCCGGTAAGCTCCTAGACTTCACGGCGATCTTCTTGGTGAGTTCCGACAAGCTCTTTTGGCAAGCTCCGATCTTCTCGGTAAACTTCCGATGAACTTCTCAATGAACTTTCGACGAACACTTCGACAAGCTCCTGACGAATTCTCGACCAATTCTGGCAACACTCCCGATGAACCTTCGAACTTCCGACAAACTCTTAGACTCCCAACGAATTGAACGAACTTGACTCCGGCACTTCGTTTTGCTTTATGCCTTGATCGCTATCGTAGTTAATCCTACACACTTTTCTCAACATATAGATTAGATTAAATAATTTACCAATTGATTTCATCATCAAATTCTGAGATTCAATAGGATGGAATCGGCTTTGTGAGTAACACTCACTAAAAGCCAACCATCTTCGTTAAAGGCCCAACTTTGCATGTTTCACCCCATAACAAATGTAACTTTTATTATAAATTTAGACATTATGCTCATAAATGTCCATTTAAGAGATATAGTCCACATAAATTAATTTGGGTTCCCAAAGGAACCATAAAGGACTCAATGCAAAATGACAAGTTAGGTAGATCGATTAATGAGGCACCCAAAGTAAAATAGGTACCTAAAAGAAAACCCCCTTTCTTGTAGATGTGTTTATAATCATAAGCTAGGAGCAAGAGATGGTACCATGATAATGAATGCTTAAGACACATGACTGACTCAATTCTCTAAGCTCATTAGCCAAGACGAAGGGTATGTCACCTTCGAAGATAACAACAAAGGTAAAATTATTGGCAAAGGAACTATAGGTAACAAATCAAACTTTTTGATTGAAGATGTGTTATTAGTAGATGACTTAAAGTATAATCTTCTTAGCATTAGTAAATTGTATATAAAAAATATATCATAAGATTTGAATCTAATGCTTGCATTGTTGAAATACCACACAAAAACACATATATGATTACCTTAAAATATAATAACGTCTATACTATTGACATTGATGATCTTTATAATGAATTATATTTTTCAGTTTTAAATAATGATGTTTGACTTTAACATAGGAAGTTAGGTCATGCTAGCATGAAACTAATCTCTAAACTATAGTTTCAAATCAAAGAATTAAATAAGTACCTCTAAACTATTATAATTAATCTATATGGATTTATTTGGACCAATTGATACAACAAGCCTAAGAGGTAGCAAATACACCTTTGTAATTATTGACGATTATAGTAGATACACTTGGACATACTTCTTGGCACACAAAAGTGATTGTTTTAAGTGTTTTTTAAAATTTTATAAACTTGTTCAAAATGAAAAAGGCTTTATGATTTCATCAATTTGTAGTGATTACGGTGGTGAGTTTCAAAACCATGATTTCCAAAACTTTTGTGAATCAAATGGGTATGACTCTAATTTCTCTACTCTAAGAAACTGATAGAACCCCAGAGGAATTCTATGTAGATTTGATCTTTGAGGGGGATCAACCCTTAAAACGCTATAGGGGTTTCACCCTTCAAGTAGTCAGCCTAGTGGTTGCAACTGTAGATAAATCTTCTTTTCTTATTCCAAAGAGGTGGAGGCTATATGCTTATATAGGACTCTAACTCAAGACCCCTAGTATAGCTAAAGTTATCTATTGTTAGGACTCTTACTCAAGATTCCTACTTTTAATAAACTCTCCTACTCAAGACTCCTACTTTTAATAAACTCTCTTACTCAAGACTCCTACTTTTAATAAACTCTCCTACTCAAGACTCCTACTTTTAATAAACTCTTAATGCTTCTCTAAGAAGTAACCTCCCAACTAATCCTAACCCTAGTCACCCGCTTCACCTCTTTAATAAGGGTCGGCTAGATAGGATTTACATGAATGCCCTTATCAATGAAACTCAATTAGGACTCTCCTAGCTAAAGTCCCAACAAGTTAGGACTCTCCTAGCTAGAGTCCTAACAGACCTGCCCTCTTCAAATCAGCCTTGTCCTCGAGGCTGATGCTCCATAAATTTTGAGAATTTGATCTTCAAGTCGTCATAGTTCTCTCAAGTGGCATCTTTGAGTGGTAAATTATTTCAATGCACTAATAATTCAGTAGAGGGACATCGACGACGCATCACGATTCTACGGTTGAGGATAGCTTGTGGTTGGGCTTGAATATCTTCATCATCAGTGGTGTTGGGTAGTTGAATCTGGGGTGACTCGTGTAGAATGATTTTGATGCAAGGAGAGTCGAGTATAAGTCCAATACGGCCTTTATAGTGTAGATCCTTCGAATCCTAAGTATAGTGATCTATTGCACTTGGATCCTCCAATTTTTTAATGATGTTGCTGGTCTCTGGATCCTTCTTCCATTCCTCTCTAATGTCTTTAAGGAAGCCGGTGGTAGGAAGGGAGATGGCTAAAAATTCAGCTTGCTCCGGTAGTCGTGAGAGTACATCTACAATAATATTTTCTTTCCCCTTTCTGTAAATAATTTCATAATCAAATCCTAAAAGTTTGGTTACCCATTTTTTGTTGCTCTAGGGATGATATCTTCTGCTCCAAAAAGTACTTGAGGCTTCTATGGTTGGTTAATTTGAAATCGTTAACCGATCAAGTAGGGTCTCCACTTCGTTATTGCGTGCACAATGGCGAGCATCTCCTTATCATAGATTGACATTTTTTATGGGAGGGAGATAGCACCTTACTGGTGTTTGCGAGTGGTTGATCATCTTACATGAGAATAGCTCCAATTCCGACTCCAGATGTGGTAACCTCAATGATGAAGGGTCGGTTGAAATCTGGTAGTGCTAGCATGGGCGTCGTCATCATGGCTACCTTAAGTTTATCAAAGGTAGTGTAGGCTTTATCTGACAATTAGAAAGTATATTTTTTCAGTAGAGAAGTGAGGGGTGCACTGATCTTCCCATAATCCTTCACAAATTTTTAGTAGTAGCCTGTTAGTCCAAGGAACCCACGTAACAATTTCACATCTGTAGGTTTCGGCCAGCCCTACATGGTTTCGATTTTTGTTGGGTCTACCACCACTCCTAATATTAGGTGCCCAAGGTACTCTACTTTTTGCTAGATAAAGCTGCACTTTGATAGCTTAACAAAAAGAGTATTCTCCCGAATGATCGTCAGAACAAACCGCAAGTGCTGAAAATAAGTCTCAAGAGAAGGACTGTAAATGAGAATATCATCAAAAAATACCAGCATAAATTTGTGAAGAAAGCTCTGAAAAATATCGTTCATAAGACTTTGAAAAGTTGAAGGAGCATTAATGAGTCCAAAAGGCATTACCAAGAATTCATAATGGCCGTTATGTGTGCAGAAAGCAGTTTTTGGAATGTCGTCTTCACATACCCAAATTTGGTGGCAACTGGATCGGAGGTCCAACTTCGTAAAGACTTGAGCCCCTTTTGACTCATCAGAAAGTTCATCCACCACTAGTATTGGGTACTTATCCTTGATGGTGATGTCATTTAGAGCTCGGTAATCGATGTACATCTGCCAAGTTCCGTCCTTGCATACAAGTAGCACCAGTGAGGAATATGGGCTGTAGCTTGGCCGAATCACTCCTGTTTCAAGCATCTCTTTTATAATCTTCTTAATTTCATCCTTCTGGAGGTGAGGATAGCAGTATGGCCAAGTGTTCACTGGTGGTTTGCCCAGAAGAATTAGAATTCGGTGGTCATGTTGCCGAGTAGGAGGAAGACCGCAAGGTTTAGCAAAAATATCATCAAATTCAGCAAGCAATTGGGTGAGATTTTGATCTTCAATTTCTATTTTCTTCCCCTCTGGTTGCTACTAGAGATGCATCAAAAAGCCACCATTTATCTTATGCAAAACTTTCTCTATTCGTTAGGTCGAAACGGTTGTTACGTTGCTTTCGCGCTTCCCGCGTAGGATGACCTGTTTATTTGCCTTTACAATAGAATTTTATAATTAACTTAGAAAAGTTTCAGGAGATGTCACCTAGTGTCGTTAGCCATTCTATGCTTAGCATGGCCTCATAATCATCAATTGGTAGGAGGAAGAAGTCAGCAACAATTTCTTAGTCTTGCAATAATAGTTTCACTTGTGGACATTTTCGGTCGCACTATAGGATTCGACCGTCGGTGACCTTTACATCGAACTTGCTACAACCTTTGATATGGAGTGCCATCCGAGTAGCAACCTTACTATTTAAGAAGTTATTAGTCTACCCGTGTCGATGAGAATGGTGATCGGTTGTTGTTTGAGCAGGCCTCCAACTTTCATCGTTTTCGGATTTGAGTAGCCGACTAGCGCGTGTACCATAAAGTCGATCGATTATAACTCTTCTTCTGCATCTTCGTTCTCATGTTCAAGGCTCTCTTCTGGCTGTTCACTGACCTCTTCTTTCATTGGTTCGATCACAAGAATTTTTCCTTTTTTATAGTGATGCTCGTGGCTCCACGGCTCATCGTAATGCCGATATAGCCCCTTTATAGATCACTCCCGAAGCTCTTCTCTTATCAACTTTTTTAGTGTAGGAGCTTGGCTGATAGTAGGGGGGGTTGATGGCTTCAATATTGCTAGTCGGGGAGTAACCCTAGTCCTCCAGGCTTCATGGTTCAATCGTTCCTCTTGAAATCATGCGAACGAGATGGCTGCCATAAGCGTGTATGGTTGTCACACTTTAACTTCTCACCGGATCTCCGGCTTCAAGCCCTCAATAAATATGCCCAATAGCTATTTTTCATACTAATCATGAGTTTGATTAGATAACCTTTCAAACCTGGTTTGATACTCCTGAATGGTGGAGGTTTATTGGATCTTTGCTAGTTGTCCGTCAATGTTCTCGTAATCGGTTGGTTCGAAGCAGATCAGTAGTCCTTCTTTGAATTATCACCATGAGAGGACTCCATGAGTGTATTTAAACTAATCAAACCACTGAATGGCATCCCCTTCAAGATGTATAGCTATAATTTCCACCATAGATACATCCGTGATTTTGTGGTACCGAAAGTATCGCTCCGCGTGCGAGATCCAACCAATCGAGCCTCCTTCCCATCTAGGGAAGTCCACCCTCATGCGTGGATAATAGAGATTGATCATAGAACCTCCCCTCTCCTAGAAGTTATCTCTTCGGTCAGAGCTCTTTCCTTGATGAGATTTCTTCAAGCTCGGTGATCGACCCAAACTGAGTTTGACAAAGAGAGTCCGAATCTTATCCTCCATTCGCATCTCGAAGGCTTCGAATTTAGCATTGATCACCTCCTCAGATGCCATAGTATATGCCTCCAGATCTGTAATATTAAGATCTCTCTTTTGTTGTCAGGTTAAAGGCATGTATTGGTTGAAAGAAGTGGTGGCCGAAAGGGTTGGTGGATTGGTAGATGTAGGCTACGGTTTAGGCTTATTTTGTGGCTGTTTTAGGTGTGGTTTGGGGGTGCGGTTTGATGGAGTTTTGGGCTGTGATGGTAGTGGATGAAGGTTAGGGAAGAGGGTTTTAGATCTGTGATAGATGGTGGTAGAGATTTGATAGAATTCAGTGGAAGTTGCTACCGATATGCGCTGTCTCGTAAGAGTAGAATTATCGTCGAAGAAACAATGGTTTCTCGATGAAATTTCCAGCGAAAACATAGAGATTTGAGAAGAGAATTTGACAGTAGAATCTCAATTTAGATAACAGCAAGGATGACAATTTGAATTAAGAAAATTTCAGCAGCAAATCGGTGGAAGTGTCTACATATATGTGCTATCTTGTAAGAGTAGAATTATCATCGAAGAAACAGCGGTTTCTCAACAAAATTTCCAGCAAAAATTCTAAGATTTGAGGAGGGAATTTGATAGCAAATTCTTGGTTTAGATAACAGCGATGATGACAAATTGGATCAAGAAAATTTTGGCAGCATAATAACAAGAAAATTGGTGAAATTTGCGATGACAGAATTCTCGTTAAAAAATATCATTGATTTGCGATGAAAACTTATAGCAACATAAGAACGTTTCAGAGATGAATTCTATAATAGATTTATCATAGATGAAAGCCAAGATAATCTATAAAGTACTCAAGAAATTTTGTTCAAAAAAGATAGCTAATAGATCGGTTTCAAAACAGTAATATGCGGCTGAAATTTTCTACAGCAATCCTTCATTCGCAAAGATGATAACTTTTGCGATGAAAGGAATTTACAACAAAGGATAGGTAGCAAAACTTCTTTTTGGTATTTTGGATGGAGAATTGTAGCAATAAAAGGTATCAATGATAGAAAAATACCAGATCTCTGATGCAATTGGAGGTGGCGACAGTAGATTAATTTAATCTACGACAGAAGATAACAGTGGAGATGGCGATGTCAAGAGTAATTTTGGGAACTGCTTGGATGATGGTGGGCAGCAGGGATGGTAGCAAAAGCAGCAAGATCGCTGCTCTGATACTAGATGATAGAACCCCAGAGAAATTCTATATAGATTTTATCTTTGAGGGGGATCAACCCTTGGAATGCTATAGGGGTTCCACCCTCCAAGTAGTCGCCCTGGTGGTTGCAACTGTAGATGAATTTTCTTTTTCTTATTCCAAAGAGGTGGAGGCTATATGCTTATATAAGACTCCAACTCAAGACCCTTAGTATACCTAGAGTTCTCTATTGTTAGGACTCTTACTCAAGACTCCTACTTTTAATAAACTCTCCTACTCAAGACTCCTACTTTTAATAAACTCTCCTACTCAAGACTCCTATTTTTAATAAACTCTTAACGCTTCTCTAAGAAGCAACCTCTCAACTAATCCTAACCCGAGTTGCCCTCTTCACCTCTTTAATAAGGGTCAGCTAGATAGGATTTACATGAATGCCCTTATCAATGAAACTCAATAGGACTCTCCTAGCTAGAGTCCTAACAGAAACTCACAATAAAATGGAGTAGTTGAAAGAAAAAAAATAAGAGCTTACAAGAAATAGCAAGAATCATGTTAAACAAACATAGCCTATCCAAATATTTTTGGGCCGAAGTAGTTAACACGGCATACTATATCATTAATAGGATTCTAGTAAGACCATTACTTTCTAAAACTCCTTATGAATTATGGAACAACAAATGACCTAATGTTTTATATTTTAAAGTTTTTAATTGTAAATATTTTATTTTAAATGAAAAAGATGCCTTAAGAAAATTTGAGGTAAAATCCGATGAAGGCATTTTTCTTAGTTATTCTTCTTCTTCTAAAGCTTTTCATGTCTTTAATAAAAAACTTTAGTTATAGAAGAATCTATTCATAATATTTTTAATGAGGTTTTTGAATTTAAGAAAAATGATTTTGATGATGATCTTGATTTTGATGCTTTAAATTTGAATGAAACTTCTCCTCCTAACAACTTGGATGCATCTTCTTCCAAAGCATCCTTACCTAAGGAATGAAAGTATATGAATGCTCATCCTAAGGAGCTAATAATAGGAGACACATCAAAAGGTGTTCAAACTCACTCTTCCTTTAAAAATTTTTGTGCTAACACTACTTTTCTATCTCAAATTGAACTAAAATATATTGACGAAGCTTAAAAAATGATTTATGAGTTATCACAATGCAAGAAGAGTTAAATTAATTTGAGAGAAATAAGACGTGGAAGCTTGTTCCTAGACCTAGTGACCATTTAGTGATTGGTACTAAATGAGTCTTTAGAAACAAGCAAAATGAATTTGGTATCATTGTTAGAAACAAGGCTAGATTAGTGGCTAAAAGTTTTAACTAAGAAGAAGGTATCAATTATGAAGAAACATTCACTCCAGTGGCAAGATTAGAAGCCATAAGGATGCTCTTGCCTATGTTAGTTGTAATAATTTTAAATTATTTCAAATGGATGTTAAAAGTACTTTTTAAATGACTTTATTTTCAAAGAAGTTTATGCTGAACAACCACCTGGATTTGGGAATGCTCTTTTTCCTAATTATGTATTTAAGTTATATAAGGCTCTCCATGAATTGAAACAAGTCCCAAGGGCTTGGTACGAGAGACTTAGTTCCTTTCTTATCCAAAATGATTTCTCTAAAGGCAAGGTCGATACTACATTATTTATTAAAAATTTTAAAAATAATTTTTTTATTATTCAAATTTATGTTGATGACATTGTTTTTTGTTCTACGAATGAGTCTTTATGCGAATCGTTTGCCAAAAGTATAAGCCAAGAGTTCGAAATGAGCTTAATGTGTGAACTAATCTATTTTTTAGGTTTATAAATCAAGTAACTAAGTGATGGAATTTTTCTTAGTCAAACTAAATATGCATTAGAATTGCTAAAACAATTCAATATGGATAGTTCAAAGGCTATCAATACACCAATGAGTATTTCCACTAAGTTAGATATGGACGATAATGGAGAAAGCTTTGATAAAAAAACTTATAGGGGTATGATAGCTAGTTTACTATACCTCACCACAACTAGACCAAACATTATGTTTAGTGTTAGTCTTTAGACTAGATTTCAATCTAATCCTAAGTAATCCCACTTTAAAGTTATTAAAAGGATTCTTAGATACCTAAAAGGAACTCCTATTGAATCTCAGATTTTGATGATGAAACTAATTGATTGTGATTTATTGTTTAACTACGTTTTGAGTTACGTAGGTCTACTATCGATCAGGATTAGACAGTTGACACTGGAGGAATTGACGTTATGCCGGAGGTGATCATGTTAGGATATTGGATGTCGAGCCGGAGGTTCGGTCGACAATCGGTAGAAGGCTTCGTACGTCAGGTATCGGGCCAAGATGCATGTTGCGCCAAGGATATCGGGGTTGCGGAGGTCATCCATCGATTGGGCAACGGACCGCAAAAGAGGACGATGTGCCGAAGGATCGGACGAAGTGCTGACCAATGACGTGTCGGGCAACTGAATATCAATTTGTGTTGTAATAACTATCTAGATCGAAGTAGAGTGTTTGTTTATTTATGTGCAGGATTAACTATAATGAAGATAAAGACATAAAGTGAAACAAAGTGCTAGAAGACAAGTGGGATGGATCATTGGGAGTTCGAGAGTTCGATGGAAGTCCGAAGATTCATTGGGAGTAGTTGCCGGAACCGACCAAGAACGAGTAAGGAGCTTGCCGAAGGGTTTTCGGAAGTACACCGAAAGGTTCGTCGGAAGTTTGCGGAGCTTGCCAAGAAAGATCGAAGCTTGCCAATAAAGCTCGGTGGAACTCGCCAAGATCATCGTGAAGTCTGGGAGCTTGCCGGGAGTCCACAGAATGGTTTCTGAGGGTTCGTTGGAAGACCGCCGGAAGTTCACCGAAAGCTCACCGAAAGAAGTCTTATCTTATAGACTTTGAAATAGCTTAAAAATGTCTTTAAAATTTATATTTAGCACATAATTTGGTTTAGGATTATGTGTTAATCCTATAAACCAAATTTGAGCCAATTCGGACTTCGTTTGGACTGGTTTCGGTCGAGTTTTTGATCGAAACCACTGTGTTGAAAAAAATGACCTGGGCGGTAGCACCGCCCTAGGCTGGGCAGTGGCACCGCCTAGAGGCCGAGACCTAGGCGGTGGAACCACCCCAGGTAGGCGGTAGCACCGCCCAGCACTTGTGTCATGTGTCGATCTGCCAGATCGACAGCGATAGAACCGCCTCGACAAAGTAGAGCACCGCCTCCCGACACCGGAAACTCAAAAAAATCAAATTTGGAGCCCAAATTTGAATCACTTTGAGGCCTATAAATACCCCTCACATTCTTGGATGAAAGGGGTCTAGAACTAAAAAAAGAAGGGGGAAACTCTCTTGAAAGTGTGTCAAATCTTCCCTAAGTCTTAAGAGTGTTCTAGTCCAAGAGACGGGTAAGAGTGCTTGTAAGGGTTATCTCCTAAGCCCATCAAAAGGAGAGGTGCTGTGAGGGAGTTCATCCTCGCCCGTTGGAAGGAGGATAGCTAGTGGAAAGTCAGTGGCCTCAAGCAAGAGGAATCGGGAGTGGACGTAGGTCGGATGACCGAACCACTATAAAAATCTGGTTTGTATTTACGTTCTTGCTATTTACTTTGCTACAAACCCTCTTCATTTGCTGTCTTATTTACTCAACTTCCTCTTCATCTTCTTACATATGTTTTAAAGTTAAAACGTAATCTTTTCGGGTTCAAACGAAACGTTGCATTCATTCGTACGAAGTTTCCGAACTTGTTTTAATCGTTGAAAAATTTATCGTTCCTTATCGCTGCACTAATTCACCCCCCCCTCTTAGTGCCACTCGATCCCTAACAATTGGTATCAGAGCCACGTTCTTTCTCTTTCGGATTTACACCCGTGAGAAATGACTCTTTTTGGCTTTCAAGAGGGCTTTTCGATTTTTCGTCCACCGTTCTTTAACGGATCGGACTACACTTATTGGGAAACTCGAATGAGAGTTTTCATACTTTCAATGGACTTAGATTTATGGAACATTATTGAAAATGGTTTTCAACTTCCCTCTAAACCGATGAATGAATGGTCGGACTTAGAAAGAAAATCTTTTTCCTTGAATGCAAAGGCTATAAATGCCTTATTTTACGCTTTAGACAAAAATGAGTTCAACCGGATTTCTACATGTGAAACGGCTTTTGATATTTGACAAACTCTTGAAATCACGCACGAAGGAACGAGTAGAGTCAAAGACTTGAAAGTTAATATTTTGATGTACGATTTTAAGATTTTTCGAATGGCACTAAGTGAGACTATCGATGACATGTTCTCCCGTTTCTCGGATGTCATCAATAGTCTAAAAACTCTTGGTAAATGTTTTTCAGATTTTGAACTCGTAAACAAGATTTTAAGATCTCTTCCAAAAAGATGGGATCCGATAATAATTGCAATACAAGAAACAAAAGATCTAAATAACTATCCTATTGATGAACTTATTGGGTCTTTAAAGACCTATGAAATGAGTTTCTTAGAACGTTTTAAACTCAATAAATACATGAACCACCCTCTAAAGAACAAAAAGGATTTGGAACTTCGGATAAATGAATACCACTTGAGTGATGACTCAAATGATGGGGACAATGATGAACTTGAACTTCAAACACTAAATCTTAATAAGTTCATTAAAGAAAAATTAAAAAATATAAATGAACTTGAACAAAGAATGAGGCCAAAGAAGAGGAAGGCTTGCAAAGAAGAATCAAGTAACGATGAGGTGAAATAGGCTTTGATGGTTTTCGACAATGAGGTAAGAAACTTACCCAAGTTGCTTTTACCTTATTTTGAAATTACATGATACTTTTCATGAGTTGCTTGAAATAGTTGGTAGGATTTTTTTTATGCTTTTTTCTTTCTAGTAATTTTTTGAAAATTAAAAATATGAATGATGCATGATTTGTGATAATGCTTAGGATTAATCCATGCATGTGTATCTTGATGTTTTATATTGCTTTTCCTTTCTAAACATGATGCTTGATGATTTTGTAACATGCATTAGTTTTTGAAGTAATGTTGATTTGACTCTATGTTGTGGATTAATGTATTTTTTTGGTCAAATTGTTTTCATGTCAAATTAAGATGACATTTTGAGATGATGAAATTTCATGTATACTTTCTATATCGGTTTTCAATCTTAAACATGATACATATCTATGTATGAATTTCTTGAAAATCTTTTGATGATAGATGTATGTATCTTGATTATAATTTGAAAACTTCCATCTTGGCTTAATGGGTTTTAACCCTTTTTAATGATGAAATTTTTATTGATACATGTCTTCATGAAATCAATTATAAAGACCCAACCCACAAATTTTCAAAATGAAAGAAATATGACTTTGATGTTGCCTTGTGTTATACTTGGACTTAATGGGTTTCATGATGAAAGTTATTTTTCAGATTTTTAAAATGATGCATGATTTTAGCAAAAGTTTGAGCATTGATCATCTTGTTATAATAAATGAAAGAAAGAAGTGAAATGATTTTAATGATGAATTCATTTCTAAATATGATGATGCTATCATGTTTAAATATGATGCATGACATTGATCATTCTTATGAAAGATCAAATCACGTAAATTGAAACTCTTAAAAATAAGAAAATGCACTATCATAATGTTTTATTTTTGATGTGTTTGGTCTCAACGGTCTTTATGACGAAATTTACATCTTGCTTTGAAAAGTTGATACATGCTCACATGTAAACAATTTATGTTGCTCTTATTAAAATTTTCGAATGAAAGATTTTGATATATTTGGTCTTAATGGGTTTAATGACAATCTTGTATTTTGAATTTATGCAATGATGGGTTCCATATAAATGTTTGAACATACATTATGAAATCATTATTGAAATAAAAATATTAAAAATTTGTTAAAATAACTTTGTGATATCATATCTTGATGACAAACTCATGTTTTGGTCTTAAATTTGATACTCATCTTTTGAAATATGAGCACACTTGTTTGAAACAAAATGAAACACATTATCATAAAAAATTGAATATCATATCTTGAAATAATGCGTTATATTTTTGTCTTGACGATTTTTATAATGAAGTTTGCCTTTTGTTTTCTGAATACTTATTTTGATTTAGCATAATAAGACAAATGATGAATCCATGTATACTATGTTTATATAAGTCTCTTGAATCTCGAGAATGATTTTGATAATTTGATTGTGAGTTTCGAGTTGACAAAATGAGTTTAAATGATTTTATGACTCTTCTCTTGATCTCTTAAAATCATGACTTTGAATTCTTGACTTGAGATATTTTTGGAAAATAAAATATTCTCCTCTATGATTACTTCTTTTTATCATTTACCAAAGAGGAAAATAATTCAAGTTTATGTCATTTGTGAATCTCACAAACTATGTTAATGATTTTGATGATTCGAACTTGAATGAGCTTTATCACAATCCAAGTCTTGATATTTTGATATTTGATACTTGGAATTCTTATGCATGAATCAAGTTACTCTTTGTGCTATATCTTTTCAAATGAATCATGAGCCTTGATGTCATATATTTCATGATATAGAAATGACAAGATTTCTTTGCCTTGTGTGGTAAATTGAACATTTAACATAAATGAAATTTGCTTTATGATGAATCATAAATGATGTCTTTTGGTGTTGATCCTTATTAATATTTCATATTAATATCTTTTATGAATTCTTTCGATCTATGTTTTGTATGCATCATAAAAAAAATTTGAAATATTGATTGATGCAAAATTATTTCATTGAAATATTATTCATCCCTTCTTTTCGATAGTGACAAAGGGAGAGTTAGCTTGCTAGCTTATATATCACAAGTGAAAGTGGCAAACATAGCTAGCTAGAACTTGCAAAAGGCAAAACTTGCACTTCTCAAAATGAGAAGAAAGAAATTACAAAGTTACATTATTTTTTAACTCATGAGCTTACAGTTTTAAAATGTTATAAATTTTACAAAAATTACTAGCTCATTGCAAACAAAAAGTTGATGGCTTGCAAAAAGGAAACTTAGTTGCAAAAGAGAAAAATTGAAAGGAAGCTAGTTTGCATATCGCTAAGTATGCTAGCTTATCATTATTACTTGCTTGCTTGTTATAAATTTCCCTCATACCATGATTTGTTTATGACTCCCTTGAATTCATGACTTGATATGTTAAAAATTCATGATGAAAATTTGTTATTTTGTCATGATGGAAGCATTCATGTAAAGGCAAAAGAATTATATTCTTCCCTTCTTTTTGACAAAATCAAAGGGGGAGAAGATTTATTGCTAGTTTGCATGATTAATTTGCTAGCTCATTCAAGAGGAAGAAAATTGCTAGCTTGTGCATCAAAAGAGAAAATTTTGCTAGCTTGAATATTGAGAAGCAAAAAGTTGCTATCTCAAGAGAGACAAAAATCTTGCTCAATTTCACTTCTTCAAAATTGCTTGCATTTTTGTTACAAATTATTGTTGAATCTCATGCAAGATTATTTGAAGTATTTGATCCTCCCTTTCTTTTTGATACTAACAAAGGGGGGAGAAAGTTTTTAGCTCGAACATTGCAAAAATTTGCCATCTTGATTCCTATTTTGCAACTTCATGAGAAGCTAAGAATTGTTATATCAAAGGATGCAAATATTGCTATCGTGAGAAACAAGGTGCAAACTTGCACATCTCAAGAAGCAAGTAAAAAAATTATCATCATTGCCCATCCTTAAAAACTTGCTATGATTGAATGGTATGATTGGATGTTGTAATGCAAAGCTATGCTTAAATGTTGTATGATGTATATCTAGATTGATAGCTAGTATGTTATAAAATGTGCATATCTTTTAAACTAGCTATGATGCAACTTCTCCTTTTTGTTGATGACATAGGGGGAGAAGTAGATTGATGACTTTATGCATTGTATTGAATATTTTATATATTGCATGATGGTTTAAATGTATTCTCATAACATTGTGATGAATGTTGTTTGGATTTGGGATAATCCAAGTGTTCTATCAATAACATAATGATAGGGGGAGTTTGGTTAAACTCCGGAGAGTTATGGTTAACTCCGTTAGTCATCAATTAGTTATCATCATAAAAAAGGGGGAGATTATTGAATCTCGGATTTTGATGATGAAACTAATTGATTGTGATTTATTATTTAACTGTGTTTTGAGTTACGCAGGTCTACTATCGATTAGGATTAGACAGTTGATGCTGGAGGAATTGACGTTGTGCCGGAGATGATCACGTTAGGATATTGGATGTCGAGCCGGAGGTTCGGTCGACAATCGGCAGAAGTCTTTGTACGTTGGGCATCGGGCCAAGATGCATGTTGCGCCAAGGATATCGGGGTTACGGAGGTCATCCGTCGATTAGGTAACGGACCGCAAAAGAGGACGATGTGCCGAAAGATCGGACGAAGCGCCGACCAATGATGTGCCGGGCAACTGAATATCAATTCCTGTTGTAATAACTGTCTAGATCGAAGTAGAGTGTTTGTTTATTTATGTGCAGGATTAACTACGATGAAGATAAAGACGTAAAGTGAAACAAAGTGCCAGAAGACAAGTGGGATGGTGAAAGGATCAAAAGGCACTAAGAGGGGGGGGTGAATTAGTGCAGCGGATTAAACTCGTATTCTTGAAAACGATTTCGCAAAGAAACACAAGTTCGTAGGAAGATTTCGATTCGATGAAAGAGAACTTGAAAGTAATTGCTTGTGAAAAGGAACTAACTATGAACTTGCAGCCAAGAAATGAAATGATTCAGAAATATAAACACTCACACATTTAAGGACACAATGATGTATAGTGGTTCGGTCAAATGACCTACATCCACTCTTGAAGCCTTTGCGATGAGGCTCCGCTCTTCCACTAGCAAGTCCTTTGAAGGGGAAGGATCAAACACTCCTTTTTACAACCCTTTACAAGATGTTCACACTTGTACAAGATCTCTCAAGAAGAAGAAGAAGGTGAACACTTAGCAAAGAAAACAACACTTTTCAAAACTCTTCAAAAGCTCAAGACTCAAACTTTTTCTTCTTGCTCAAAGGGTACCCTTTCAGCTGAGAAAGGGGGTATTTATAGATCCAAAGTGGATTCAAATTGGGCTCCAAATTCCAAGTGAATTTGGAGTTCCCATGTTTCTGTGGTCAAGGCGGTGCCACCGTCACTGCGGCGCGAAGGCGATGCCACGCTTGTGTCGATCTTTGATCGACGTCTGAAGCGGTGCCACCGCCCAGTGCGGTGGTGCTACCGCTCAGCCTGGTGATCAAGCGGTGCTACGCTCGATCCGGTGATCAAGCGGTGCCACCGCTTGACCCAGCGGTTCCACCGCCGTCGATGTATGGGGCGGTGCTACCGCCCTAGACAAAGCGTTCCACCACTGTGTGTGTGCAGGGGCAAGCGGTGCTACTCGCTTCAGTCAAGCGGCGGTTCCACCGCCGCCAGTGCTTGGCGTTCCACCACCCCAAGCTTGGGCGGTTCCATCGCTTGCCCCCATTCTGGACAGAGCCGAATGGGGCCTGCTTAGATCTCAACTTGACACAGTAGTGGCCCTGTTGGCTCCTACTGAATTTTGGGCAGGATTTATTTCTTAAATCCTTGCTCTACTCATGTGCAAATTACGAACATAACTTAACGTGATTTGATCGGACACCCTTCAAGTCGACTTCCGGCGAGTTCTACGGCGAGATTCCGGGCCTCCGATGCTTCCCTTAGATTGCTACTAGTGGTCTCCCAAAGATACTCGGCGAGCTCAACTAGTCTTCGGCTGGTTTCGAATCTTCCTAAGTTCCGCGAACCTTCGACGATCTTTGAAATGGACTTTCAAAACTTTGACAAGTCCCTGATTTGATCTTGGATGGTTCCGCAACTCTTCCGAAAATCTCTCGGACTTCCGATGAACTCTTGAACCCCCGACGGACTTGGCCTCGGTAAATCATGTTATGTTTTCTTTCCATCGTAGTTATTCCTGCACACTCATCTCAACGAAGAGATTAGTACAAATATTTCACCAATTGATTTCATCATCAAAATCCGAGATTTAACAATCTCCCCCTTTTTGATGATGATAATCAATTGGTGATGGAGTTATTCTTAACTCCCCCTATGTATATGCCATAAAGAAAAATTGCTTGAATTCAATTTTTGAATTCAACACAATTAATTTTAATTTCAAGATTTCAAAATAGATATCAAAGATATCAATGAAGTATACATAATCAAAAAAACATGATATCAAGAACCCAACTAAGTTTATGTTGGACAACGCATATCATATGGCAATACACATATCATTTCTCCCCCTTTGTCATCAACAAAAAGAAGAAGTAACATCATAGTTAGTTTTCTAGAATATGCAAATCTTTACAACATACTAGCTATTTATCACATCATACAACATTTTTACAATACAACATCAAATAATACCATTCAATCATAGCAAGTTTCAAGGATGGACAATGATGGTAATTTTCACTTGCTTCTTGAGATGTGCAAGTAGGCACCTTGTTTCTCATGATAGCAATATTTGCATCCTTTGATATAACAATTCTTAGCTTCTCATGAAGTTGCAAAATAGGAATTAAGATGGCAAATTTTTGCAATGTTCGAGCTAAAACTTTCTCCCCTTTGTTAGCATCAAAAGAAAGGGAGGATCAAATATTTCAAATAATCTTGCATGAGATTCAACAATAATTTGTAACAAAAAATGTAAGCAATTTTGAAGAAGTAAATTGAGCAAGATTTTTGCCTCTCTTGAGATAACAACTTTTTGCTTCTCAATGTTCAAGCTAGCAAAATTTTTCTTTTGATGCATAAGCTAGCAATTTTCTTCCTCTTGAATGAGCTAGCAAATTAATCATGTAAGCTAGCAATAAATCTTCTCCTCCTTTGATTTTGTCAAAAGAAGGGAAGAATATAATTCTTTTCCTTTACATGAGTGCTTCCATCATAACCAAATAACAAATTTCCATCATGAATTTTTAACATATCAAGTCATGAATTCAAGAGAGTCATAAACAAATCATGGTATGAGGGAAATTTATGACAAGCAATAATGATAAGCTAGTATACTTTGCAATACGCAAACTAGCTCTCTTTCAATTTTTCTCATTTGCACCTAAGTTTCCCTTTGCAAGTAATCAACTTCATGTTTGCAATGAGCTAGTAATTTTGTAAAATTTATAACATTTTAAACATGCAAACTTATGAGTTAAAAATAATGCAACTTTGCAGATTCTTTTTCTCATTTTGAGAAGTGCAAGTTTTGCCTTTTGCAAGTTCTAGCTAGCTATGTTTGCCACTTTCACTTGTGATGCATAAGCTAGCAAGCTAACTCCCTCTTTGTCACTATCAAAAGAAGGGATGAATAATATTTCAATGCAATAATTTTGCATCAATCAATATTTCAATGTTTTCCAAGATGCATACAAGATGGTATTAAAACATGAGAAATCATGTCATGAAGGATATCAATATGTAAATTCAACAAGAATCAAAACCAAAAGATATCATCCATGATTAATAACTTTTCATTTTAGCAAGATCTAGATTCATATTTATCAATTTTTAATTCAAGATAAATTTCATACAACCAAGAATCATGATATATAAAAGCATATTAATATTAAGGATCAAATCATGATTACAAGTGCCAACATATTTTCTTTTCATTCATTTTTAAGCCATGATAAATGATTCAAATATTAAGCACATTTTTTTTATCAAATTTTTAATCATCACATAAGGCATTCAAGGAAGTATTGAAACAATAAAAGAATCAATTTTAGCATATAATGTTTCAATCTTCAATCTTGAGTCATGAATCCAAAAGTCATGAATCAAAAGGTTTATGAATCATTTTGACAAGTCCTTTTTTTAGGAAATAACAAGTGGAAGTCTTAGGAGATCACACACAAGATCTTGATTCATACATAGGAATTTTTACCAAGATCACATTTCATAAGAATCAAGACACGAATTCATAAAGATTCAAGTATTGAATTCGAGAAATCAAAAGACAAGTTACATTTCATTTAAGGAATTTTCTTTTGATAAGACGGAAGGAGCATGGTAAAAGATCTTGATTTATAAAGAGTTTCAAGTCATAGTTGTCAAGATCATGATTTCAATAAAATTTCTTTATAGCAAAATGAAATCTTTTAGAACTTGATTCAAGCATTAAATATGTCTTAACAAGTCATAATTCCAAAAGATTCAAGAATCATTAAAAGAAAAATCATTCAAGCTCAATTCATCAACTCAAGACTCATAATCAAATTATTATTTTTGAGATTCATAATATGAATAAAGTTATTACTGTATCATCAAAATCATTTGTAATTCTAGTGATTTACAAAATATCATAAATGAATTTATCACTTGTCTTTCTTCAAAAATCAAAAACTTTAGAGATAGAAAGATTTCAATAAACATACATTAATGTTTCAATCATCAAGTCATGTATATTGAAACATAGGAGAAAAATCAAGTTATACATGCAATGTTTCAATTTTCAAAACATATTTTCTCAAGTTGAGTATCAATAAGTTAAGAGAAAATAATTTATGATTCATTTAGATTTTTCTTCAACAACATGGGAGAATCATGATATGAAGTGAGAGATCTTGAAAGACTCAAGTTATCAAGATCACAATGTAGTTTAAGCTCAATCAAATCAAATTATTAACTTGAAACTCATAATCGAATCATCAAAATTAATTTCGAGATTCACAAAATATCATGAAATCATTAATCTCGATAAGATAGGAAAAATATCTTCTTTTAAGTTATTTGTTTCATACAAGTGTGCTCATGTTTCTAAAAAGAGTATCAAATTTAAGACCAAAACATGAGTTTGTCATCAAGATATGATATCACAAAGTCATTAAGCATGATCACAAACTTTTAGTATTTTCATTTCAATGATGATTTCATAATATATGTTCAAACATTTATATGGAACCCATCATTGTAGAAATTCAAAACATAAGTTTGTCATTAAATCCATCAAGATCATATGCATCAAACATCATAATAGTATATTTTCTCATCTTTATGAGTTTCAATTTATGTGATTTGATCTTTCATAAGAATGTTCAAATTTTTCATATGAAAATGTCATGCATCATATTCAAAAACAAAAATATCATCAAAATCATTTTAATTCTTTCTTACATTAGTTATAACAAGATGATCGATGCTCAAATTTTTGGTAAAATCATACATCATTTTATAAATCTGAAAAATAATTTTCGTCATGAAAATCATCAAGTCCAAATGTAATACAAGGCAACATTAAAATCACATTTCTTTTATTCAGAAAATTTATGGGTTAGGTCTTTATAATTGATTTCATGAAGACATGTATCATCTAAAAATTTCATCATAAAAAGGGTCAAGACCTATTAATCCAAGATAGAAGTTTTTAAATCAACATCACTTCAACAACTCATGCATGATATAAAATCATCAAGTATCATGTTTAAAGACAATGTAAACTATCAAGATACTCATGCATGGGTTGATTCTATTAGGTGTCTAAACATTATCACAAATCATACAATCATCATTCATATTTTTATTTTTCAAAAATACTATAAAGAAAAGCATAGTATAATTTTAAATTTTTTTAAATTTCTAAAAAACATATAAAAAAATTCCTACTAACTAAGATAAGCATTCATGGAAATCATCATGTAATTTCAAAATAATTCAAGGAAGTTGAGTTACTTACCTCATTGTCGGCCCATTAAAGCATAGTTTGCTTCTTCTTTCCTTGATTCTTCTTGGTGAGCCTTCTTCTTCTTCATTGGTATTTTCCTCCGTTCAAGTTCATTGTTGATTTTAGATTTTTGTTTAATAAACTTATTAAAATCGATTAAAGGTTTAAAGTCCTCTTCATTGTCCTCATCACTTGAGTCATCACTCAAGTGGCATTCTCTTGTTCTAAGTTCAAAAACTTTCTTGTTCTTTAGAAGGTGGTTTAAATGTTCATCATGTTCATCATGTTCCAAGAGTGTCATTTCATAGGTTATTAATGACCCGATTAATTCTTCAAGTGAATAATCATTCAAGTTTTTAGATTCTTGAATAGCCGTAATTTTTGGATCCCAATTCTTTGGGAGGGATCTTAAAATCTTGTTTACTAAATCAAAACTTGAAAATGATTTACCAAGACTTTTCAAGCTATTGATGACATCCGTAAAGCGGGTGCACATATCGCTAATAGTTTCGCTTGGTGTCATTCGGAAGAGCTCAAAATCATACAACAAGATATTAACTTTCGAGTCTTTGACTCTACTCGTTCCTTCATGCGTGATTTCAAGAGTTCGCCAAATGTCAAAAGCCGTTTCGCATGTAGAAATCCGGTTGAACTCATTTTTGTCTAAAGCGCAAAATAAGACATTCATAGCCTTTGCGTTTAAAGAAAATAACCTTTTCTCTAAATCCGACCATTCTTCATCGGTTAGAGGAAGGTTGAAAGCCATTTTCGATGATGTTCCACAAATCTAAGTTCATTGAAAGCATGAAAACTCTCATTCGAGTTTTCCAATATGTGTAGTCCGAACCGTTAAAAAACGATGGACGAAAAACCGAAAAGCCATCTTGAAAACCATTTAGAGCCATTTCTCACGAGTGTGAATCCGAAAGAGAAAGAACGTGGCTCTGATACCAATTGAAAGGATCAAAAGGCACTAAGAGGGGGGGGTGAATTAGTGCAGCGGATTAAACTCGTATTCTTGAAAATGATTTCGCAAAGAAACATAAGTTCGTAGGAAGATTTCGATTCGACGAAAGAGAACTTGAAAGTAATTGCTTGTGAAAAGGAACTAACTATGAACTTGCAGCCAAGAAATGAAATGATTCAGAAATATAAACACTCACACATTTAAGGACACAATGATGTATAGTGGTTCGGTCAAATGACCTACATCCACTCTTGAAGCCTTTGCGATGAGGCTCCGCTTCTTCCACTAGCAAGTCCTTTGAAGGGGAAGGATCAAACACCCCTTTTTACAACCCTTTACAAGATGTTCACACTTGTACAAGATCTCTCAAGAAGAAGAAGAAGGTGAACACTTAGCAAAGAAAACAACACTTTTCAAAACTCTTCAAAAGCTCAAGACTCAAACTTTTTCTTGCTCAAAAGGGTACCCTTTCAGCTGAGAAAGGGGGGGTATTTATAGATCCAAAGTGGATTCAAATTGGGCTCCAAATTCCAAGTGAATTTGGAGTTCCCATGTTTCAGTGGTCAAGGCGGTGCCACCGCTCATCGGCGGCGTGTTACACACAGGTGGGATCTTTGATCGACGATAGGGGCGATGCCACCGCCCAGTGCAGGCGGTGCTACCGCTCATCCGGTGATCAAGGGTGCACGCTTCACCAGTGTTCCACCGCCGTTGTCGATGTCATGGCGGTGCTACGCCTTAGACAGCGAGTTCCACCGCTGTGTGTGTGTGCAGGCGGTGCTACGCTTCAGTGCTAGGCGGTTCCACCGCCTGGCTTGGCGGTTCCACCACCCCAGGCTTGGGCGGTTCCATCATGCTTGCCCCATTCTGACAGAGCCGAATGGGGCCTGCTTATCTCAACTTGACACAAGAGTGGCCCGATTGGCTCCTCTATCGAATTTTGGGCAGGATTTATTTCTTAAATCCTTACTCTACTCATGTGCAAATTACGAACATAACTTAACGTGATTTGATCGACACCCTTCAAGTCGACTTCCAAGCGAGTTCTACTACGAGATTCCCAGCCTCCGATGCTTCCTCTCGATTGCTACCAGTGGTCTCCCAAAGATACTCCGGCGAGCTCAACTAGTCTTCTGGCTGGTTTCCGAATCTTCCTAAGTTCCGCGAACCTTCGACGATCTTTGAAATGGACTTTCAAAACTTTGACAAGTCCCCATTTGATCTTGGATGGTTCCAACTCTTCCGAAAATCTCTCGTGACTTCGGATGAACTCTTGAACCCCGACGACTTGGCCTCGGTAAATCACGTTATGTTTTCTTTCCATCGTAGTTATTCCTGCACACTCATCTCAACGAAGAGATTAGTACAAATATTTCACCAATTGATTTCATCATCAAAATTCGAGATTTAACAGATGGATCATTGGGAGTTCGAGAGTTCGATGGAAGTCCGAAGATTCATTGGGAGTAGTTGCCGGAACCGACCGAGAACGCAGTAGGAGCTTGGCCGAAGGGTTTCCTAAGTTCACTAAGGTTCGTCTTTAAGTTTGGCGATGAGCTTGCCAAGAAAGATCGAAACTTGCCAATGAAGCTCGTTGAACTCGCTAAGATCATCGTGAAGTCCGGAGCTTGCTCGAGTCCACGAATGGTTTCAGGGTTCGTTGGAAGATCATTGAAGTTCGCAAGGCTCACCGAAAGAGGTCTTGTCTTATGGACTTTGAAATAGCTTAAAATATCTTTAAAATTTATAGTTAGCACATAATTTGGTTTAGAATTATGTGTTATTCCTATAAACCAAATTTGAGCCAATTCGACTTCGTTTGGACCGGTTTCTCGAGTTTTCTTTAAACCACTATGCTGAAAAATGACTGGCGGTAGCACCGCCCAGAGGCCAAGACCTGGGCGATGGAACCACCCCAGGCAGGTGGTAGCACTGCCCAGCACCTGCTGTGTTAGTCTGCCAGACTGACAGGCGGTAGAACCACCTCTGATAGGCAATAGCACCGTCCGACACCGGGAAACTCAAAAAAAATTCAAATTTGGAGCTCAAATTTGAATCACTTTGAGGTTTATATAAATACCCCTCACATTCTTAGATGAAAGGGGTCTAGAACTGAAAAAAAGAAGGGGGAAACTCTCTTGAAAGTATATCAAATCTTCTCTAAGTCTTAAGAGTATTCTAGTCCAAGAGAGGGGTAAGAGTGCTTGTAAGGGTTATCTCCTAAGCCCGTCAAAAGGAGAAGTGCTGTGAGGGAGTTCATCCTCGCCCGTTGGAAGGAGGATAACTAGTGAAAAGCCAGTGGCCTCAAGCAAGAGGAATCGGGAGTGGACGTAGGTCGGATGACCGAACCACTATAAAAATCTGGTTTGCATTTACGTTCTTGCTATTTACTTTGCTGCAAACCCTCTTCATTTGCTACCTTATTTACTCAACTTCCTCTTCATCTCCTTACATATGTTTTAAAGTTAAAATGTAATCTTTTCGGGTTCAAACGAAACATTGCATTCATTCGTACGAAGTTTCCGAACTTGTTTTAATCGCTGAAAATTTATCATTCCTTACCGCTACACTAATTCACCCCCTCCCCCTCTTAGTGCCGCTCGATCCCTAACAACTCCTAATCTAGGATTATGGTATCCAAAATCTGAGAGCTTTGAATTAACTACTTATGTTGATGCTAATTTTGTTGGATGTAGAATAGATAGAAAAAGCACATCCAAACATATCAATTCTTAGGTCATGCACTTGTCTCTTGGTCTTCGAGAAACAAAATTCGGCTACACTATCTACACCAAAGTCAAATATATAGTAGCAAATCCATATTGTGCATAAGTTATATGGATGAAAAACACATTAGAAAATTATGGAATTCACTTAAAGAATATTCCTATAAAATAATATAATACTAGTGCAATATGTTTAACAAAAAATCTCATTCAACACTCTAGAACTAAACATATTGATATTAGGCATCACTTTATAAGAGATCATGTTAATAACCATGATATAACTTTAGAATTTATTGATATGAAATATCAATTAGCTGATATTTTCATAAAACCTTTAAATGAGGAACAATTTAATTTTATTAGAAAAGAATTAGGCATGTTAAATCTTTCGAATGCATGAGTTTTTTATATTTTTTTTTTTATTTTCGAAAATGGAGCTTTTATCGAGTTCATTTCCTATATTCTTCTTATTATCTCATGGATTTTTGATACACTTGCTCTGAATAATCATCTCTTATAACCCTCCTATACTTACGAAAGAAGAAGTTTTATTTACGGACTTTTTGGTATACTTGATTTTTGTATGAACCCTTCTTCTTTCTACCTAAAAAAATAGGGATTTGATTCATAAACCTTGAATATTCACACTTTTTTTTGTGATGAATCCCTTAGCTCTCTATTTACGAAAGTAGAAGTTTGATGGATTTTCGATAGCTTGAATGAATTCATTTTCTTGTGATGAATGATTCATGGATTTTCGATAGGTTGGTTTTTCTTGTGATGAATGAACTCCTCTCTTCTCTACATCTTTACTTGCTTGTCTACTTCATATCCCAAAAGAAGTGCTAGCAAAAATAGTGCTAGCTTGCACATCTAAAAGCAAAAGTCATCATCTTGCAAATATTTTGCTAACTTGCTAGCTTGCTATTGCAATGGTGTAAAACTTGCTTGTGTGTTTGATGTAATGATGTAAAAATGATTGCATATTTTCTTTTTGTTGATGACAAAGGGAGAGAAATTAGTATCGTGCTTAGGATCATACTTGAAATGATGAATCATGCTTAGTATCATGCTTGGCATCATGTTTAAATGTTTGAAATGCTATCTAAATGAATATTTGAAATGATAAATTTTATCATGCCGAGAAGTTCGTTGGAAGTTAACCGAGCTCGAAGTTCATCAAGAGCTCACCAAGAAGCTCATCATAGTTTGTTGAGAAGATCGCCGAGAGTTCAAAATCTTGTCATTAGTCCGCTGGAAGATCACTAAGAGTCCATCGAAAAGTCCGCCAAAAGATCGGGCAAAGCTTACTTCAATTTTGTCGGAAGAGCATTTGACCTATTGTACTTAATTTGCTTAGTTAATGTCTTAATTATTATAGTTAGGATGTAATTTGAGTTAGGATTGGAAGGTAATATCTTTTTTTTCATTACTTAGCTGCTTTAGTTCCTTATTTGCTTCAAGTTTCAATACAATTTTTGTTAAGCGAAAAGGATTTTGTCGAAGTAAACATTTTTATAACTCATCTCACTTCCCCCTAGTTGCATTGATCCTAATACGATTCTTGAATTCCTATAGATCCATGGGGGCGAAGGAGGTTAAGATCCTCCTCAGGCGGTGATCCACACGACAAGGGCTCAAGGAGAATGAAGGTGGCTCTAAGAAAACCCCAACTAGGCTTTTAGTTTCCTCCTATTTATAGAGGACCCTATTAACCCCAATGGATCTTTCCTATTAGGTACGAGATCTCCATCTAATTACCCAAGTCTCTTAGATTAATGAGTCTCTACCTAATAATCTCTTATTAGCTCTTATTGGATCTCATCCATGGGTTCCTAATTCAGGGGTTTTGGATATCCAATACTCTAGATATCTTATTCAACCTCTACTCTCGAACACCCATATAGACCCTCTAGGCCACGAGGAGCCATACCATCGAACCTTCGACTTTGGAATTTTATCTTATCCTCCTCTCTACTCATCAATCATTTGTATTATGCTACTACGCTGCAATCTCTAGAATATAAGGGAATCTAATCTTTGCACCTATCGTCATCGTTACTTATGTTCCTATAGTCCTCATCCATCTAATATCCTGACCATATATCGGGCTTGGTTAAGCCCAAATGGTTTCCACCGACTCTAAGGGAGAACTTTTCTCTCTCAATCCAAATGGCTACTAAGAAATGATCCTGGATAACCTATTGGCTTTATCTTTATAAGCTTTCTTCCATCAAAGAGATTATAGAAGGATCTTGTAGGCTTATCTAAGGACTAGACCCTAGAACTAATGAATCGCTTCTCCGTTAGGTATCAAGAGATCGGATCAATCTGAATTGAGCCTTGCATTGTATCCTTAGATGTCCCCACATGAGTAGATATGATATCAATCACCTCTCTTGATAGGTATAATAGCACCTTTAATTATCTCTCTTCAAGTAACATATGACTAAAATTATTTAAGATTTATGTTTAAAGGTGAATCTATCATGGTATTGCAATGAGTCCAAGGACATCTCCATTGATTAAACCATAAGGATCATCAAGCATAGTACATATAACTAATCTAATAGTGGTAAGAGCTTTGATTGATATCCACTTCCAAGATCTGAAGTTCCAAGGCTTGGGCGTAGACTATCTCATATTCGAACTCCCTACTTCTTCACGATGTAACAAATGCACTTATATGTGTCAAACCCTTGCTTCAGGCCAAATTTCGAAAATGATATCAAAGATATCAATGATCCAAAAAAACATGATATCAAGAACCCTCACTTTATGTTGGACAACCATAATTGGCAATACACATATCCCCCTTTGTTCAACAAAAAGAAGAAGTAACATCATAGTTAGTTTTCTTATGCAAATCTTTACAACATACTAGCTCATCATACAACATTTTTACAATTCCATTCAATCATAAAGATTAATTTTCACTTATTCTTGAGATGTGCAAGTAGGCACCTTGTTTCTCATGATAGCAATATTTGCATCCTTTGATATAACAATTAGCTTCTACAAAATTTAAGATGGCAAATTTTTGCAATGTTCGAGTAAAACTTTCTCCCCCTTTGTTAGCATCTAATCTTGCATGAGGTAACAAAAAATGTAAGCAATTTTGAAGAAGTAAATTGAGCAAGATTTTGCCTCTCTTGAGATAACAACTTTTGCTTCTCAATGTTCAATAAGCTAGCAATCTTCCTCTTGAATGAGCTAGCAAATTAATCATGTAAGCTAGCAATAAATCTTCTCCTCCTTTGATTTTGTCAAAAGAAGGGAAGAATATAATTCCCATTTACATGAGTGCTCCATCAAACCAAATAACAAATTTCCATCATGAATTTTTTAACATATCAAGTCATGAATTCAAAGAGAGTCATATCATGGTATGAGGAAATTTATGACAAGCAATAATGATAGCTAGTATACTTTGCAATACATAAACTAGCTCTCTTCAATTTTTCTCATTTGCATGTTTCCCTTTGCAAGTAATCAACTTCATGTTTGCAATGAGCTAGTAATTTTGTAAAATTTATAACATTTTAAACATCTTATGAGTTAAAAATAATACTAATCGATTTTGAGAAGTGCAAGTTTTGCCTTTCCTTGCCACTTTCACTTGTGATGCATAAGCTAAAGCTAACTTTTGTCACTATCAAAAGAAGGATGAATAATATTTCAATGCAATAATTTTGCATCAATCAATATTTCAATGTTTTCCAAGATGCATACAAGATGGTATTAAAACATGAGAAATCATGTCATGAGGATATCAATATGTAAATTCAACAAGAATCAAAACCAAAAGATATCATCCATGATTAATAACTTTTCATTTAGGATCTAGATTCATATTTATCAATTTTTAATTCAAGATAAATTTCATACAACCAAGAATCATGATATATAAAGCATATTAATATTAAGGATCAAATCATGATTACCATTTTCTGATTCATTTTTAAGCCATGATAAATGATTCAAATATTAAGCACATATTTTTTTTTTTATCAAATTTTAATCATCACATAAGGCATTCAAGGAAGTATTGAAACAATAAAAGAATCAATTTTAGCATATAATGTTTCAATCTTCAATCTTGAGTCATGAATCAAAAGTCATGAATCAAAAGGTTTATGAATCATTTTGATTAGGAAATAACAAGTGGAAGTCTTAGGAGATCACACACAAGATCTTGATTCATACATAGGAATTTTTACCAAGATCAATTTCATAAGAATCAAGACACTGAATTCATAAAGATTCAAGTATTGAATTCTGAGAAATCAAAAGACAACTTACATTTCATTTAAGGAATTTTCTTTTGATAAGACGGAAGGAGCATGGTAAAAGATCTTGATTTATAAAGAGTTTCAAGTCATAGTTGTCAAGATCATGATTTCAATAAAATTTCTTTATAGCAAAATGAAATCTTTTAGAACTTGATTCAAGCATTAAATATGTCTTAACAAGTCATAATTCCAAAAGATTCAAGAATCATTAAAAGAAAAATCATTCAAGCTCAATTCATCAACTCAAGACTCATAATCAAATTATTATTTTTGAGATTCATAATATGAATAAAGTTATTACTGTATCATCAAAATCATTTGTAATTCTAGTGATTTACAAAATATCATAAATGAATTTATCACTTGTCTTTCTTCAAAAATCAAAACTTTAGAGATAGAAAGATTTCAATAAACATACATTAATGTTTCAATCATCAAGTCATGTATATTGAAACATAGGAGAAAAATCAAGTTATACATGCAATGTTTCAATTTCAAAACATATTTTCTCAAGTTGAGTATCAATAAGTTAAGAGAAAATAATTTATGATTCATTTAGATTTTTCTTCAACAACATGGGAGAATCATGATATGAAGTTCTTGAAAGACTCAAGTTATCAAGATCACAATGTAGTTTAAGCTCAATCAAATCAAATTATTAACTTGAAACTCATAATCGAATCATCAAAATTAATTTCTAGATTCACAAAATATCATGAAATCATTAATCTCGATAAGATAGGAAAAATATCTTCTTTTAAGTTATTTGTTTCATACAAGTGTGCTCATGTTTCTAAAAAGAGTATCAAATTTAAGACCAAAACATGAGTTTGTCATCAAGATATGATATCACAAAGTCATTAAGCATGATCACAAACTTTTAGTATTTTCATTTCAATGATGATTTCATAATATATGTTCAAACATTTATATGGAACCCATCATTGTAGAAATTCAAAACATAAGTTTGTCATTAAATCCATCAAGATCATATGCATCAAACATCATAATAGATATTTTCTCATCTTTATGAGTTTCAATTTATGTGATTTGATCTTTCATAAGAATGTTCAAATTTTTCATATGAAAATGTCATGCATCATATTCAAAAACAAAAATATCATCAAAATCATTTTAATTCTTTCTTACATTAGTTATAACAAGATGATCGATGCTCAAATTTTTGGTAAAATCATACATCATTTTATAAATCTGAAAAATAATTTTCGTCATGAAAATCATCAAGTCCAAATGTAATACAAGGCAACATTAAAATCACATTTCTTTTATTCAGAAAATTTATGGGTTAGGTCTTTATAATTGATTTCATGAAGACATGTATCATCTAAAAATTTCATCATAAAAAGGGTCAAGACCTATTAATCCAAGATAGAAGTTTTTAAATCAACATCACTTCAACAACTCATGCATGATATAAAATCATCAAGTATCATGTTTAAAGACAATGTAAACTATCAAGATACTCATGCATGGGTTGATTCTATTAGTGTCTACATTATCACAAATCATACAATCATCATTCATATTTTTATTTTTCAAAAATACTATAAAGAAAAGCATAGTATAATTTTAAATTTTTTAAATTTCTAAAAACATATAAAAAATTCCTACTAACTAAGATAAGCATTCATGGAAATCATCATGTAATTTCAAAATAATTCAAGGAAGTTGAGTTACTTACCTCATTGTCGAAGCCCATTAAAGCATAGTTTGCTTCTTCTTTCCTTGATTCTTCTTGGTGAGCCTTCTTCTTCTTCATTGGTATTTTCCTCCGTTCAAGTTCATTGTTGATTTTAGATTTTTGTTTAATAAACTTATTAAAATCGATTAAAGGTTTAAAGTCCTCTTCATTGTCCTCATCACTTGAGTCATCACTCAAGTGGCATTCTCTTGTTCTAAGTTCAAAAACCTTCTTGTTCTTTAGAAGGTGGTTCAAATGTTCATCATGTTCATCATGTTCCAAGAGTGTCATTTCATAGGTTATTAATGACCCGATTAATTCTTCAAGTGAATAATCATTCAAGTTTTAGATTCTTGAATAGCCGTAATTTTGGATCCCAATTCTTTGGGAGGGATCTTAAAATCTTGTTTACTAAATCAAAACTTGAAAATGATTTACCAAGACTTTTCAAGCTATTGATGACATCCGTAAAGCGGGTGCACATATCGCTAATAGTTTCGCTTTTGGTGTCATTCGGAAGAGCTCAAAATCATGCAACAAGATATTAACTTTCGAGTCTTTGACTCTACTGTTCCTTCATGCGTGATTTCAAGAGTTAGCCAAATGTCAAAAAGCCGCTTCGCATGTAGAAATCGGTTGAACTCATTTTTGTCTAAAGCGCAAAATAAGGCATTCATAGCCTTTGCGCTTAAAGAAAATAACCTTTTCTCCAAATCCGACCATTCTTCATCGGTTAGAGGAAGGTTGAAAGCCATTTTCGATGATGTTCCACAAATCTAAGTTCATTGAAAGCATGAAAACTCTCATTCGAGTTTTCCAATATGTGTAGTCCGAACCGTTAAAAAACGATGGACGAAAAACCGAAAAGCCATCTTGAAAACCATTTAGAGCCATTTCTCACGAGTGTGAATCCGAAAGAGAAAGAACGTGGCTCTGATACCAATTGAAAGGATCAAAAGGCACTAAGAGGGGGTGAATTAGTGCAGCGGATTAAACTCGTATTCTTGAAAATGATTTATTAAAGAAACATAAGTTCGTAGGAAGATTTCGATTCGACGAAAGAGAACTTGAAAGTAATTGCTTGTGAAAAGGAACTAACTATGAACTTGCAGCCAAGAAATGAAATGATTCAGAAATATAAACACTCACACATTTAAGGACACAATGATGTATAGTGGTTCGGTCAAATGACCTACATCCACTCTTGAAGCCTTTGCGATGAGGCTCCGCTCTTCCACTAGCAAGTCCTTTGAAGGGGAAGGATCAAACACCCCTTTTTACAACCCTTTACAAGATGTTCACACTTGTACAAGATCTCTCAAGAAGAAGAAGGTGAACACTTAGCAAAGAAAATAACACTTTTCAAAACTCTTCAAAAGCTCAAGACTCAAACTTTTTCTTGCTCAAAAGGGTACCCTTTCAGCTGAGAAAGGGGGGGTATTTATAGATCCAAAGTGGATTCAATTGGGCTCCAAATTCTAAGTGAATTTGGAGTTCCCATGTTCACAGTGGTCAAGGCGGTGCCACACATCGTATTGCCACACCGATCTTTGATCGACGTCGAAGGGCGATGCCACCGCTTCTGCAGCGGTACTACGCTCGCCAGTCCCGTGATCAAGGTGGTACACGCCTTTCAGCGAGCGGTTCCACCGCCGTCGGGTCTGGGCGGTGTTTACGCCCTAGACAAAGCGATTCCACCGCTGTGTGTGTGCAGGCGGTGCTACGCTTCAGTTAGGCGGTTCCACCGCTTCAGAAGATTCCACCACCTCCCAGGCTTGGGCGGTTCCATCAGCTTGCCCCATTCTACAGAGCCGAATGGGGCCTGCTTAGATCTCAACTTGACATAGTAGTGGCCCGATTGGCTCTTATGAATTTTGGGCAGATTTATTTCTTAAATCCTTGCTCTACTCATGTGCAAATTACTAACATAACTTAACGTGATTTGATCGACACCCTTCAAGTCGACTTCCATGAGTTCTACGGCGAGATTCCTTCCGATGCTTCCCTCGATTGCTACCAAAGGTCTCCCAAAGATACTCCGTGAGCTCAACTAGTCTTATTGGTTTCCGAATCTTCCTAAGTTCCGCGAACCTTCGACGATCTTTGAAATGGACTTTCAAAACTTTGACAAGTCCCCGATTTGATCTTGATGGTTCTCGCAACTCTTCCGAAAATCTCTCGGACATCCGATGAACTCTTAAACCCCGACGGACTTGGCCTCAGAAATCACGTTATGTTTTCTTTCCATCGTAGTTATTCCTGCACACTCATCTCAACGAAGAGATTAGTACAAATATTTCACCAATTGATTTCATCATCAAAATTCGAGATTTAACAGATGGATCATTGGGAGTTCGAGAGTTCGATAGAAGTCCGAAGATTCATTGGGAGTAGTTGCTTATAGGGAGCTTGAAGGGTTTCCTAAGTTCCCTTAAGAAGGTTCGTCGAAGTTTGCGGAGCTTGCCAAGAAAGATCGAAACTTGCCAATGAAGCTCGTTGGAACTCGCTAAGTTCATCATGAAGTCCGGGAGCTTGCCGGGAGTCCACAGAATGGTTTCCGAGGGTTCGTTGGAAGACCGCCGGAAGTTCGCCGAAGGCTCACCGAAAGAGGTCTTGTCTTATGGACTTTGAAATAGCTTTAAAATGTCTTTAAAATTTATAGTTAGCACATAATTTGGTTTAGGATTATGTGTTATTCCTATAAACCAAATTTGAGCCAATTCGGACTTCGTTTGGACCGGTTTCGGTCGAGTTTTCGGTCGAAACCACTGTGCTGAAAAAAATGACCTAGGCGGTAGCACCGCCCAGAGGCCAAGACCTGGGCGATGGAACCACCCCAGGCAGGTGGTAGCACTGCCCAGCACCTGCTGTGTTAGTCTGCCAGACTGACAGGCGGTAGAACCACCTCTGATAGGCAGTAGCACCATCCGACACCGGGAAACTCAAAAAAAATTCAAATTTGGAGCTCAAATTTGAATCACTTTGAGGCCTATAAATACCCCTCACATTCTTAGATGAAAGGGGTCTAGAACTGAAAAAAAAGAAGGGGGAAACTCTCTTGAAAGTATATCAAATCTTCTCTAAGTCTTAAGAGTATTCTAGTCCAAGAGAGGGGTAAGAGTGCTTGTAAGGGTTATCTCCTAAGCCCGTCAAAAGGAGAAGTGCTGTGAGGGAGTTCATCCTCGCCCGTTGGAAGGAGGATAACTAGTGAAAAGCCGGTGGCCTCAAGCAAGAGGAATCGGGAGTGGACGTAGGTCGGATGACCGAACCACTATAAAAATCTGGTTTGCATTTACGTTCTTGCTATTTACTTTGCTGCAAACCCTCTTCATTTGCTGCCTTATTTACTCAACTTCCTCTTCATCTTCTTACATATGTTTTAAAGTTAAAACGTAATCTTTCCGGGTTCAAACGAAACATTGCATTCATTCGTACGAAGTTTCCGAACTTGTTTTAATCGCTGAAAAATTTATCATTCCTTACCGCTACACTAATTCACCCCCCCCCCCCCTCTTAGTGCCGCTCGATCCCTAACAACTCCTAATCTAGGATTATGGTATCCAAAATCTGAGAGCTTTGAATTAACTACTTATGTTGATGCTAATTTTGTTGGATGTAGAATAGATAGAAAAAGCACATCCGAAACATATCAATTCTTAGGTCATGCACTTGTCTCTTGGTCTTCTGAGAAACAAAATTCAGTTACACTATCTACAGCCAAAGTCAAATATATAGTAGCAAATCCATATTGTGCATAAGTTATATGGATGAAAAACACATTAGAAAATTATGGAATTCACTTAAAGAATATTCCTATAAAATAATATAATACTAGTGCAATATGTTTAACAAAAAATCTCATTCAACACTCTAGAACTAAACATATTGATATTAGGCATCACTTTATAAGAGATCATGTTAATAACCATGATATAACTTTAGAATTTATTGATATGAAATATCAATTAGCTGATATTTTCATAAAACCTTTAAATGAGGAACAATTTAATTTTATTAGAAAAGAATTAGGCATGTTAAATCTTTCGAATGCATGAGTTTTTTATATTTTTTTTATTTTCGAAAATGGAGCTTTTATCGAGTTCATTTCCTATATTCTTCTTATTATCTCATGGATTTTTGATACACTTGCTCTGTAATAATCATCTCTTATAACCCTCCTATACTTACGAAAGAAGAAGTTTTATTTACGGACTTTTTGGTATACTTGATTTTTGTATGAACCCTTCTTCTTTCTACCTAAAAAAATAGGGATTTGATTCATAAACCTTGAATATTCACACTTTTTTTTGTGATGAATCCCTTAGCTCTCTATTTACGAAAGTAGAAGTTTGATGGATTTTCGATAGCTTGAATGAATTCATTTTCTTGTGATGAATGATTCATGGATTTTCGATAGGTTGGTTTTTCTTGTGATGAATGAACTCCTCTCTTCTCTACATCTTTACTTGCTTGTCTACTTCATATCCCAAAAGAAGTGCTAGCAAAAATAGTGCTAGCTTGCACATCTAAAAGCAAAAGTCATCATCTTGCAAATATTTTGCTAACTTGCTAGCTTGCTATTGCAATGGTGTAAAACTTGCTTGTGTGTTTGATGTAATGATGTAAAAATGATTGCATATTTTCTTTTTGTTGATGACAAAGGGAGAGAAATTAGTATCGTGCTTAGGATCATACTTGAAATGATGAATCATGCTTAGTATCATGCTTGGCATCATGTTTAAATGTTTGAAATGCTATCTAAATGAATATTTGAAATGATAAATTTTATCATGCCGAGAAGTTCGTTGGAAGTTAACTGGAGCTCGCCGAGAAGTTCATCAAGAGCTCACCAAGAAGCTCATCATAGTTTGTTGAGAAGATCGTCGAGAGTTCAAAATCTTGCCAGTAGTCAGTTGGAAGATCACTAAGAGTCCATCGAAAGTCCGCCAAAAGATCGTCGAAAGCTTACCAGAATTTTGTCGGAAGAGCATTTGACCTATTGTACTTAATTTGCTTAGTTAATGTCTTAATTATTATAGTTAGGATGTAATTTGAGTTAGGATTGGAAGGTAATATCTTTTTTTTTCATTACTTAGCTGCTTTCGTTCCTTCACATTTGCTTCAAGTTTCCAATACAATTTTTTGTTAAAAGGATTTGAATCGTAACCATTTTTATAACTCATCTCTCCCTCTCTTCCCACCCCCCGCCCCTAGTGTTGCATTGATCCTAATACGTATATCTCTGAATTCCTATAGATCCATGAGGGAGGACGAAGGAGGTTAAGCATCCTCCTCTCTAGCGGTGATCCACACGACAAGGGCTACGAAGATGCTTCTTAAGGGGAGAGGAGAATAGGAGGTGGCTACTAAGAAAACCCCAACCTATTGGCTTTTAGTTTCCTCCTATTTATAGAGGACCCCTATTAACCCCAATGGATCTTTCCCTATTAGGTACGAGATCTCCATCTAATTACCCAAGTCTCTTAGATTAATGAGTCTCTACCTAATAATCTCTTATTAGCTCTTATTGGATCTCATCCATGGGTTCCAATAATTCAGGGGTTTATTGGATATCCAATAAGATAAAGGCTCTGGTAGATATCTCATATTCGAACCTCTACTCGTCGTAACACGTACCATATATGTGTGACCCTCTAGGCCAAATATCGAGCTAGTCATGAGCCATACCTATCAGAACTCCTTCTGACTCAGTGAATTATTATCTTCATAATAATTCTCTCGACTCATCAACTGCGAATGTATTATGCTACTACGTTGCAATCTCTAGACGATATAAGGGAATCTAATCCTTTGCACCTATCTGTCATCAGTTACTATGTTCCTATAGTCCCTCATCCATCTAATATCCCAGAGACCATATATCAGGCATGGTGCTGTCAAGCCCAAATGGTTTCCACTCGAGTCTCACTCTAATCGGATTCTCTCGGAGAACTTTTTCTCTCTCAATCCAAATGACCCTAGCTAGGGATTTACCTAAGAAAGAACACATGGGATATTCCTCTTATGATACTGAGAGTGGATAATCCTCTATTGACACTCAATTATCTTTATAAGATTGGCTACCATTCATGAAAATCGGTTATACTATAAGTTCGGCATCAAAGAATGGAGTACTCATACAAGGCATCTTTATTGTCTTAAGTCTAAGGACTAGACACAACTAGAACTATGGAATCGCTATCTGACGTTAGGTATCATTAATCATTCAACATTCTGTACGCGGATCAATCAGTGAACACATTCTCCAATGAGCACTTGCATTGTATCCTTAGTGTCCCCACATGAGTAGATATGATATCAATCACCTCCATCATATTGATAGGTATATAGCACACCAGTCTGTTTAATTATCTCGATGTCTCTTCAAGTAACATATGACTAAAATTATTTAAGATTTATGTTTAAAGGTGAATCGGTTTCATTATCGTGACCTTATCATGATCCAATTCTCATTGCACAGGTCCAAGGACATCACAATATACATCCAAATAATGTATGAAAATGCTAGTAATCATAAGCAAAAAGATTGACGCAGCATGTTACATATGTCATCACTCATATTATTAGCTTATAATGTACATATAACTAATAACGTCGCTCCTAGATTTTCTAATAGTGGTATTAGAGCTAGGTTGTTCATGTGAAGATCAGATTTTAAACTACGTGTGTTGTGATTTAGAGAGATTTTTGACATCAAAATTGTTGACGGAATAGCAAAAAAAGGGACAGCAACTATTGCTGCCCTCGTAGAGTAGCCAAAGGCTACTTGCAGCCTTGGCCACTGCCGACGGCCTACATGCAGCGACGGTGGCTGCTGGCAAGAGGGCCTATAGGCAGGCCGCCTACAAGCACACACTGCAGGCGATGCCTATGGGGGAGCAGCCTACGGGCATGGGCCACAGGCGGCGCTCCTAATGGGCGAGCCGCTTGCGGGGGTTGCGCTCGCCCGCAAGAGGCGACCTCACCGCAGGCACACCGCCCGCAAGGGTGGCGCCTGTGCAAGCGGCAATCGCCCGCAAGGGGCAGCGTTGCCCGCGGGCAAGGGTGATGCACCCACCCGTAGAGGTCGTCGTCGGCAAGGTGGCGGTGGTCGCAACATAGCAGGTAGCTAAGGAAGGGTATTAGAGTTTTTGAATAAAAGATAGTTCTGCCCCTTAGAATTTTAGAAATTTCAAGGTGTATCCTTTTTATCCAAATTACCAAAATACCCTTCATGATTTAGAAAATTCCTTACATATCCTTGATTTCAAAAAAATATTAGTTAATTAAAATATTTAATTAACTATTATTATTTATCTAGTAGTCCTATATAATGATTTGTAAATATGATGTATGATGTAAATGACTAATCTAGACCGTGTGATGTGTGTGTGTACATGTGATTATTATTATTAGGGCCTATGAGCCTCTATTTTTCTCGTTTATTGTTAGGCCTTAATGCATGTAATTATATTATAATTACACAAGAACGCACAGCGAGAGTATGGAAGCGATAACGGGACTCACGAGGCTGAGATGGACGATCACGACGCATGAAGATGCGCCGAGATGCCAACGAAACTAACAAGGACGAGATGGATGATCACAAGGCATGGAGATGCATCACTGCATACATAGATCTTGATGTGAGTGATTGGGCCCACTAGCTCAGGCTTGATCATATTATGATGTAGTCCATGATCATCTAGTGTGATTACTTATGTGATGTGTGATTGATTATATATATATATATATATATATATATATATATATATATATATATATATATATATATATATATATATATATATATATATATATATATATATGTATATATATATGTATATATATATATATATATATATATATATATATATATATATATATATATATATATATATAATATATATGTGTGTGACATGTCATATTAGGATACCGAATTAAAAATCCCTCTCTCAATAATATTAAGCCAGTAAATATGAGGCAATTATATTGACCTACGTGGCCTTCCATTGTAATAGGTAAGAATCAATTCCCAGTATATGTTGAGTTGGTCGAGTCCCTTGAGGCTCACCTATATCATGATTCGCTATCTTACCTACGACATAGAGATATCACCGGTGACCTGAGGACATGATATGCTTAGCCGAGTCCCTTGAGGGCATATCATCGAATCAGACTCATCTTATAATATGGTGATGACTTAACTGAACATCATGGTTGGTTGAGGCTCCCTCGAGGCCATAATGGTTCAAAGGCCGAACAGGACGGGAATCACAAAGAGTTATGATTGGCAAGAGTTGCCTACCTTTTGGGCTTAGTGTGATTGATCGAGTCTCTCGAGGTTACACTAAGACGTCGATTGGATCTTGATCCCCACTAGAAGTCTGTCGGAGACTTCCATTTTACGCGCTGAGGGTGTCGCATGATTCGCTAGAAAAATTGTGAGAGTACATCAAGATAGAAGTCCTTATCTTGATTATTTATATTTCTATAAAATTTGCATGTTATTTATTTCTACTGCATCTTTATTTTTAGAAAATGTCACCATTAGACCCTCTACGTGGCATACTTGATGCCACTCGCCTCACTAGTCCAAACTATGCAGATTGGCTACGTCACCTAAGAATAGTTATCACACTAGAGAAAATTGTGTATGTCCTTGATACAATGATGCCTACGCCCGACCAAGGGCAAGCGAGGATGAGATCACTCATAATATGAAGTACATAGATGACTCCATTCTTGCTTAGTGTTACATGTTGGGCTCCATGACTCCCGAGTTATAGAGATAATATGAAAAGATAGATGTTAAATCCATACTTCAACATCTCCATAAATTGTTTGAGGAACAAGGAAGAACTCAGCGATGTGAGATATCGAAGAGTCTCTTCCGTGCTAGGATGACTGAGGGGATATTGATTCAGAACCATGTCCTTATGATGATTGAGTGGATAAAGAAGCTCATGGGCCCAGGAATGGTCCTAGAGGATAACCTGTGTGTAGATCTTGTGCTTCAGTCTCTACCAAATTCCTTTTCACAGTTCTCTATGCTGGTAAGACCAGAAAGAAAAGGAAGATAGAGAAGTCCCTTAATAAGGGTAAGGGCAAGGGCAGACCGGGTAAAGCAAAGGTTGCTAAGAAGGATCAAGCAAAGGACAAAGGCTAATGCTTCCACTACGATAAAAACAGGCGTTGGAAGAGGAACTACAAAGAGTACATTGTGTAGAGAAGGCAAAATAGAAGCTTAGAGATGCTTCAAGTAAATTCATGATTAGTCTCTATTCATCAGACTCATGATAACACATGGGTATTGGATACCGATAGTGTTCATCATATCTACAATTAGTTGTAAGTTCTGGCAAGACTTGGGAGATTGATAAGAGGTAAGATGGACCTCAAGATGGGCAATAGAGGAAGAGTTGCTGCTGTTGCTGTTGGTGAGATCACTTTATATCTACTTGATGGAGCTACTATTGTATTAGATACATGTTATTTTGTTTCCTCTATTATCAAAAATATTATTTCTATTTTATGTTTGATATTGAATGGTTATAAAGTAGTTTTTAGAATAATAGTTGTTCAATTATTAAGGAAGATGAGATTATCATGAGAGGAATATTGCATAATGGTTTGATTATGCTAGACACTACTCCACATATCATGAATGTAAGTGAGTCCAAGAGGAAACGAGATGAGATGAACAATGTATACCTATAGCATTATAGGCTAGGTCATATCTATGAGGGAAGGATTCAAAAATTGCTAAAGGATGGATACCTGGATCCATCAACTATGAGTTATATACGACTTACAAACCCTGTCTTCGTGAAAAGATGACTAATTCTCCATTTAGTGGAATTGGAGAGAGAGGCACTGAGTTACAGGAACTCGTACATAGTGATGTATGTGGTCCCATGTCTACTCATGTCATATGTGGTTACTCCTACTTCATTACTTTTACTGATGATTTCTCAAGGTATGGACATATGTACTTGATGAAGTATTTAGTGGAATTGGAGAGAGAGGCACTGAGTTGTAGGAACTCATACATAGTGATGTATGTGGTCCCATGTCTACTCATGTCATATGTGGTTACTCCTACTTCATTACTTTTATTGATGATTTCTTAAGGTACAGACATATGTACTTGATGAAGTATAAGTCCGAGGCCTTCGAGAAATTCAAAGAGTATAAAAATGAAATGGAGAACCAGATTGGAAAGAGTATCAAAACTCTTTGATCAGATTGAGGAGATGAGTACTTGAGTACAAAGCTCACATAGTTTCTCATGGACCATGAGATTCTATCCCAATAGAGACCTCCCTTATACACCATAGCTCAATGGTGTATCCGAAATGAGGAATCGCACACTATTAGACATGTTGCAATCCATGATGAGTTTCGTCAACCTGCCAGTCTCATTTTGGGGATACACCCTAGAGATTGTAACTTACCTTTTGAATAGAGTTTCAACTAAATCGATGATGTCTATTCCATATGAGATATGGAAAGGGAAGAAGTCCAATCTTAAGGTCGTTAAGATTTGAGGCAGCCCTGCCTGCGTCAAGAGACATAACGTCGATAAGTTAGAATCCAGGACGGAATAGTGCAAGTTTGTGGGATACCTTAAGAAAACTTATGGGTATTATGTCTATCACCCCGAGGACCCAAAGATCTTTGTAGCTAAGAGAGCAATGTTCCTTGAGAAGGAACATATTCTTGGCGGAGAAAGTGAGAGCGTGATAGAGTTGAGCAAAGTTAGAGAGCCTAGCGCAAGCACCATTCCACAGTTAGAGTCTATTTAGGAACCTAGCACATAAGTTCCAACTTTACGTATGTCCGGTAGAATATCCTATCCTCCTGAGAGATATATGGGACATATCAGAGGAGAAGATGTTGAGGATATTGATCCTCAGACCTACGAGGAGGCTATTACAAGCATATAGACTCTAAGAATTGGCAAGAAGCCATCAATTCAGAGATGGATTCCATGTACACCATCAAAGGTTTGGAACCTAGTTGATGCACCCAAAGGTATTGTACCCATTAGTTGTAAGTGGATCTTCGAGAAAAAGATCAGAGTAGATAGAAAGGTAGAGACATATAAAGCAAAGCTAATGGCTAAGGGGTATCGTCAAAGCTAAAGTGTTGACTATGACGAAACCTTCTCACCCATACCCATGCTAAAATCTATCTAAATTCTATTGGCTATTGTAGCATACTATAATTATGAGATCTGGCAAATGGGCATAAAAACTATATTCTTCAACAGCAACCTCGTGGATGAGGTGTATACGATATAGCCTGAGGAATTCGTGTCCAAGGATAGTCCAGATAAGGTGTGTAGGTTGCTTAGATCTATTTATAGACTGAAGTAAGCTTTTCAAAGTTGGAACATAAGATTTGATAAGGCAATCAGATCTTATGACTTCTTTATGAACGAAGATGAGCCTTGTGTGTACAGAAAAGTAAGTAGAAGTGCTATCACTTTTTGGTGCTGTATATGGATGACATCCTAATCATTGGGAATGATGTAGAAATACTCTCCACAATAAAGACTTGGCTATCTAGACACTTCTCCATGAAGGACATAGGGGAAGCATCCTACATATTGGGGATTTGGATCTATAGAGATTGATCCAAGAGGATGCTTGGCTTATCTTAGTCTAGGTACATAGACACCATTGTCAAAAGGTTTGACATGAAAATTTTCAAGTGATGTCTCATGCTGATAAGACATATGCTATCAATTTCTAAGAGTATATCCCTAAAGACTCTTAAAGAAAGGGCACATATGGATATGATACCCTATGCCTTAACGATATGGTCTATTATGTATACTATATACTAGGCCTGATATAGCGCATGCTCTAAATATCATAGCAGGTATCAAGCGGATTCAGGCTTGGAGCACTAAAAGATAATAAAGGTATCCTTAAGTATTTGAGTAGGACTAAGGATCTTTTACTAGAATATGGAGAAAGTAGCCTCAAGGTTGAGGGTTACACGGACTCGAGCTTCCAATCCGATGTCGATGATAGTAAGTCTACTTCAAGGTATATGTTTACCCTGAAGGAGTAGTATGCTAGAAGAGTTCCAAGTAAAATACTACTACTGACTCGACCATAGAGGCGGAGTACATTGTTACGGTAGAGGCAACAAAGGAGAGAGTCTGGATAAAGAAGTTCATCATAGATCTAGGAGTCTATGTCTGGCAACGAGGAGCTGATTCCCTTATATTGCAATAACAACGGGGTGATTGCTCAAATGAGGAAACTCAGGTCTCATTAGAAGTGTTCTTGGGAGGTTCTAGCTTATTAGAGAGATCGTGGCCTGAAGAGATGCAGTAGTGGAAAGAGTTTCATCCGAAGATAACATTGCAGATCCATTGACAAAGTCATTATCTCAGATTATCTTTGAGCGTCACAGAGGTCTGATAGGGATCAGACACGTAGGTGATTGGTTTTAGGTCAAGTGGGAGATTGTTAGTTACAAGTGCCCTACAAGCCAATCATGCGAGTTATGGCACTTGTAATATGCTGCATCAATCTCTTTGTTTATAATTACTAGCATTTTCTTATATTATTTGGATGTCTATTGTGATGTCCTTGGATCTGTATAATGGGAATCAAATTATGATGATATCATAATAATGAGACCGATTTACCTTTAAACACAAACCCTAAATAATCCTGATTATAGGTTACTCGAGAGAGACATCGAGATAACCAAACAGACTAGTGTGTTGTATACCTATCCATATAATGGAGGTGGCTAGTCTTATAGCTACTCATATGGGGATACTAAGGATATAATGCAAGTGCTCATTAAAGAATGAGTTCATTGATTGATCTACTTATGGAATACTAGATGGTTAATGATACCTCTTGTCAGATAGTGATTCCGTAGTCCTAGTAGTGTATCTAGTCCTTAGACTTGAGACACCAAATATGTCATGTATGAGTACTCCACTCTTTGATACCATACTTATAGGTTTGGAAGTTTCAGATCTAGTATAATCGGTTATTGGGAGTAGTAGCCAACTTTACAAGGGCTATTGAGTATCAATAGAAGATCATACACTCTTGGTATCATGAGAGGAATATTTTATGTGTTCTTGCTCAAACAAATCCCTAGCCAGAGTCATTCGGATTAAGAGAGAAAGAGTTTTCTTGAAGAATCCGATTAGAGTGAGACTTGAGTGGAAACCGTATGGGCCTGATAGCACCATATCCGGTGTATGGTCTCTAGGATATTAGATGGATGAGGGACTATAGGTATACGGTAACCGAGGACAGATAGGTCTAAAGGATTAGATTCCCCTGTATCGTCTGGGGACTACAATATAATGGCCTAATACATCCGCAGTCGATGAGTCGAGTAAATTATTATGGAGATAATAATTCACTGAGTCAGAAGGAGTTCTGATAGGTATAACTCAGCCAACTCAATATTGGGCCTAGAGAGTCACGCACATATGGTAGGTGTTGTGACAGGTAGAGGTTTGGATATAAGATATCCATCGGAGCCTCTATCTTATTGGATATCAATAAGCCCCTAAATTATTGGATCCTATAGATGAGATCAAATAAGAGTTAATAAGATATTATTGGGTAGAGACCTACTAATCTAAGAGGCTTGGGTAATTGGATGGAGATACAATACCCAATAAGGCAAGATCAATTAGGGTAAAGTTGACATGGGACCTCTATAAATAGGAGGGAACCAAAAGCCCATAGGCTAGGGTTTTTTATTTGGCAGCCACCTATTCTCCTCCCACTCTCCTCCTCAGCTAGCAGCTCAATTTGGGGTGTATGGATAGCAAGAAGGGTCAACCCCTTCTTGATTGCGTAGTACACACAATGAAGGGTTTTGAGCAGCGATTTGAGGAGCAACCTCATAGCCCCTGCCGTGTGGATTATCGCTAGAGAAGAGGACATTTGAATTCCTTCATCCAGTCCCACAAATATGTAGGAATTCAAGGATATACGATCTCCCTAGGTAATTTTCTTATGCATAGTTTTTTTATTTCGCGGGTTTTTACGTACCAACTTTTGCATGACGATGAGAACCTCTTTTCTGTGGGAAGTCTGTGATTTTTATTTTTATTCTTCCGCTATGCATATGATGTCACCGTAGATTTTCCAACACGTTCACTCTCAGTATCGTGAGAGAAATATCCCATGTTTGCTCTCTTAGATAAAATCCTTGGCCAAGGTCATTCGGATTAATAGAGGAGTTCTCTGGGAGAATCCGATTAGAGCGAGACTTGGATAAGATTCCATATGGGCTTAACATTACCATACAAAATAGACAGTCTCTAGGATATTAGATGGATGAAGGACTATAGATATATGGTAACTGAGAACAAACAAGTCCAATGGATTAGATCCCCCTATATCATCTAGGGACTATGGCGCGATGGCCTAGTATATCCATAGTCAATGAGTCGAGTGAATTATTATGGAGATAATAATTCACTATATCAGAAGGAGTTCTGAGTCATAAGGAGTTCTAACAAGAATGACTCATGACCAACTCGGTATCGGGCCTAGAGAATCATACACATTTGGTGGATGTTGCGACAAGTAGAGGTGCAAATATAAGATATCCATGGAGCCCCGAGTTTGGATCTTATAGATAAGATCTAATTAGATAATTGGATAGAGATCCAATTAGATGATTGGATAGAGATCTAATAAGGATATGATCTATTAAAGGATAAGCTTTATGTACCTCTATAAATAGGAGGAACCTTATGGTTCATAAGTTAGAACTATTGGTGGTCACCTCTCATATTCTTCTCAGCCTCCTCTCCTCCTCCTTAGCTTCAATAGTCTTGTAGTGTGTGTGGAGAGAGAGATCCTACGACGATTTGAGGAGCGTTGTCGCTACGTCCGCTGTGTAGATTACTACTAGAGTGGAGTATGCAAGTGCTCCTTCATCCTCTTCATCGGATCTGAAAATTTTAGGGATATACAATCTTCCTGTGCAACATTTCTAACATGATACATGTGGTTTTTCAGATTTATGATTTTTTCATGCTTCAATCATCACACAACGACCAAGTACTTAACTATAGGAAATCTAGTTTTATTTTTGTTTTTCATTGCACATGAGATGTCAACTCATGATTTCCCAACAATTGGATCTCATCAATAGGATCCAATAATTTAGGGGCTTATTAGATATCCAATAAGATAGGGGCTCCAATGGATATCTCATATTTGAACCTCTACTCATCACAACATCTACCAAATATGTATGACCCTCTAGGCCCAATATCGAGCTGGTCGTGAGTCATACCTGTTAGAACTCCTTCTAATTCAGTGAATTATTATCTTCATAATAATTCACTTGACTTATCTACTACGGATGTACTAGGCCACTACGTCACAGTTCTCAGACGATATAAGGAATTCCAATCTTTTAGACCTATCTATTCTCAGTTACCTTATACATATAGTCTCTCATCCATCTAATATTTTAGAGATCGTAAACCGGGTATGGTGTTGTCAAGCTCATTCGATTTCTTCTCGAGTCTCGCTCTAATCCAATTCTCCCAAGAACTCTTTCTCTCTCAATCTAAATAACCATGGCTAGGGATTTGCCTGAGCAAGAATACATGGGATGTTCCTCTTATGACACTGAGAGCAAATAATCCTCTATTGACACTCAATAGCTCTCGTAAGGTTGGTTGTCACTCCAGATAACTAGCTATACTAGATCTAGAACTTCCAAACCTATAGTCCAATATCAAAGAGTGGAGTACTCATATAGGACATCCTTAGTGTCTCAAGTTTAAGGATCGTATATATCGCTGGGATGACAAAATCTGTGTCTGACAATGAGGTATCATCAACCATCCAGCATTCTGTGAGCGGATTAATTAGTGAACTCATTCTCCAATAAGCACATACATTGTATCCTTAGTGTCACCACACAAGCAGCTATGAGACTAGCCATCTCCATAATATGGATGGGTATACAGCATACCAATATGTCCGTGAGCGGGATTATTTAGGGTTTGTGTTTTAAGGCGAATCGGTCTTATTATCGTGATATCATCACGATCTGATTTCCATTGTATAGATCCATAGACAACACAATACATGTAACACATAAGATAAAGTAATAAATTAACTAATAATAATAAATAAAAAGAGTGCATGTTATGTCACATGTGTCATCACTTACGTGATTAGCTTGCAAGGCACCTATAACTAATAGTTTCACATTTGTTTGACCATTACCAAGGTTACTCTTTTAGCAACTCCATTAGTAGAGCTGCGCGCTTTGAGTACCTAACTATGAAGCACTGATACTAGTTGACAAAACTAAGGATCTAAGTTCTAATACCTTCTTTGGTGTTAGCCACTCCACTATAGCTTACACTTTTGATTTATCCATCCAAATAGAACCTTCGTCGATTTAATGCCCTAAGAATAAAATCTTTATCCGAGCAAACTGGCACTTTTCATGAACAGAATGTTCCCCCTAAGAATCTTAAAAATTATTCAAGGATACTCAATATTCTCCTTAAGCATTTTGTTATAAACAATAGTATCATCCAAGTAGACGACCACAAACTTATCTAGATACCCCTTGAATAGTTGCTTCATTAAAGTGCAAAATGTGACCAGAGTATTAGTTATATCGAAAGACATTACCAAGAACTTGAATGCTCCATACTTGGTTATATAGATAGTATTTGCTTCATCGCCTTTAGCAATATGCACATGCCAATAATCCGATCAAAGGTCAAGTTTGGATAAGTACTTCGCCTTACCCAATTGATCGAATAAGTCTACAATGAGTGGGATTGGATACTTATTCTTTACAGTCATCTTGTTTAAGGTCCGATAGTCGATGCATAGTTAGATACTCCCATCTTACTTCTTTTGGAACAGAATTAGAGCTCTAAATGAGACTTTAGAATTATGGATGAGACCACCACTTAGCAATTCAGCTAATTGCTTTCTAAGCTCTACCAACATTAGAGGGGCCATGTGATATAGTAGTCTCACTAAAGGCATCACTCTCAACTCTAACTCGATGCAATGATCCACGCTGCTAGTCATAAGTGCCCTACAAGCCAATCATGTGAGTGATTGCATGTATGATATGATACGCACTCTTTTTGCTTATTATTTATTTGATATTTTTCTCACTTTATATTATTTGTTACATACATTATGATGTCTATCGATCTATAAAATGAGAATCAGATCATGATGAAATCACGATAATGAGACAGATTCATTTTTAAACATAGACCATAAATAATCCTGATCATAGGTTACTCGAAAGAGATATCGAGATAATCAAATAGATTGGTGTGTTGTATACCCGTCCATATAATGGAGGCAGTTAATCTCATTAGAGAATAACTTTACTGATTGATCCGCTTATGAAATGTTGGATGGTTAATGATGCCTCATTGTCAGACAATGATTACGTCATCCTAGTGGTATACCTAGTCCTTAGACTTGAAATATTAAGAAAATCCTGTATGAGCACTCCACTCTTCGATACTAGACTTATAAGTTTGAAAGTTTCAAATCTAACATAGCCGATCATCAAGAGTGGTAGCTAACCTTATGAGAGCTATTAAATATCGATAGAGGATCATCCACTCTTAGTATTATAAGAGGAATATCTCATGTATTCTTGCTTAAACAAATCCCTGACCAGGGTCATTCAGATTAAGAGAGAAAGAGTTCTTTAGGAGAATCTGACTAGAGCAAGACTCGAGTATAAATTATATAGGCCTAACAACACTATATCTGATATACGATCTCTAGGATATTAGATGGATGAGGGACTATAGGTACATGGTAATTGAGGATCGATAGGTCTAAAGGATTGGATTTCCCCGTATCATTTAGGGATTGCGGTGTAGTGGCCTAGTATATCTGTAGTCGATGAGTCAAGTGAATTACTATGGAGATAATAATTCATTGAGCCAGAAGAAATTCTGATAGGTATGACTGACAGTCAACTCGATATTAGGCCTAGAGGGTCACACACATATAATAGGTATTGCAACGAGTACAGGTTCGAATATGAGATATCCGTTAGAGCCCCTATTTTATTAGATATTCAATAAGCCCCTAAATTATTGGATATTCAATAAGTCCTTGAATTATTGAATCCTATAGATGAGATCTAATAAGAGCTAATAAGAGATTATTATATAAGGATCCACTAATCTAAGAGGCTTTGGTAGTTGGATAGAGATCCAGTACCCAATAGGGCAGGATTCATTAGGGTTAAGTTGATAGGGGATCTCTATAAATAGGAGGGAACCAAAGGGTCATAGGCTAGACTCCTCTTGGTTACCATCTCCTATTCTCCTCTCCCCTTCTCCTGCTTAGTCGGCAGCCCCTTTTGAAGTGTATGGAGATTTAGGTAGTGATTTGAGGAGCGTCTTCATAGCCCCTACCATGTAGATCACCGCTAAAGAGGATGACGCTTGACCTTCTTCATCCTCTCCCATAGACCTACAGGAATATAGGGATATACGATCTCCCTAGGTAACATAATTTTCTTATATATGTAGTTTTTTGTTTCATAGGTTTTTGAACACCAATCTTCGCACAATGACAAGAACCTTATTTTCTATGAAAATCTAAAATTTTTATTTTTGTTCTTCTGCTATGCTTGTGATGTTGCATCAGAATTCCTAACATATGCCTCTTCATGATAGCAAAGTTTTTAGCAATTCAAGTGGCATCACGTTAGTGACCTCCTTAAAAACTTTTGCCACCATAACATGTTCATGGGTGGCCTTTACATTAAGTGACTTGTTTTACTATGGCCACAAAAATTAATTGATCTTTTCGCACCTCCTTCTTCAATTATAAAATAGATATTTGTTATGGGTCCTTAATTCCTTCTTGAGAAATAGGAATCATGTAGGGGCTGCCACCTTCCATTAAGTATAAGGAGTTTAGGAATGACATCGATACCAACTTTATAATGTGCATGAACTCCATTTCGAGAATCACTTGGAAGTTATCTAATACCACTGTCATCATGTTTATGTTTCCACTCCATATCCCAATCTTGATGGGGACTCCCTTTGCTAGTTTGGACATCTACTTAGCCTTTGAGTTCACTGCCTTCATCTGACCTGGCCTCTCCTCTAAATTGTGGGTAGCACTAGTGTCCACAATATAAAGAGTTGCTCGACCATTTAGCTTGATGTCCACATATATTAGCTCACTATTTCTTATTTTTTTGTTACTTCATCTTCATATTCTCTCCTACTTAATCTTGCTATTGGGAAATCATGAATTGGCATCTCATGCGCAGTAGAAAACAAAAATAAGACTAGATTTCTCATAGTTAAGTACTTGGTTATTGTGCGACGATCGATGCATGAAAAAATCATAAATCTAAGAAATAACATTTATCATGTTAGAAGTGTTGAATCTCATATTTTGATGATGAAACCAATTGATAGTGTTTATGATCTAATCTGCATTTTGAGTGACGCAGGTAGCTTCAATCAGAAATAGATAATTGAAGCAGGAAGAATCGAACGTTGGGCCGAAGGACAACATGTCAGAAGATTGGACGTCGAGCCAAAGGATCGGTCGACGTATCGATAGAAGGCTTCGAATGATGGGTTCAGGCATCAGGCCAAGAAGAGCATAATTGCGCCAAGGAGATCGGAGTTGGCCGATTCGGCAATAGGCCATAAGAGAGGATGATGCGTCAAAGAATCGGACAAAGCATCGGATAAACCAATGACATGCCAGACAACATTCGATTAAGCTTTATAATAATTTTCTAAATCAAAGTAGGATTAAAGTGTAATTGAGTTTGAAGTGGGCCAACTCAATTAGGGGCCAACTGGACCTAAGTTTGAGCTATGTTGGGCCAAGTAAAAGGCCCAAACAATGACCCAAGAGGTGGGTCAGGCGGTGGCACTACTAGGACAAGCAATGGAATCGTCGGTGGCTTAGTCTTCAAGACAATCTCTGAGACTATGTTAGGCAGTGGTACCACCTAGTGTCAAGTGATAGTACCATCAGACTGGGTAGTTGTACCGCTTAATGTTAGGGTAGGCCGGGCGGTAGTACCGCCCAATACTAATGGGGGAATCGCCAATACCCTGAAGACCGGGTGATTCAAATTTTAACTCCAAGTTTGAATCGTCTTAACGCCTATAAATACCCCTCTCATCCCTGGTTAGAACACACACCAACTGAGAAAGAAAAGAGGAAAAACTCTGCTGTAATAGTATGAAAATCCCTCCCCTCTAGGTTTAAATGTTGATCTAGTCTAAGAGAGGGGTGAGTGAGCTTGTAAAAGGTTAACTCCTGAACCTATTAAAAGAAGAAAAGAGCTGTAAGGGTGGTTGGTCTTTGCCCATTGAAGGAAGACTGGTAATGAAAGCCAGTGGTCTCGACGAAGGAAGAATCGGGAGTGGACGTAGATTGGACAACCGAACCACTATAAAATTAGTGTGCCTCTCTTTCTTTGCTTGTCTATTTGTTTTGCAACTACCCTACTTCCTCATTACTCACTTATAAATGCATTTAAGTTAGAGCATTTCTGATATGATTTCATCGATAAAGCTTTCATCGTATGAAATAGTTTTCTGAGCTTAAAAAATAAATTATTTACCGCTACACTAATTCACCCCCCACTCTTAGTGTCATATTGATTATAATAGTTGGTATCAGAGCCACAGTATTTCTTATTTGGATTAACACCTAAGAGAAATGACTCTTTTCGACTCTCAAGAGGGTTTTTCTATCATTCATCCTCACATATTCAATGGGATGGACTATACTTTTTGGAAAACTCGAATAAGAGTTTTCTTGCTTTCAAACACCCTCTAAACCTATGAATGAATGGAATAATTTTGAGAAAAAATTATTTTCGTTAAATGCAAAGGCTATGAATGTCTAATTTTGTGCCTTGGATAAAAACGAGTTTAATCATATTTCTATTTGCGAAATGGCTTATGACATTTGGCATACACTTGAAATTACACACAAATGCACTAGTAGAGTCAAAGTCTCGAAAATAAATCTCTTGATATACAATTTTGAAATTTTTCGAATGGCACCAAGCAAAACTATTGATGACATATACACCCATTTTACAGATGTCGTTAATAGTATAAAAAGTCTTAATAAATATTTTTCTAATTTCAAACTTGTAAACAAGATTTTAAGATCCCTTCCAAAAAGTTAGGATCTGAAGGTAACGGTGATACAAGAAGCTAAGAACTTGAATAACTTTTCACTCGAAGAACTTATCGAGTCTTTGATGACCTACGAAATGATTTTCTTGGCACAATATGAATATGAGAATAACCTTCTAAAGAATAGGAAGGATTTGGGATTTTGAACTATAGAAGACCACTTGAGTGATAACTTAAGTGATGATGATAATGACCTTGAACTTTTAATTATAAAATTTAAAAAAATTATAAAATAAAAAAAATAAGAATAAAAATGAACTTAATTGAAGAAATGTGCCAAAGAAAAAGAAAGAACTCAAGGACAAATTGATTACATCCAAAAACGAAGACGTAAACTAAGCCTTGATGGCTCATAATGATAAGATATGCGACTCACACGAAATATTTTTACCTTATTATGAAATTACTTGATCTTTTCATGAGTTGCTTGATTTAGTTTGTAAGAAATAAAAAAAAATTACAAAAATATATCATGCTTTTTATTATATTATTAGTTTAAAAAAATTATATATAAAAAATATTATTGATCATGATAATTGCATGTTTTAGAAACAAAATGTTGATCTAATAATTGTACACCTAATAAGATTAATTTCATGAATATTCATCTTGATGATTTCCATATCGTTTTTCCATTTCAAACATAATGCATGAATTTGGATTAAAAGATAGAAGCAATCATGTATATCTTGATGATTTTAATTACTTTTTGATTTTAAACATGATGCTTGGCTTTCGTATAAAAAACTTAAGTATGTCTATATGAAATCAAAGCACATGAATTGAAACATATAAAATATATATATATATTATTATGATAAATCAAATCTTTTGTTTGAAGATGGCGTATGTTTGACATATTATATTTTTGGCCTTGATGATCTTTATGACAAAATTTGTCTTTCGATCTTGAACGTTAATGCTTGTTTCTATTTAGCATTAAAAGCAAAGAGATGCTTATACGAAGTAAATCACATAAATTGAAACACATAAAAAAGGAAATACATTTTCTATATTAGTGATTTTTTAATAAGAAATTAATGAATCTATTTAGGATACTTTATGAATCTCATGAATCTCTAGAAAGTGATTTTGATGACTTGATTATTTGAATTTGAATGAGTTTTATCGTAATCATGATCTTGATTTCTCGAAACTTATAAAATGAAATCTTCTATGAACCAAGATTTTCCCTTTCACTAAAGAACAAAACTTGATTCTTTCACGTGATATTGAAACTTATTTTATACGAATCAAGATCCTTGTTCTCTTATGATTAAAGTGAAGCTTTATTGATATCATGATCTTGAATTCTCAAAATTATAACTTGAAATTTTCATTATGAATCAAGATCCTTGATTTCTTTTCGTTATTTGCTAAAAAGGAGATTTGTCGAAATGATTCATGCACTTTTGGATTCATGACTTGATTTTTCATTCATTTATGTGATGGTTGAAATTTTTGTACCTTTGAATTCTTCCCTTCCCTTTCATTTTTTTTCCTTTAATAACAAAAGGGGGAGAAAGAAAATTACTAGCATCTTAAAGAGAACCTTAAGTGTTAGCTTGAATGTTAAATTGGTTTTCATAACTTGATTTTGATGATTGAATTATTGATGTAAATTTTTGATACCCCATTGATCAATTTTGATGAATATTTATCTTTATTGATTGTCATGATTTGAAAATTCATGTAAAGGGAAAAGAATTATAACATTGAACTCTTCCCTTCTTTTTGATGAAAACAAAAGGAGAGATAGTTTGCTAGTTCACACATCATAAATGAAAGTAAAATTTGCTAGCTCGAACATCGCAAAAGGCAAAATTGCTAGCATGCAAAGGAAGCAAAATTTGCTAAGCTTACACTTCTCAAAAGAGAAGAAAGAATTTGCTAATCTTGAACATCACCAAAAAGTGCAAGCTTACACATCTAAAGAAGCAAATTGAACATCTTTGAAACTTGCTATGCTTGCATATTGTAAAGTGATAAATTGCTAGCTTGAATGTTGTAAAACTTGCATATCTCAAACACTCGCTAGATATACTTCTCCTTTTTGTTGATGGCAAAGGGGCAGAAGTATAATGATGATTTCATACATTGAATGATGTATTGAACATTTTGATTATTGCATGATTTTTTTAACTTAAAGGATTTATCAATATGGCAATATTGATAGGGAGAGTTTGTCTAAACTCTGTCATCAATTGGTTATTATCATCAAAAAGGGGGAGATTATTGAATCTCGGATTTTGATGATAAAACCAATTGATAGTATTTATGATCTAATCTGTGTTTTGAGTGACGTAGGTAGCTTCGATCAGGAATAGACAATTGAAGCAGGAAGAATCGGACGTTGGGCTGAAGGATAACATATTAGAAGATTGGACGTCAAGCTGAAGGATCGATTGACGTATCGACAGAAGGCTTCAAACGATGGGTTCGGGCATCAGGCCAAGAAGAGCAAAATTTCACAAAGGAGCTTGGAGTTGGCCAATTGGGCAATAGGCCACAAGAGAGGATGATACGTCAATGAATCAAACAAAGCACCAGATAAACCAATGATATACCGAACAATATTCAATTTAGCTTTGTAATAATTATCTAGATTGAAGTAGGATTAAGGTGTAATTGAGTTGGAATTGGGCCAACTCAATTAGAGGCCAACTGGGCTCAAGTTTGGATTATGTTAGGCCAAGTAATAGGTCCAAATAGTGACCCGAGAGATGGGTTAGGCGATGGCACTACCAGAATAAGCGATAGCACCGCTAGAATAGGCGGTGAAACCGTTGGTGGCTCAATCTTCAAGACAGTCTCTGAGACTATGTCAGGCAGTGGTACCGCCAGACTAGGTGATGGTATCGCTCAGTGTCAGGTGGTGGTATCGCCAGACTGGGCAATGGTACCGCCTAGTGTTTGGGCAGATTGGGCGGTGGAACCGCCAGTACCCTGAAGACCAGGTGATTCAAATTTTGGCTCCAAGTTTGAATTCCCTTAGGGCCTATAAATACCCCTCTCATCCCTAGTTAGAACACATACTAAATGAGAAAGAAAAGAGGAAAAACTTTGCTATAATAGTGTGAAAATTCCTCCTCTCTAGGTTTAAGTGTTGATCTAATCTAAGAGAAGGGTGAGTGGACTTGTAAAAGGTTAACTTCTGAACCTACTAAAAGGAAAAGAGAGCTGTAAGGGTGGTTGGTCTTCGCCCATTGAAGAAAAACCAATAGTGAAAGTCAGTGGCCTCGATGAAAGAGGAATCGGGAGTGGACATAGGTTGGACGACTGAACCACTATAAAATTGGTGTGCCTCTCTTTCTCTGCTTGTTTATTTATTTTGCAACTACTCTACTTCCTCATCATTCGCTTGCAAACGCTTTCAAGTTAGAGCATTTCTAATATGATTTCATCGATAAGGCTTTCATCGTATGAAATAGTTTTTTGAGCTTAAAAATCATATTATTTACTGTTGCACTAATTTACCCCCCTCCCCTCTCTCTCTCTCTCTCTCTCTCTCTCTTAGTGTCATATTGATCCTAACAAGAAGTGTTACCTAGAGAGATCATATTGTTAGGATCAAGAATGGCACTAAGAGGGGGGGTGAATTAGTGCAATGGATAAAAATTGATGATTTAAATCGATTCCGAAAAACTTTGTGCGATAAGAAGTTTTGTCCGATGAAAATGATTTCAACAAAGAGAATGAATTGAGTTAATACAAAAGAGAGTAGAGAAGAGGATATTGAAGGATTATAGCTAAGTAAAAATTAAAATGCAGCAAATGTAAATATGCACCGAGAGAAGAACGCAGCAATTTATAATGGTTCGGTCAATTGACCTACGTCTACTTTCGAAACCCCCTCCGATGAGGTTATTGGCTTCCACTATCAATCTTTCTTGAAGGAGAAGGTTCAAACACCCCTTTTATAGAACTTTACAAGTGGCTCACACCCTTTTACAAAACTTTTGCACTTGGGAATTCGGGAGGTGAACACTCTAAATTTTTAATGCTATTTCCCTATAGTTTTGACTCAGTTCTTATCACTTCTCAATGTGCTTTACTAGCTGAGAAGTAAGGAGTATTTAGAAGCTCAATTGGCTTTAGAATTGGAGCCAAAAAAAGCCCTATCCCAAATTTTTGAGAGTTGGCGGTACCACCACCTATAACCACCACCGCTTGTCACTAGCGGTACCACCGCTTGTCACTAGCGATACCACTGCCAGTAGATCTTGACACTGGATGGTACCACTGCCTAGTTTGATAGTACTACTGCCTAATAGAGACTCAGGCTCTATGGTGGGGCGGTACCATCGTCTAGCAGTTAATAACTACTGGGCGGTACCATCACCTAGCAGTTAATAACTATCGGACGGTACCACCGCCCTATGGTCCTAGGAATCTATACCCTAGCTGGTTCCACTGCCCTAGTCTAGCAGTGCCACTGCCAAACAGGGTCCAATAACCTAGATGGGCCTTTGAATCTGACCTAATCCAATCCATTTACGGGCCCAATTAGCCCCTACCAGGTTTAATTAGGATTAACACTTAATCCTAATCCTAATTATGTGCTAACTATGAAATTTAAGACATATTCTAAGCAAACACTTAATTCGGCACATCAAGAATTCTTCCGGCAAGCTTCCGGCGAACTTTCGATGGACTTCCGATGAACCCTCGGATATCTTCCGACAGACTTCCGATAAGCTCCCGGATTTTACAATGACCTTGGCAAGTTCCGACGAGTCACCTTTGGCAAGCTCTGATCTTTCTCGTTGAGCTCCATGAACTTTCGTTAAACCTTCCAGCAAACTTCCGACAATCCTTCGGCAAGCCCCTGATTCATTCTCGATCAGTTCCGACAGCACTTCCGACAAATCTTTGGACTTTTGGTGGACTCTTGAACTTCCAATAATTCGATCGCACTTAACTCCGACACGTCATTTTACTTTACGTCTTCATCGCTATCATAATTAATCCTGTACACTTTTCTAAATAATATGGATTAGATCAAATAATCTATCAATTGACTTCGTCATCAAAATTTGAAATTCAATAATCTTCCCCTTTTTTATAATGATAATCAATTGATGATGGAGTTAACCTTAACTCCCCCTATCTATATGCCATATTTGAGAAAAGAAACACTTGAATTCAAAACCCTTGAATTTAAGCCAAAGCCAATAAGTTACATCCATTCGAACTTATCAACATGCTTAACAAGTATGATTTTTCATCCTAAAATATGATACTTCATATTTTTCACAATACAAAAATGATGTCAATGTATGACATCCATTTTCAAGTCCAATGTTGAATGATGATAGACAATCATCATCTGATACAAATTTTAATTTTGAAATATAACAAGAATCAAATGATATCAAATAAAAATTCATAAGTCCAATGCATGATATCAATTGACGATACATCATTCAATGATACACAAATGAAACCAAATTATCGTATCAAGGCATGATACCAAATTCAAGTAAGATAAGTAAGCATGATACGATAACGATCATAGAAAAATTAAGCATACATGTGTTATTTGCGATGCATACGATACATTCCATACAATTATGATACATCACAATACACTTCAATCATTTGCGATGCATTTGATGCATTTCATATATTTACGATACATTGCGATACTTTTAATGATAGCAAGCATTTTATGATACAAAGCATGGCAACTATTTTATAATACGAACATGTCATCAATTTTCTTTTACAATACAACACATTTTACAAATTGTATTTTACGATACTTGTCATTAATCTGCCACATTTCTCCCCCTTTGTCATTAACAAAAAGGAAATAGACCATTGATACCAAATGTTATGATAGAACTTTTTGTGAAGATGGCAAAAATAGAAGGATAAATCTATCAAGAAGACTTAAATTGTCAAGAATAACAAAAAGCAATTCGTTCATTCTATTGAAAATTCATGCCATAGAAATAAATTCGTAAAGTAGAAAAGATAGATCATCAAAGCAAAAATTCATAAAAATTTCTACTTTCCATCAAGAGCTCATGACATAAGGAAAAATTCATTCAAAAGTCGATAATGTCCGTATTTCCAACGAGTAAAATTTGTGAGGTAGAAAAGAGATCATTCAAGCACAAAATTCATAAAAACTCATGGTAAGAGATATTGAAAGTCTTGAAAAGTTCAAGAGGCAATTTGTTCGAATGATCGAAAATTCATATCATGATAAGCGCTAACTCGGCATTTCTATGAAAAATCTATGAAGTGGAAAACAACCAATCAAGTCATGAAAAATCCATAAAAGACGTAAAAATTTATATAAGAGTTAAATCATTAAATCCACATTTAGAGAAGTGAATGAAATCCAATTTGAAATTAAGAGAGCATTCAAGCTATAAAAAAAAATTATGAGAGCTTCATCTTTTTATATAGTCCATGACATAAAAATATGTATAAAAGAATAGTTCCATGCGCCATAAAAGCAATTTATTTAAGTTATCAAGAATTTATCAAACTTCAAATTTCATGAAAGCCATTCTTCACACTAATGGAAATTGAGGGAGGATAAAATTGATAAAATCAAGTTCACAAAGTCAGTAAATGGGTATGATTCTAATTCAAAAAATCATTAAATGTGAATCATCAATCAATGAGGCAAGAGTATCAACCCGAGATTGGAGGAAGATAAACATGAAAGCTTCATCTACGAAATTGAAAAGATGACACCAAGATAATACGAAATCAAAAAAGATGATACCAAGATAGGTGAAGGATCAAAATAAGTTCATGAAAATCGAAAAGATGATACTAAAAATTCCAGAAGAGGAGTACTCTTGATTTCATGCATTCAATTCAACATATATGAAATTTAAAGTGTACTTAATATAGCATAAAGAGTACAAAAGGGAGTTATGAGCTCCATTACAACACATAAAGTCAACATAGAATTTTTATAACTATTCCTCAAGTGGAATGCCAAAATGTCTATACAAAGTATCGATCTTGTGATTCACTTGATGCACTTCATTTAGAATCTCATTTTGTTGTCGTTTGAGTTCATCTTGTTATGACTTGAGTTGATTCAATTGAGTGATAATCGGGTAGTCTGAAAATGAAGGTGCAGGAGCTAGATCTATCGGTGTAGCATCAAAGGGACTAGGGAGAGGAGATTCATTACCCCTAAATATAGGTGTTTCAAGTTCTTCTATTGGAGGGGGAGGATCGATCCTTCTAGGCAGCCTAGTCTAAATTCTATTCCCAAATGTGCACCTTAATCGCTTAAATAGGTTTATATTAATTATATTATATATATCTAATCCTAATGTTGTGTGCATGTAATAATATTATGATTAACCCCCTATATGAAAGCATTAGATCCTTATTTGATACGTCAATCATGTTCTGCCGGATTAAGTAACCAAAATAATTTTCTTATCCGGCCATTGTCTAATACATAGTACCTAGTTCCATTTGATTGACTTTGTCGTGGTGATATTGTTTTGGAATTAGGATGCTAATAATGATGTGATGGAGAACCTTAGAGTTAAAAGACAGCATGGATAAGTTAGGATTTCCAAAAATGATCCCTAAAGCCTCGAAATATGTTACTCTAATTACGTCTAAATCCCATTGGCCTCTAAAATAACAACCTCTTCTCTTTTCTGAAATTCCTATTAGGTCACAAATCATACTATCTATAATTGAGATTTGGTTCCCTAGAAGATAGGTGGATACATTGTCATCTTCAACTATGTTTAGGTTGTTATAAAATAAACGAACTTGACTAGGATAAATTGGTTTGTTAATTTATAATATAGGCATGATATCTAAATTAGCAAACCATTGTATAGGTTCTAGGTCTCCTAATTCACCTAGATCAACATACTTACCCTTGTGTATATTTTTAGATTCAAAACTAGGATACCTAAGGGCATTTTCACTAGAGTTAAATAGGGAAGGATCATATGAATCTCCTTTCCTTTTCCCTTTGTCCCTAGATGATCTCCTAGGTGTCATTTGTCTATAAATGATGATAATGAAAGAATGATTTCAAAAGAGCAGCAATACAAGATGAATTCAAAGGAAGGAGTGCAAAGAATACCTTAATAGAAATCTTCCTTAGTTCTTGAGATTGATGCAAATCTTGATGAAGTAGAGACCCCTTTTACATTTTCTAGAGAATGAGGATCAAGATTGAAAGATGGGAAAGAGATCTTGAGGGCTACAGCAAAGGGAAGGGTCGGTTCTACCACTGGCCCTAAAGCCCCTTTATATAGGGGACCTTTCAAGCGATGCCACCGCTAACAGGGTGAAGCCACTACCAATAGGGTGGTGCCACCTCTTGGCAACAGAATGCCCAGGTGGTGCTACCACTAGTTCTGATGGTGCCACCGTTGGCAGCCATACTTAGACAATTTTCAAGGGCAGCAACACTTTGACTATTTGATCAATTTGACTTTCTCATTTAGCATCTATCTCATAGATGTTCAATTTGATCATCATGTATTTGATTGAGTTGAAATGATATCATTTGAATTACTTTGATCTCATATTATTTATGAAGTAATTTTTATTAAGAGCGATGACTCATCAAGCCATTTAAACAACTAATCAAAAGAAGATGTTGTAATCAAGAGATATCGAAATTTTTTTCCTTGAGAGGATCAAGAGAGAACAATAATGTGAAGACAAGATGACTCGAATAATAAAAGAGGAGCTTAGGCAAGTGATTTCCAAAAATTATGAAAACTTACATATCATCATCAAAATCAACAATGATCAATTCGTCAAATCAAGAAAGATGTCATTTATAGTTTATAAATATTCCTTTTAGCAAGATCAAAATCAAAATTCATGAATCACATTATCTCAAGTCATAAGTCTGAGAAATAGAAGTTAAGATCATGGTTATGATGAAGCTCATTCAAGTTTGAAACATCAAAATTATTCTCATGATCCAAGAGATTCACATAATATATATGGATTCATCATTATCTTTTATCAAACAATCGAAAGCTTTAGAGATAGAAAGATTTCAAGAGACATACATTTCTTTTCTATAATTTATTTCATACATATGCCTTATCAAATAGGAACATGTATCAATGTTCAAGACCAAAAGACAAATTTCATTAAAATGATCTTCAAGTCAAAAAATATAACACATTGAGCATGCAGCATCAACAAAAACTTGATTCAAGAGATTTGTAATGTGCATATATGTGTATCATGTTTAAGATCGAAACATAAATTCCACCATCAAAACCATCAAAAACACATCATTCCAAAACATAAGATTTCAAATTGTAAAATCAAGCATGATTTTATAAAGCATCCTCAAAATCATTTTTCAAGAGATCTAATACTAGTATTAATTAAGGTACATAAATAATCAATACATTGCACTCAATGGTCCTCCATTACCCGAGCTAGTGAACTTGATAATGATCATGCATCATGAGGTATCATTACTCGTTTGACCTTGGGTGCCTCAAAAATTGATCTATGTATCTTATCATTTTACATTGAAATATTTATGGTTCTTTTAGGAACCCATATCAATTTATATAGGCTTAGTTTCTTAAGTGGACAATTGTAAGCAACATATCCAGGTTTGTAACAAAAGTTGCACTTTGTGTGAGGTGATACATGCATTGTAGATCCTTTAACGAAAGTGATTGGATTTCAATGAGATCCACTCATAAATCTGATGCCACTTCTTTAATGAACGTGACCCTTATTGGTAAGAATCATATCCAAAGACTTGCTATCAACCTTAAATTTATATAAGGTTTCTTTGAGTAGCAAGTTCTCCTTCTCAAGTGCCTCTAAGTATATACACTTAGAGCATGGAGGCAAAGAAGGAGTGTTGTGTTTAAGATTTTCAAATTTATCAACTAAGAGAGCATGTTCCTTTTTCAACAAATTAAACTTTTTACTAATTACTCTACACTCATTAAACAATTCATGAAAAGCATTTGAAAGCTCATCGAAACTTAAATTTTTATCAAATAAATTTCGTACCTCTTCTCCGATAACCATTAAAGCGTAGTTAGTGACCTCCTTGTTACTTGATTCTTCATCTTCGAAGCTATTTGAATCATCCCATGTTGCCTTTAGAGTCTTCTTCTTCTTCGGTTGCTTCTTTTTTACTTGGGGGTATTCGTTTTTGAAATACCCCGGCTTCTTGCATTCATAGTATATCACTTGTTCTTTCTTAGGTTCAAGTTTATTTTTAGAGTCATTTATAAATTTATTTCTTCTTATAAATTTTTTGAATTTTCATGTCAAGAGTGCAAGTTCGTCATCATAGTCCTCGTCACTTGAAGATTCTTTCAAGTGGTCTTCTTGTGTTCTCAATGTCATATCCTTCCTGTTCTTTGGAAGGGAGTTCTCAAGCTTATCATAAGCATTACAAGTCATCTTATAGGTCATTAATAATCAAATTAGTTCTTCAAGAGGAAAGTTTTTTTAAGTTCTTGGCCTCTTGAATGGTCATAACTTTAGGATCCCAACTCTTTGGAAGGGATCTTAAGATTTTAGTTACAAGTTCAAAAATAGAAAAACTTTACCCAAGTGCTTTTAGTCCATTGATGGCATCCGTAAAATAGGTGTACATGTCTCCAATGAACTCACTTGGTTTCATCTAAAATAACTCATAAGAATGCACTAAAAGATTGATTTTGGACTCTTTCACTCGACTAGTTCCTTCGTGAGTGATTTCAAGAGTATGCCAAATATTAAAAGTTAATTTATAAATTAAAAAATGATTAAATTAATTTTTATCTAAGGCACAAAATAAGGCATTCATAACTTAGGCATTAAGAGCGAAAGTCTTCTTCTCCGACTTATTCCATTTGTTTATCGGAAGAGAAGACTTTTGAAAGCTATTTTCAACAATGTTCCAAAGTTCAAATTCCATAGAAATAAGAAAAATTCTTATGCAAGTTTTCCAATAGGTGTAATCCAGCCCATTGAACATAGGCAGACGTATAATTGAGTGGCCCTCTTACATGCCAGTAAATATCATTTCTCTTGGGTTTTAAACCAGAATGAGAGTGACCTTGCTCTGATACCAACTGTTAGGATCAAGAGCGGCACTAAGAGGGGGTATAAATTAGTGTAGTGGATAAAAATCGATGATTTAAACTGATTCCAGAAAACTTTATGCATTGAGAAGTTTTATCCGATGAAAATGATTTCGGTAAGGAGAATGATTCGAGTTAATACAAAAGAGAGTGGAGAAAGAGGAGATTGAAGTATTGCAGCCAAGTAAAAATTAAAATGCAGCAAATGTAAATATGCACCAAGGAAGAATGCAATGATTTTGGTCAATTGACCTACGTCCACTTTTGAAACCCCCTATGATGAGGTTACCAGCTTCCACTATCAATCTCTCTTGAAGGAGAAGGATCAAACACCCCTTTTATAGAACTTTACAAGTAGCTCACACCTTTTATAGAATTTTTACACTTGAGAATTCGAGAGGTAAACACTCTAACTTTTCAATGCTATTTTACCATAGTTTTGACTCAGTTCTTATCACTTCTCAATATACTTTACCAATTGAAAAGTAAGGGGTATTTATAGGCTCAATTGGATTCAGAATTGGAGCCAAAAAGGGTCCCATCCTAGATTTTCGAGTGCTGACGGTACCACCACTTGTCATTGGTGGTACCACTGCTAGTAGGCCCTGACACTAGGTGGTACTACCACCTGACAGAGCCTCGGGCTCTGTGGTGGGGCGGTACCACCACATAACAGTTAGTACCATCACTTAGCAGTTAATAACTACCAGGCGGTACCACCACCGAGTGGTCCTAGGAATCTGTACCCTAGGCAATTCCACCACCCCAATCTGTCAGTGCCACCACTAGATAGGGTCCAGTAACCTGGATTAGCCTTAAATCTAACTCAATCCAGTCCATTTACGGGCCCAATTGGCTCCTACTAGGATTAATTAGAATTAACACTTAATCCTAACCCTAATTACATGCTAAATATAAAATTAAAGACATTCTAAGCAGACACTTAATCTGGCACATCAAGACTTCTTCCAATAAGCTTCCAGCGAACTTTCGGCGGACTTCCGACGAACCCTCAGACATCTTCCGATGGACTTCTGGTAGGCTCTCAGACTTTACGACGACCTTGGCAAGTTCCAATGAGTCTCCTTTGGCAAGCTCTGATCTTTCTCGGTGAGCTCCGCAAACTTCCATCGAACCTTCCGGCGAACTTCCGACAACAATTCGGTAAGCCCCCGATTTATTCTCGGCTAGTTCTGATAGCACTTCCAACGAATCTTCGAACTTCCGATGGACTCTTGAACTTCTAATGATTCGATCGCACTTAACTCCAGCATGTCGTTTTGCTTTACGTCTTCATCGCTATCGTAGTTAATCCTACACACTTTTCTCAATAATATGGATTAGAGCAAATAATCTATCAATTGACTTCATCATTAAAATCTGAGATTCAACACATATATCCTTGAAAATTCCAGATCTGATGAAGAGGACGAAGAAGAACTCGCGTACTCCTCTCTAGCGATAATCCATATAAAGGATGTAGCAACAATGCTCTTTAGATCGCCATAGGATCTCCCTCTCTACGTGCACCATAAGGCTGCCAAAACCAAGGAGGAGGAGAGGAGGCTAAGGAGAATAGGAGGGGTGACCACCAATAGTTCTAGCCTATGAACCATGAAGTTCCTCCTATTTATAGAGGTGCATGAAGCTTATCCTTTAATGGATCCTATCCTCATTAGATCTCTACCCAATCATTCAATTGGATCTCTATCTAATCATCCAATTAGATCTCTATCCAATTATCCAATTCGATCTCTATCCAATTATCTAATTGGATCTTCTCCATAGGATCCAAACTAGAGGCTCCATAGATATCTCGTATCTGCACCTCTACTCGTCGTAACATCCACTATATGTGTCTGACCCTCTAGGCCTGATACCAAACTAGCCATAAGTTGCTCCTTTTAGAACTCCTTCTTACTCAGAACTTCTTCTGATATAGTGAATTATTATCTCAATAATAATTCACTCGACTTATCGACTATGAACGTACTAGGCCACTACACTATAGCCCCTAGACAGTACAAGCGGATCTAATCCATCGGACCTATCTATCCTCAGTTGCCATGTATCTATAGTCCCTCATTTATCTAATATCCTAGAGATCATATATTGGGCATGGTAATGTCAGGCTCATACGGAATCCTATCCGAGTCTCGCTCTAATCAGATTCTCTCAGAGAACTCCTCTCTCAATTTAAACGACCCTAGCCATGGATTTTGTTTGAACGAGCACATGCAGGACATTCCTCTCATGATATTGAGAGTGGATGATCCTCTATTGGCACTCAATTACCTTCATAAGGTTAGCTATCATTCCCGAGAATCAATTGTACTAGATCTTAAACTTTACTGGATCTTAAACTTTCCAAACCTGTAAGTCCAGCATCAAAGAATGGAGCACTCATACAAGGCATCTTTGGTGTCTCAAATCTAAGGACCAGACACATAACTGGGACTACATAATCACTATCTGACGTCAGGTATCATTAACCATCCAGCATTCTATAAGCGGATCAATTAGTAAACTCATTCTCCAATGAGCACTTGTACTGTTCCTCTAGTGTCCCTACACAAACGACTATGAGATCAGTCGCCTCCATCATATAGACGAGTATACAATACACCGGTTTATCCAATTAACTCGATATCTTTTCTCAAGTAACCTATAACCGGGATGATTTAGGATCTATGTTTAAAGATGAATCGGTCTCATTATCGTGATCTTATCATGATCTGATTCCTATTGCACTGATCCAAGGATATCACCATATTCATCTAGATAATATGTGATAAAATGCTAGTAATCACAACTAAAGAGATTGATATAACGTGTTACAGGTGCCATCACTCACGTGATTGGCTTGTAGGGAAATTATAACTAACAATCTTCCACTTGACCTAAAGTCAATCACTTACGTGTCTGATCTCCATCAAACCTCTGTGATGCTTAAATACAATATGAGTCAATGGCTTTATCAGTGGATTTACAATGTTATCTTTGGATAGAACTCTTTCCACTACTACATCTCAACGTGCTACAATCTCTTTGATCAGGTGGAACCTCCTCAGAACTGGCTTAGACTTCTGATGAAACCTGGGTTCCTTTGCTTGAGCGATCACCTCGTTGTTGTCACAATATATAGGAATTGGTTCCGTGCTACTCGATACGATTCCTAAATCTGTGATGAACTTCTTCAACTAGATACCCTCTTTTGTTACTTCTGTCGTAGCAATGTATTCCACCTCTGTGGTCAAGTCAACAGTAGTATCTTGCTTAGAACTCTTTCAACTTACAGCTACTCTATTTAGGGTGAACACATACCCTGAATTCGACTTACTATCATCGATATCGAACTGAAAACTTAAGTCTGTGTAGCCTTGAATCTGGAGACTGCCTCCTCTATATACTAGTAAAAATTCTTAGTCCTTCTCAAGTACTTAAAGATACACTTTACTGCTTTCTAATTCTCTAAGCCTAGATCTGTCTGATACTTGCTCGTGACACTTAGAGCATGTACTATATTAAGCCTGGTACATAGCATAGCATACATAATAGATCCTATCGCAGAGGCATAGGGTATCTTATCCATGTTTGTCCTTTCTTCAAGAGTTTTTAGGGACATACTCCGAGAAAGTGCAATTCTATGTACCTAAACTAGGATAAGTCAAGCATCCTTTTGAATCTATCTCTGTATATCTGGATCCCCAAAATATAGAATGCTTCCTCTAAGTCCTTCATGGAGAAGTATCTAAATAGTCAAACCTTTACTGTGGAGAGCAATCCTACATCATTCCTAATTATTAGGATGTCATCCATATATAACACCAAGGTGATAGCACTCCCACTTACCTTTGTGTATGCATAAGGCTCATCTTTATTCTTAATGAAGTCATAAGATTTGATCCCCTCATCAAATCTTATGTTCTAACTTTAGGAAGCCTACTTTAGTCCATAAATGGACTTAAGCAACTTGCACACACTATCTGGACTCTACTTCAACATGAATCTCTCAGGCTATATCATATACACCTCCTCCTCAAAGTTGTCATTGAGGAACGTGATTTTCACATCCATCTGCTAGATCTCACAGTTATAATGTGCTGCAATAGTCAATAGAATTCAGATAGATTTCAACATAGCTACAGGTGCGAAGGTTTCATTATAGTCAACACCTTGCCTTTGATGATACCCCTTAATAACTAGTCTTACTTTATAGGTCTCCATCTTTTTATCTACCCTGATATTCTTTTTAAAGATCCATTTATAATCGATGGTATGATACCCTCAAGTGCATCAACAAGGTTCCAAACCTTGTTGGAGTACATGGATTCTATCTCAGAATTCATGGCTTCTTGTCACTTCCTAGAGTCTATGTTCATAATAGTCTCCTCATGGGTCTGAGGATCAATATCCTAAGTGTACTCTCCATTGATATATCCCACATATCTCTCAGGAGGGTGTGACACTATACCAGACCTACATAAAATTGAAACTTGTGTGTCAAGTACCTGAACAAATTTTGTCTCGAGAATGGTGCCTAAGTTAGGTTCTCTAACCTCGCTCAACTCTATCATGCTTCCACTGTCTCTATCAAGAATGTGTTCCTTCTTAAGAAACACTACTCTCTTGGTAACAAAAATCTTTTAGTCCTCGTGGTAATAGAAATAATACCCATAAGTTTCCTTAGGGTATCCCACGAACTTGCACCATTCCATCCTGGATTTTAACTTATTGGGATCATATCTTTTAACGTGGGCAGGGCAGTCCCAAATCTTAATAACCTTAAGATCGAACTTCTTCCCTTTTCATATCTCATATGGTGTACACATTATCGATTTAGATGGAACTCAATTCAAAAGGTGAGCTGTAATCTCCAGGGCATATCCCCAAAATGAGATAGGTAGGTCAACTAAACTCATCATGGATTGTACCATATCTAATAGTGTGTGATTCCTCCTTTCTGATACATCATTGAGCTGTGGTGTACAAGGTGTTCATTAGGGTAGAATCTCATAGTCCTTAAGGAATTGGGTAAACTCCGCACTCAAGTATTCTTCTTCTCGATCTAATCAAAGAGTTTTAATACTCTTTCCAATTTGGTTTTCTACTTCATTCTTATAGTCCCTGAATTTCTTAAAGGCTTCGGACTTATACTTCATCAAGTACACATGTCCATACCTAGAGAAATCATCAGTGAAAGTAATGAAGTAAGAGTAACCATCTATGGCCTGAGTTGATAAGGGACCACATACATCACTATATATGAGTTTTAGTAACTTAGTTGCTCTCTCTCTAGTTCCACTAAATGGAGAGTTAGTCAATTTTCTACGAAGGCAAGGCTCACAAGTTGCATATGACTCATAGTAAAATGGATCTAGGTATCAATCCTTTAGCAGCTTTCGAATCCTTCCCTCATAGATATGACCTAGCCTACAATATCATAGATATGTACTATTCACATTATCTCGCTTCCTCTTGGACATATTTATATTCATGATTTGTGAAGTATTGTTTAGCATAAACAAACCATTATGCAATGTCCCTCTAGTGATGATCTCATCATTCTTAATAATTGAAGAATTATTATTCTCAAAAACCACTTTATAACCATTCAGTGTCAAACATGAAATGAAAATAACGTTTTTGATAATGGATGGAATAAAATAATATGCATCTAATACAATAGTAGCTCTATCAAGTAAATGTAAAATGACCTCACTGACAACAACAGCAGCAACTCTTGCTCCGTTGCCCATCTTAAGGTCCATCTCACCTTTTGCCAATCTCCTAGGCCTTGTCAAGACCTGTAATGAATTATAGATGTGATAAGCACCATCGGTATCCAATACCCATGCATTATCATAAGAATCTGACACATGGAAACTGATCATGAATGTACCTGAAGCTTCTCCAAGCTTTTGTTTCACCTTTTCTACAAGATACTCCTTGTAGTTTCTTTTCCAATGTCCATCTTTGTCGCAGTGAAAGCACTAGCCTTTGTCCTTTGTTAGGTCAATTTTGATAATCTTTGTCTTACCTTATTTGCCCTTGCCCTTCTTAAGGGTCTTCCCAGCTTTACTTTTCCTTTTAGTCTCACCAATATAGAGAACTAGTTTCTATTTCTTGATAGTGCTCTCTGCTTCCCTCAACATATTGAGGAGCTCAGGAAGAGTCACCTCAAGTTTGTTCATATTAAAATTTATAATGAACTAGGAAAAAGAATCTAGTAAAGACTGAAGTATAAAATCGACGCACAAGTTATCATCTATAATTATTCCTAGACCTGTGAGTTTCTCAAGCCACTCTATCATCTTTAGGACATGGTTCTGAACCGATGCCCCCTCGGTCATCCTAGCGCTGAAGAGACTCTTAGATATCTCATATCGCTAAGTTCTTCTCTGCTCCTCAAATATTTTATGGAGATGTAGTAGTATGGATCTGACATCCATGTTTTCATATTGTCTTTATAACTCAGGAGTCATAGAGGCTAATATGTAACACTGAATGAGAGTGGAATCATCTATATACTTTGTATATTGGGCAAACTCTTCCTGAGGTGCTCCTACCTCAGGCTGTGGTATGACCGTATCTAGGACATATGCGATTTTCTCCATTGTGAGAACTATTTTCATATTACAGAACCAATCCATATAGTTTAGACCAGTGAGGCGGTTGGCATCAAGTATGCCACGTAGAAGGTTTGATGGCTATATGTTTCTGATAAATAAGAGATGTAGAATAAGTTAATAACACGTAGATTTTGTAGAAAACTAAACAATCAAGATATGGACTTTTATCTTGACATGCTCTCACTATTTTTCTAGCAAGTCACACGACAACCTCAGAACGTGAAACGAAAATCTCCGGTAGACTTCTAGTGGAGATCAGAATCCAATTAATGTCTTAGTGTAACATCGAGGGACTTGACCAATTATACTAAACCTAAAAAGGTAGGCAACTCTTGCTAATCACAACTCCTTGTGATTCCCATCCTATTTGGCCTCCGAACCATCATAGTCTCGAGGGACTCGACCAACCATGATGTTCAGTTAAGTCATCACCATTGTTACAAGATGAGTCTGATTCGATGATATGCCCTCGAGAGACTCGATAAAGCATACCATGTCCTCAGGTCACTGGTGACATCTCTATGTTGTAGGCAAGATAGCAAATCGTGAAATAGGTGAGCCTCAAGGGACTCGACCAACTCAACCTACGTTGGGAATCGGTTTCTACCTATAATGATGGAAGGCCACGTGGGTCAATCTAATTGCCTCACATTTACTAACTTAATATTATCATAAGAGGGGATTTAGATTCGGTCTCATGATATAATGTGTCACACATATACATATTTAATATATATTTACATCATATGCAAATATATATATACTTATCTATTAGGTGTACAGCAATCACACACACAGGAACACCAGATGATCATGGACCTCAACCTAATATGATCAAGCCCGAGCCATTAGGCCTAATCATTTATATTATGATCTATGTGTATATCGGTGCATCTCTTGTAGAATCTCATATTTTGATGATGAAACTAATAGATTGTGTTTTGTTGTTTAACTGCGCGTTGAGTTACGCAAGTCTACTATCGATTAGGATTAGACAGTTGACGTTGGAGGAATTAACGTTGCGACGAAGGTGATCACGTCAGAATATTAGATGTCGAGCTAGAGGTTCGGTCGACTATCGGCAGGAGGCTTCGGACGTCGGGCATCGGGCCAAGAAGTGCAGAGTTACGCCATGGATATCGGGGTTGCGGAGGTTAATCGCCGATTAGGCAACAAGCCGTAAGAGAGGGCGATGTGCCGAAGGATCGGAGGAAGTGCCGACCAATAATGTGCCAGGCAACTGGATGTCAATTCGCGTTGTAATAATTGTCTAGATCAAAGTAGGGTGTTTGTTTGTGCAGGAGTAACTACGATAAGGATGAAGACGTAAAGCGAAACAAAGGGCCGAAGTCAAGTGCGATGGATCGTTGGGAGTTCGAGTGTTCGATGGAAGTCCAAAGATTCGTTGGGAGTCTTTGCTTGGAACCGCCGAGAAATAGGAGTAGGGAGCTTGCCGAAGGGTTTTCGGAAGTTTGCCGGAAGGTTCGTCGGAAGTTCACGGAGCTTGCCAAAGAAGCTCGGGGGAACTCGCCAAAATCATCGTGGAGTTCGAGAGCTTGCCGGGAGTCCGCAGGATGGTTTCTGAGGGATCGTTGGAAGATCGTTGGAAGTTCGCCGGAAGCTCGTCGGAAGAAGACTTGACTTGCAGACTTTGTAATAGCTTAGGAATGTCTTTAAATTCGTAGTTAGCATATTAATTTGGGTTATGATTAGGTGTTAATCCTATAAACTCAAAGTAGGGGCTATTGGGCCTTGATTTGGACTAGTTTGGGCCAAAGTTTTTGGCCCAAACCGAACCAGCACAATTGGGCAGTAGCACCACCCAGCGCTTGGAAAGCCAGGCGGTAGCACCGCCTGGCTGGGGCGGTAGTACTGCCCCTGCTGTGTCTGGCTGGGGCGGTAGTACCACCCCTGCGTGTCGATCTACTGAGGCGACAGCGGTGATAACACCACCTCGACAAAGCGTAGTAGCACTTGCAAGACAGGAAACTCAAATTGAGTTCAAATTTGAAGCCCAAATTTGAACCTCTTTGAGTCTATAAATACCCCTCCTTTCTCAACTGAAAAAAAAAATCCTTTTGAGAGTTAGAAATTGAGGAAAAGGCTTAGAAAAGTCTAGTTTTCAATAACTTGTATTCACCTCCTTCTTTCTCTTTGAAAAATTTGTAAGAGTGTGAACTTCTTGTAAAAGGGTTGTAAGAGGGGTATTTGGTCCTTCCCCTTCAAAAGGATTTGCTAGTGGAAGTTGGGAGCCTCATCGGAGAAGGCTTCGGAAGTGGATGTAGGTCAGATGACCGAACCACTATAAATCGGTTTGCATTTACTTTCTCGCAACTTACTTTACTGCAAACCATTTTCATATGCTGCCTTATTTACTCAACTTCATCTTCATCTTATTACGTATGCTTTAAAGTTAAAACGCAATCTTTCCGGGTTCAAACGAAACGTTGCATTCATTCGTACGAAGTTTCCAAACTTGTTTTAATCGTTGAAAATTTCTCGTTCCTTACTGTTGCACTAATTCACCCCCCCCCCCCTCTTAGTGCCGCTCAATCCCTAACAATTGGTATCAGAGCTATGTTCTTTCTCTTTCGGATTTACACCCGTGAGAAATGGCTCTAAATGGTTTTTAAAGAGGGCTTTTGATTTTTCATCCACCGTTCTTCAACGGTTCGAACTACACTTATTGGAAAACTCGAATGAGAGTTTCATGCTTTCAATGAATTTGGATTTGTGGAACATCATCGAAAGTGGCTTTCAACTTCCCTCTAAACTGACGAATGAATGGTCGGACTTAGAGAAGAAATCATTTTCTTTAAACGCAAAGACTATGAATGCCTTATTTTGCGCTTTGGACAAGAACAAGTTCAATTGGATTTCAATATGCAAAACGTCTTTCGATATTTGGCGAACACTTGAAATCACGCATGAGGGAACTAATAGAGTTAAAGACTCAAAAGTAAACCTCTTATTGCATGATTTTGAGCTCTTCCGAATGACACCAAGCGAAATTATCGGTGATATGCACACCCACTTCACAGATGTCGTCAATAGCTTGAAAAGTCTTGGTAAATATTTTTCGAACTTTGAACTCACTAACAAGATTTTAAGATCCCTCCCAAAGAGTTAGGATCCAAAAGTAACCGCAATACAAGAGACTAAAAATTTAAATGATTTTTCATTGGAAGAACTAATCGGTTCACTAATGACATATGAAATGAGTTTTTTCGAACATTTGGAACATGATGAACATATGAACCACCTTCTAAAGAACAAGAAGGATTTGGAACATCGGACAAATGAATGCTACTTGAGTGATGACTCAAGTGATGAGGACAATGAGGACATTGAACACATAACAATGAATGTTAACAAGTTCATTAAACAAAAATTAAAAAGCACAAATGAACTTGAACGGAGAAAGAGGCCAAAGAAGAAGAAGAAGGGTTGCAAAGAAGAATCAAGTAAAGAAGAGGCGAAATGGGCTTTGACGGTTTTCGACAATGAGGTAAGAAACTCACCCAAGTTGTTCTTACCTTACTTTGAAATTACATGATCCTTTCATGAGTTACTTGAAATAGTTGGTAAGATTTTTTTTTATGCTTTTTCCTTCCTAGTATTTTTGAAAAGTAAAAATTATGAATGATATTTGCATGATTTGTGATATTGCCTAGAATTAATCCATGCATGTGTATCTTGATGTTTTATATTTCATTTCTAAACATGATGCTTGATGATTTTGTAACATGCATTAGTTTTTGAAGAAATGTTGATTTGACTCTATGTTGTGGATTAACGTATTCTTGGTCTAATTGTTTTCATGACAAATTAAGATGACATTTTGAGATGATGAAATTTCATGTATACTTTCCATATCGGTGTTCAATCTTAAACATGATATATATCTATGTATGAATTTCTTGAAAATCTTTTGATGATAGATGTATGTATCTTGATTATAATTTGAAAACTTCCATCTTGGCTTAGTGAGTTTTAACCCTTTTTAATGATGAAATTTTTATTGATACACGTCTTCATGAAATCAATTATAAAGACCCAACCCACAAATTTTCAAAACGAAAGAAATGTGGTTTTGATGTTGTCTTGTGTTATATTTGGACTTAATGGGTTTCATGACGAAAGTTATTTTTCAGATTTTTAAAATGATGTATGATTTTAGCAAAAGTTTGAGCATTGATCATCTTGTTATAACAAATGAAAGAAAGAAGTGAAATGATTTTAATAATGAATTCATTTCTAAATATGATGATGCTCTCATGTTTAAATATGATGCATGACATTGATCATTCTTATGAAAGATCAAATCATATAAATTGAAACTCTTAAAAATAAGAAAATGCACTATCATGATATTTTATGTGTGATGCATTTAATCTTGATGGGTTTAATGACAAACTTCTATTTTGAATTTATACAATGATGGCTTCCGAATAAATATTTGAATATACCTTATGAAATCATCATTGATAATGATAAAATGAAAATATTAAAAGTTTGTTGTCATGCTTGATGATTTTATCATGAGAATTTAAAGGTGTTATATCTTGATGACAAACTCATGTTTTGGTTTTAAATTTGATACTCATCTTTTGAAACATAAGTACACTTACATAAAACAAATAACTTAAAATGAAACACATTATCATGATATATTGAATCTCATGTCTTGAAATAATGTGTTACATTTTTGTCTTGATGATGCCTTATGAGATTTTGCCTTTACATCTTGAACTTTCATCCTTATCTTGGCATATAAAGACAAAGGCATATTTAGATGAAAAGAATTACTTGAAAAGAGAATTTTCAAATGAAATATAACTTATCTCTTGTTTAACGAAACTATGTTTTTGAATTACTTTTATGAGATCATCATCTTGATAACTTGAGTTTTTATCCCTATAATCTCTTATGTTTCTCCCATGTTATATGAAGAAAAATATAAATTATTTTCTCTTAACTTATTGATACTCAATTTGAGAAAATATATTTTGATGATTGAAACATTGTATGTGTAATTTGAACTTTTCTCTCACCACTTTGTATGCTTCATGATTTGATAATTGAAATATTGATGTAGACTTTTGATATATCACTTGTCATGATTAATGCATATATCTAGTATTTTAAATCTCTAAAATGATTTTGATTATGAGTTTCGAGTTGACAAAATGAGTTTGAATGATTTTATGACTCCTCTCTTGATCTCTTGAAATCATGACCTTGAATTCTTGACTTGAGATATTTTTGGGAATCAAAATATTCTCCTCTATGATTGCTTTTTTTTATCATTTACCAAAGAGGAAAATAATTCAAGTTTATGTCATTTGTGAATCTCACAAACTATGTTAATGATTTTGATGATTCAAACTTGAATGAGCTTTATCACAATCCAAGTCTTGATATTTTGATATTTGATACTTGGAATTCTTATGCATGAATCAAGTTACTCTTTGTGCTATATCTTTTCAAATGAATCATGAGCCTTGATGTCATATATTTCATGATATAGAAATGACAAGATATTTGCCTTGTGTGGTAAATTGAACATTTGACATATATGAAATTTGCTTTATGATGAATCATGATGTCTTTTGGTGTTGATCCTTATTGATATTTCATATTGATATCTTTCATGAATTCTTTGCATCTATGTTTTGTATGCATCATAAAAAAAAATTGAAATATTAATTGATGCAAAATTATTTCATTGAAATATTATTCATCCCTTCTTTTCGATAGTGACAAAGGGGGAGTTAGCTTGCTAGCTTATGTATCACAAGTGAAAGTGGCAAACATAGCTAGCTAGAACTTGCAAAAGGCAAAACTTGCACTTCTCAAAATGAGAAGAAAGAAATTGCAAAGTTACATTATTTTTTAACTCATGAGCTTGCAGTTTTAAAATGTTATAAATTTTACAAAAATTACTAGCTCATTGCAAACAAAAAGTTAATGGCTTGCAAAAGGGAAACTTAGTTGCAAAAGAGAAAAATTGAAAGGGAGCTAGTTTGCGTATCGCAAAGTATGCTAGCTTATCATTATTGCTTGCTTGCTTGTTATAAATTTCCCTTATACCATGATTTGTTTATGATTCCCTTGAATTCATGACTTGATATGTTAAAAATTCATGATGGAAATTTGTTATTTTGTCATGATGGAAGCATTCATGTAAAGGGAAAAGAATTATATTCTTCCCTTCTTTTTGATAAAATCAAAGGGGGAGAAGATTTATTGCTAGCTTGCATGATTAATTTGCTAGCTCATTCAAGAGGAAGAAAATTGCTAGCTTGTGCATCAAAAGAGAAAATTTTGCTAGCTTGAACATTGAGAAGCAAAAAGTCGCTATCTCAAGAGAGGCAAAAATCTTGCTCAATTTCACTTCTTCAAAATTGCTTGCATTTTTATTATAAATTATTGTTGATTCTCATACAAGATTATTTGAAGTATTTGATCCTCCCTTTCTTTTTTATGCTAACAAAGGGGGAGAAAGTTTTTAGCTCGAACATTGCAAAAATTTACTATCTTGATTCCTATTTTGCAACTTCATGAGAAGCTAAGAATTGTTATATCAAAGGATGCAAATATTGCTATCGTGAGAAACAAGGTGCAAACTTGCACATCTCAAGAAGCAAGTAAAAATTACCATCAGTGCCCATCCTTAAAAACTTGCTATGATTGAATGGTATGATTGGATGTTATAATGTAAAGCTATGCTTAAATGTTGTATGATGTATATCTAGATTGATAGCTAGTATGTTATAAAATTTGTATATCTTTTAAACTAGCTATGATGCAACTTCTCCTTTTTGTTGATGACATAGGGGGAGAAGTAGATTGATGACTTCATGCAATGTAATGATAATTGAATATTTTATATATTTGCATGATGGATTTATATTTCTCACTACATGAATAATACATGTTACTTGGATTTGGGATAATCCAAGGGTTCTATCAATTGCATATTGATAAGGAGAGTTTGGTTAAACTTTGGGGAGTTAAGGTTAACTCCATTAGTCATCAATTAGTTGTCATCATCAAAAAGGGGGAGATTGTTGAATCTCGGATTTTGATGATGAAACTAATTGATTGTGTTTTGTTGTTTAACTGCATGTTGAGTTACGCAGGTCTACTATCGATCAGGATTAGACAATTGATGCTGGAGGAATTGACATTGCGTCGGAGGTGATCATGTCAGGATATTGGATGTCGAGCCGGAGGTTCGGTTGACTATCGGCAGGAGGCTTCGGACGTCGGGCATCGGGCCAAGAAGTGCCGAGTTGCGCCATGGATATTGGGGTTGCGAAGGTCAACCGTCGATTGGGCAACAAGCCGCAAGAGAGGGCGATGTGCCGAAGGATCGGAGGAAGCACCGACCAATGACGTGTCGGGCAACTGGATGTCAATTCGCATTGTAATAATTGTCTAGATCAAAGTAGGGTATTTTTTTGTGTAGGAGTAACTACGATAAGGATGAAGACATAAAGCAAAACAAAGGGCCGAAGTCAAGTGCGATGGATCGTTGGGAGTTCAAGTGTTCGATGGAAGTCCGAAGATTCATTGGGAGTGCTGCCGGAACCGACCGAGAACGAGTAGGGAGCCTGCCGAAGGGTTTTCGAAAGTTTGCCGGAAGGTTCGTCAGAAGTTCGCGGAGCTTGCCAAGAAAGATCGGAGCTTGCCAAAGAAGCTCGGGGGGAACTCGCCAAAATCATCGTGGAGTCCGAGAGCTTGCCGGGAGTCCGCAGGATGGTTTCCGAGGGATCATCGGAAGACCGCTAGAAGTTCGCCGGAAGAAGACTTGACTTGCAGACTTTGTAATAGCTTAGGAATGTCTTTAAATTCATAGTTAGCATATTAATTTGGGTTAGGATTAGGTGTTAATCCTATAAACCCAAAGTAGGGGCCATTGGGCCTCGATTTGGACTAGTTTGGGCCAAAGTTTTTGGCCCAAACCGAACCAGCACAACTGGGCGGTAGCACCGCCCAGTGCTTGGAAAGCCAAGCGATAGCACCGCCTGGCTGGGGCAATAGTACCGCTCTTGTTGTGTCTGGCTAGGGCGGTAGTACCGCCCCTGCTGTGTCAATCTGCCAGACTGACAGGCGACAGCACCGCCTCTGACAGGCGGTAGCACCACCTCTAACAGGCAGTAGCACCGCCTCTGACAGGCGGTAGCACCGCCTCTGACAGGCGGTAGCACCGTCCTAGCATCGGGAGACTCAAATTGAGTTCAAATTTGAAGCCCAAATTTGAACCTCTTTGAGTCTATAAATACCCCTCCTTTCTCAGCTAAAAAAAACCCTTTTGAGAGTTAGAAATTGAGGAAAAGGCTTAGGAAAGTCTAGTTTTCAATAGCTTGTGTTCACCTCCTTCTTTCTCTTTGAAAAATTTGTAAGAGTATGAACTTCTTGTAAAAGGGTTGTAAGAGGGGTATTTGGTCCTTCCCCTTCAAAAGGATTTGCTAGTAGAAGTTGGGAGCCTCATCGGAGAAGGCTTCGGAAGTGGATGTAGGTTGGATGACCGAACCACTATAAATCGGTTTGCATTTACTTTCTCGCAACTTACTTTGCTGCAAACCATTTTCATATGCTGCCTTATTTACTCAACTTCATCTTCATCTTATTACGTATACTTTAAAGTTAAAACGTAATCTTTCCGGGTTCAAACGAAACGTTGCATTCATTCGTACGAAGTTTCCGAACTTGTTTTAATCACTGAAAATTTCTCGTTCTTTACCGCTGCACTAATTCAACCCCCCCCCCCTCTTAGTGCCGCTCGATCCCTAACATCTCTATGTCCGGTGATCATCCATCTTGTCATCGTTGGATCCGTCGGCACCTCAGTGCATCTCCATGCATCGCGATCATCTGAATCGGTCTTAAGGGTCCCGCTGCCACCTGTAGGCTTTTGTCGTACCTTTTTGTGTAATTATAACATAATTATAGGCACGTAGGCTCAATAATAAACGAAAAATGGAGGCTCGCAGGCCCTAATAAAACTAATCACATACACATATCACATGGTCTATGATTATCTTCCCACATCATTCATCACATATATATATATATCATCACATAGGATTACTAGATAAATAATATTAGTTAATTAAACCTTTTAATCAACTAATTTTTTTAAAATCAGGGACATATAGAAAATTTTCTAAATTGGTAAGGGCATTTTGATAATTTTAACATCGAGGACATGCCTTGGAATTTCTGAAATTCATAGGGGCAAAACTATCTTTTTTCCAACAAAAAAAAACCTAAACCAATGAAACCAATCGACGGCAGCAAGAAGCCTCCCTACTGCGGGCGCTAATGTAGTGCTGCCATACACAAGCAGCTGCCACCTTACGTAGTGGCGATCGCTAGGTGTCGCCATGCGTGCAGGCATCAGTGCGGCTACCGCCTCGCGCAGGCGGTGGCTTTTGCGGCACCGCCTAAAGCAACCGCCCTATGCACACAGGCGATTGTCGCCTAGCGCACACAAGGGGCTACCGCCTTGCTCAAGCGGTGGGCAACCGCCTCATGCAAGCAGCAATGCGACTGGCACCGCCTTATGTAGACGGCTGCAACCGTTGTAGCCATCGCCTTATGTGCAACGCGCAGCCACGCCTTGCCCGTAAGTGGCCTACCTATGGGCATTCTGCCCTACAGGCACTACCTTGTGGGCTAATGGCAACCAACAGGCGCTGCCTCGTACAGGCGACCATAATCATTGCGGCCATTGTCTTTGAGCGCATAGGTAGCTACAGCCTTGCGCACCAACGACTGTCACATGTAAGGTAGCCAACCCGCAGGTGCCCTGCACGCATGCGGTCAGGTTGCATCTTTGCGGACGGTGCTACCTTTGCCACAAGCAGCTCGCTCGCAAGTGCCTTGCCCGTTGGCACTACCTCGATGGACAAGCGGCTCCTTCACAACATTTATGCGTGCACCGCCTCCGATCGATCCTCCTGTCCGAGTCTCGCTATAATCGGATTCTCCCAAAGAATTCCTTCTCTCTCAATCTGAATGACCCTAGCCAAAGATTTTGTCTGAGCGAGCACATGCAGGATATTCCTCTCACGATACCGAGAGTGGATAATCCTCTATTGACACTTAATTGTCTTCATAAGGTTTGCTATCATTCTTGAGAACCGATTATACTAGATTTGAAATTTTTTAAATCTATAAGTCTGACATCAAAGAATGGAGTACTCATACAAAGCATCTTTGGTGTCTCAAGTCTAAGGACCAGACACATAACTAGGACTACGAAATCACTGTCTGACGTTAGGTATCATTAACCATCCAGCATTCTGTAAGCGGATCAATCAGTGAACTTATTCTCCAATGAGCACTTACACTATTCCTCTAGTGTCCCTATACAAGCGACTATAAGGCCAGTTGCTTCCATCATATAAATGAGTATACAGTGCATCGATCTATCTGATTATCTCGATGTCTTTTCTCAAGTAACCTATGACCAGAATGATTTAGGATCTGTGTTTAAAAGTGAATCAATCTCATTATCGTAATCTCATCATGATCTGATTCTCATTGCACAGATCCAAGGACATCATAATATTCATCTAGATAATATATGATAAAATACCAGTAATCATAAGTAAAGAGATTGATATAGCATATTACATATGTCATCACTTATGTGATTGGCTTGTATAGCACCTATAACTAATACTTGCAACACATTCAATAAACGCACTTCTCCTGTCTGGGGTCCTTGCAACTCCTTATTATTGCTATTAGATTCTAAACTACTCAAACTAAGGGCGACAACCTTACTCTTGTCTGGCTTGATAGAATAGATTGATGTTGTTAATGCATTGAGTGCTTGCTTTTATGGGTACTCTCTCACCATGTGCGATCCTCCGTATAAGAAGTATCTATCAAGTTTTGGGGCCTTACTTTTTAAACTCGATTTTTTATAGGTATCCTTTTTCATTTGCTCACTTTTGGACTTCTCTTGGGAATACGTAGATGGGTGATTTCTCAAAGATTGTTTCTTCTTTCTTGAGTCCTCCGATGAAACAAAGTTGATAAGCCTTTTTGCAGCTACGATTGCCCCGACCACATTAGTAACAATCCTTCAATGTAGTTTCTATTGTGCTCATGGTTTCAGGCCATTGAGGAAGTTGAATAACTTATCCTTCTCAAACATGTCTTGTATGTCCAACATCGGTACAGAAAATTACTTTACGTAGTCCCAAATGAAAATGTTTTAGTAGAGTTGTCTTAGCTTCCTTATTATGATAAACTCTATATTCTCAAGTATGAATTGAGTTCTCAACTCTCGCTTCAAGTCCTATGTGTCCACTCAATACTGACTTTATTGGATCTCTTCCCATCGTGTTTACCATCAAAATTTGGCATCCTCATTCAGGTATATGATTGTTATTGAAACTTTGGTTTCTACACAATTAAGCCTTGTAGCTCGGAAGTACTATTTCATGTTGAATAGAAAATTCTTGAGCTCCTTCACATCCCTGACACCCCTATAGTAGTGCAACTCAAGTGCCCTCAAGTTTTATGATAGAGAAATGGGGGTATTGCTTCCTCCCACATTAAGAGCCCTTATGAGTAATGTAATCCTGGACGTGAGTTCTACCACGACATCATGTAGCTATTGCATAGAGTCTTTAGTGTCTTCCATTAATTGATTTACTCGAGACTTGACCTTGTTGATCTGAGATTTCACCTCATCTTGTGAGTTTTTTATCTCAAGAAGTCTTCGTTGTCCTTCATAGAGTTCATCTATACTCACTTCAAGAATATCAAGGTGGGTTTCTATGGTTGTAAGTCTCTCATTATGATTTCTTTTCCCGATTGACACTTTAGATTGTGCTTCCTCTGCTCGTGAAGAATAATCAACTTCTCACTCATCATTTCGCTATCATGCTCCTCTTGAGCAGCTCTAATAATTTGAGAGTGAGTTTACACTTACAACTCACCTGCAGTTACTTGAGGCAATGGTCCGACTTGCACTTACAACTCACCTGCAGTTACTTGAGGCAATGGTCCGACTTGCCTCATCTTATTCAAGTCTCCATGGTACTTTGCCATTGTGAAATTACAAAATTTCATTGTTTACTTAAACTACTTGTCTGCTCTAATATTACAATGTAACACTCAAATTACTCTAAGTCATGAGGTATAATTATATTTTCTGCTCACAAAAGATCAACCTAATTGTAACCTCGCTCAGGTCCAAAGGACCTATAAAAAAATAAATTAATTAATTTAAAAACGAATTAATGAACAAATCCCGATGTCTTATAAAAAAAAGTATAGCTTTACAAGTAATTCAAATACTTTGTGTATGAGAAAAAAAAGATAAAAGATTTTATGAGAAAGAAAAGATAAAAGACTTTAAAAGTCAAACGACTATCGAAAATTCATAAATGATTGCTCATCAATTGTGGGAACGTATTATCAGATTTATATATTAAGATTTTAATCTATCGAGTGCTACAGGTATTTATTTATGCTTGAGAATGACCTGTTTGCGCCAAATATAAAAACAATAAAAGCCTCATATAAGAATTTTAAGGATCGCGTCAAGTGTATACGTGCATGCGCTAGAATCATATGTAACCGACATACAATACGAAATAGCTCCGCATCCACGGGAGAAGGTTTCGTCTCAGGATTAAATATAGAGACAACAGTAATCCCCAACCGTCGCATCATCTTTTAACGTTTCTCATGCTGCTTAAAGTTTTTGTTAAAAAAATTGCTTCTTAAAAATTTTCAAACGTAGTAGCGTTATTTTCCAGAGCTTTAGAAATGTAGAAGAAAAATTATATCAATCCGACGACGCACCAAAATATTTCTATTAACTGTTTCTAGATGGTATATGAAACTGTCCAACTGAAACTCGAGGAGCATCCTCCACGTGCCCGTCCACTGTTGCAGAGTCTCGTGGGTTCACCGGTCAGTTACGCCCCTGTTCTATGAATAGTGTTCATAAAAACAACAAAGACATTAGCTGATTCTCAGAATGCACAGGAATATCTGGACCTGCAAAACTTGAGAAAAAAGATAAGCTGAGTGAATCTGAAATGTAAAGATAAACCAATCAAAGTGGCAGAAGTTTTCATAAACATGCATGTCCATTGATTATTCTAGTGCCATGTTTGAGGATGATTTCTTTGTGTCAAAAAAAAAAAGAAAAACTAGATGCCAAATATTTATGCCAACTCGTTTTCTTACCTCGACAATTAAAGTTGGTTTTTGATAATGCATTTACTTTATACAGGGCTGTAGATCCTTGTTTGGATCATAACAAATGCTGCTAAAATAGAATGATGAATATGATCCTTAGTACAGCTAAACAGGAAACATATGTAGGATATGCATAAATGATGAATATGATCCTGCAGTTGCGAAATAACTAAAAAGCAATGTTTAATCAAATTAAAAGCAAATGATGCAGGCAAACAGGGGTCTGTGTTTTCAATTTCTCTTAAGAAATTAGGTTTTATATTCCACTGGACAGGACTTTGGACCTGTACACCATTGCACAGTGGAAAGTGGTGAGTAGTCCTATAAAGAAAAACTCTGTATGACAGAATGAATATGGTGGTCAAAGCAGCACAAGACTAACCAGAAAACCATAGAGGGTGATGACCCTCTTCATCTTTAGGCGGTCGACCACTCTAGATGGATTCATTGTTCTTCCTAGCAGCATCTGCCTGCTCCTTTTCCCTGTTCCACTGTTCAATTCTGGCCCTCCACCAGCACTTCCTTCTTTGACAAGGCTTCTGTTGTAGTTCCTCTTGTGGAACAGCGCTTCGGCTTCTGGCGGCTGCCACCACTTCGGTGATAGTCTCCATGGTTGTGGTGACCATAAGGACTTATCTTTTCAGTCTTCTATATCTTCCAAATAATTTGTTTTAACTCCCTGGAAATAGTGCGACAATTATCAGATAAGAAACTAAAGAATTGTCTGAGCAAAAGGTAGTGGATGATAGGTACAGAAGATACCAGCTAATTTGTTTTAAGTGAATATAATTGCAGTATCCACCTCGGTTACTCGCGTTATCCTCGTGTTGCCTACTTGTAGCCTCACAGAAATCCGTAACAGCGGAGAAATCAACAATAATACGATGTCCTGCAAATAGTATCCCCACTTGAGAAGAAGGGAAAAAGATTCTACGATATACAGGTAATAGACTAACGAACAAGAGACAAAATGCATTAAGCATGAGATAAAACACCAAAATATCAAACTACCATCATAATATCTTCAATTCAGGTTGACTAGTACATTTGCAGCATCATCCTTGTCCCTGAATTTAACATATACATTACCAACCTGTAAATGAGGCTGAAGAGTGTCAGACAACACACAGAAAAAAGGTTAAATAATATAAACCAAAACACTCATCATATCTGGGATGTTGAATACCAAATGATCAGCGAGATTGTCACAAACATTCAGGCTTTCAATTTTTCCGAACTTGCTTAGCTCCTCAAAAACAACCTGATAAAAATTCTGCCAACAAAAAACTTCATTAAGATCACAGGTAGCAACAAATGATAAAAAAGTGAAACCAGCAGAAACTATACAACAAATAGCAAGATATGCCCTTGATCATTACCACTTGATACCACAGAATGTTTTTCTCATAAGAAATATGCAGTAAGTATCCAAAACATTAATAATTTCAATTAAGTGAGATTATCTACTTAAGATAAATCTAAGGCACAATCTCAAGAAAACTGCAAAATGCATCCAAGAGAAATGATCAGGCTCTTCTATTGATTTTGTTGGTTAAGAATTTTTCAGAGATTTAAATCTATGCAGAGACAAAGAACAAGGTTTGAATATCAAAACCATGCATTTGTTTCTAATATCTAGGCAGAGAAACCCCATTATTATATCTTCACCCATGGCACAAGGCTAACGGTTGTTCTTTTGGGATGACTTCTATATTCCACAATCTCTAGTTATAGCTCTTAATAATCATCTACAACAGTATTTTTAAAAGGGCTAGACACCAAGGTCCCAAAACACTTGAGGCGCTAGGCGAGCTCAAACGAAGCGAGGTGCTCTTGAATATTAAAATTTAAAATATATATATTACGATTGATAAATATGATCAAAAAATTAAAAATGACACATCAAATTGGAATTGCCAAATTAAACTCCTAATAGTGTTTTCAATATGGTGCTAAATAATTTTAACTCATAATAGAGTAACAATGCACCACCTCAATATGGGCAAGTTATTTGAAATGAGAAAGAGTGCACAAAGAAGAGAAGTAACTAGCCACCGTGGAGGAAGGTGTCAAAAGAAAGGGGCAGCAGACAAAGCTACAACGGCAAACAGACAAAGGGAGCAAATGAAGCATACAAAGGCAATGAACGAAGCAAATGAAGGTGACAGACAAAATTGCTGACAATGGCAAATGGAGCTTGCGAAGGCGACAAACATAGGGTTCCGCTTTCACTTCTGGTTTGTTTCACTAGGTCGGGCATGGAAGGGGGGTGTTAGGGTAGCTACATTAGTTGGTTTGATTAAACCAACTGACTCGTCCAATTGAACCCAGACTCAAAGTTGGCCCAGTTTGGCTCAGGCACTTGCCTAAGGTACCTAACGAATGGGCTCAGGTGAGCACACAAGCGGTGCTTCATTGAAATGCCTCGCCTAAGTGCCTAGGCGAGTGCCCTAGCGTCTTTTAAAAACACTAATCTATATAATACTTAATTGACATGTGCTTCATAGATATTCACTGCATTCCTTCTGGGCACTACTAACTAATAATCAAAATGGAGAAAATCTTAATCACCACAAACACATACGTAATAACTTATAGCAAAATGATGTTCCCTTATTCTTCCCAATGTTGCTTAATCAAATCAGCATAAATAGGAATGATCCTTTTTAGTTTGTTTTGATATCTAAAACTGCAAATATCTGCCATTTCATCATAATTCTGCGAGTACTGGACATATTAGGTGAGTAAGCAGATCATTGTATCTTAAGTGAACGAACCCTAGGATGAAGCATGTTGCCAATCTGAACATCCAGAACCTGAAAATCTCAGCAGAACATCTATTAACATGATTTGGTATATCTTGAAACACTTCATGACCTTTGCAACCAATCTACTCCCTAATGTTTCCATGAAGTCAGTATCTGTGAAATCCATGATGAATTCTTCAAAGTGCCTGAGCTTTTTTACCCAAAAAAACATCAGTACAAGCATTACGTACTAACCAGCAATTAAAGAACATCCTTCCACATAGGAATTATAACATAAAGAAACAAAAGAAAGAAAAACCCTAACATTATCTCTTATGTAAATCTCAGGAGACCATCAGTTAACATAATTTGGTACATCTTGAACCACTTTGTAACCTTTGCAACCGATCTACCCCCTACTGTTTCCATTAAAGTCAATAATTATGAAATCCATGATCAATTTTTTGAAGTGTCGTGTTGTTTCTCCCCCATGAACATTACTACAAGCATTATACCTGCATTCTTTCCATATGGGGAGATAACGAAAAGAAATCTTGACAAATAAGATCAGAGAAGATGCGTATCTTTAGATCAACAGAAGAAGAATAAGAAGATGATAGATAGATAGTAAGAGGGACCTCGAAGTGCTCCTGGATCTTGCTGGGGTCGATGGGCTGGCCCTGGGAGTCGAGGCCCGGGGTGACAGCGTTGTCGATGCGCTCTACATGTTGGAGAGGAGGAGGGTGGGGCTGATGCTCGGCTGGGTGTGGTGTCGCGAGCAGCGCGGGCCGTGGCGGCACGCCCCGATCTTGAAGTAGAAGGGGCAGTTCACCCAGTCCTTCTCCGTCCCAAGGATCGAAGCCACGTGCTCCGCTATCGCCTCAAGATCAGTTCACCCGGTCCTTCTCCGTCCTAAAGATCGCGGACAAAATTGTAAACGGCTTGTTCGGTGTAATGCTTATGCATGTCCGTATCCCTTTTGGTTGGTTATCACTTGTAAAACTTGTAAAGGGCTTGTCAAAGGTAAAATGTCCCATTTGAGCGAGTTTGTAAGCCATTGTAGGCTTATACATAAAGCTTGCGTCGAGTGCATACTTGTACTAGAATTCGGTCTGTAGTGGACCAATTTTATACCTTTGTTGTGCAACCATTCTGAGCTTGTAATATCCATGGTTGGAATGTGCATCGGCTATAAAGTGTTTGCTAAAAGAGTGGCTTGCGGATCCCGTGTGAAGCGCTTTCTCTGTGCTGTCTTCTCTTTCGTTGGTCCTAAGGGATTGTAGGAGATTTCAGGGAGGCTGACCTTTGCGGTGATACGCATTGGTGCCGCACGGCTTAGGCAAAACCAGCTAAGTCCGTGACATATGGTATCAGAGCGGGACAAACCCACTTACAAACACTTTGCATGCAAACGTGGGGGACCTAGCGAGGCACCACGAGTACAACAAGCTAAGAAGAATTGCGGAGCGCACAAAGGTCGGGATGGCCGAGTTCGAGCAGTGGCTCGACGTTAACACCCAACCTTGATGGTGCTCGAGGCAAGCAGAGTGCTTGGCAAAGGATGAGACCGTGCAAGGTGGAGTGGGTTGTTCAACGATCGAAAGAGTTGTAAACTCAAGGAATTCGATACTCATGCATGGCCTTGCATGCGGACGATGGATTGTTCGCGGCCATCCCAAGGGGCAAAGGTCGGCGCCATGGAGCATTAAAACTTTCTCTTCGGCATGTGCGGGATACTTTCGTAAGAGGTCAAGTGTGCAGCGAGTTCAACATTTTGCAAGACCCGAGAGAGTGCGGTGCGATGTGTATTGGTGAAGTGTCACAATCTAGCAAAGTGCATTTGCAAAGCGCAGAATGGGCGCGATTTGTTCAAAGCATAAGGCGAAGTAGTCCAAGAGGATGGTGGTCTCCTAAACTTCCAAAGGAAGGATGCGAAGAGAGAGTTGCTCCAACGGGCGGATACCCGAAGGGATAAGTCTCGCCTTCTGCAGTCGATACTCATGCATGGCCTTGCATGCGGACGATGGATTGTTCGCGGCCATCCCAAGCGGCCAGAAGGTCGGCGCCATGGAGCATTAAAACTTTCTCTTCGGCATATGCGGGATACTTTCGTAAGAGGTGAAGTGTGCAAAGAGTTCAACATTTTGCAAGACCCAGAGGGGTGCAAAGGCGAAAGGTGTATTGGTGAAGTGTCACAATCTAGCAAAGTGCATTTGCAAAGGCGAATTGGGCACGCTTTGTTCAAAGATAAAGTAAGTAGTCCAAGAGGATGGTGGTCTCCTAAACTTCCAAAGGAAGGATCGAAGAGAGAAGTTGCTCCAACGCGGCGTATACCCGAAGGGATAAGTCTCGGTTCTCTGAAGTAGAATCATGTGCAATGAACCACATTAGTTGAGTACCTCAAGACGCGAAGCTTGATGGATCGAGTGAGCGATAAGGAGTCATTGCATGATCTCGCAAGTGGTGATGCATTGGTGGACGATAGCGAGATCAAGTGGGGAGCAACCTGGCAACACAAAGTGAAGGCACACTTGGAGCCGATAGCGAGATCGGACTCAACAGAGGGCTAACCCATGGAATGGTTGGCGTGAGGGCCACCATTAACGCAATGCAAATCGAGAAGCGGAACAACTTGGGGGTAACTTGTTGATGTACCCAAACCGCATGAAGGGAGTTGGCAAAGAAGATAGAATGTGGAGCGGAGGCGTGGAGCTTTCCTTAGACAGAAGTCAAGAACATGGACTCTTGCAGAGACAAGAGTAGGATCATGTCATTCCATGAGTTCTCTATTCTGATGAAGCAGACTCATCTTGTATGGTGCCAAAGACGAAGGGAACTTCGAGGCATATGCACCTCGTCTCGGTGAAGCATTTGACGGAGTAACTAAGGCGATACAACTTGCAATGGCGAAGTTGGTGTTAGAAGGCCTTGGCACGGGGCAAGAGGATGCTAAGGAAGATGCTCTTAAAGAATATGTCATAGTGTTGCTATTCGAGTTGCCATGAGGAAAGTGGTGCGCAACGGAGATTGTGCTGGTAGGGGCAGAGTCCCAGGATCCAGACAAATGTGCACTTATTTCAGCGGTCGTGGGACTTCGTGAGGAGCTGCTAGGCGATGGACTGTCCCTAGAGCTAGGCTTCGTCCGAGTGTGACCCGAGAGTGGGTGGACGAAGGTTGATTGCCAAAGGAGCGAACAGAATCGAAGCTGGCGAAGGCCCTGCAATGTGTTGGCGGAGTCCACACATAGAGATATCGCAGTTCGAGTTCATACCACAGGGATTAGAATGTAAGGAGATGTCACCAGGTGATGACATGATGCAGCGGATCGTGGTGGAATGGTTCGTGGCAAGTCGACACACACGGTGAGTCCCATAGGGGGGATTAGATCATGCAGAGGTATGATCGGGAGCGCAACTAGGAGCTCCAAGTTAGTGAACAACACGACGGCAAGAAGAGCTATGGATTCAAGCAGTGAATGCCATGGTTTCGTAAAGGCGGGTCTTCTGTGCGTGCACCGAATGTTGCATTGAATGGAAGCCTTGGACATCAGCTTATGGGGGTTGTGCCTTATCGAGGAAGAAGTTCAGATGCAAGTACCAGGGAGTCCCATGTGAGGACTGGATCATGCAGAGGTATGATCGGAGCGGCTGAAGAGTGGAACTGCTTCAGAGCTCATATTCGCTTAAGGGAGCCCGGCAAGTCAGAGGACAAGGCCGAGTAAGCGAGCGTTGCGACCAATGAAGCTAAGGAGAACAAAAGTGGGGCAAACCCTGCAACATGATGGCAGAGGCCATAATGGGAGTTGCAGCCTGTCTTTCCATCGACCAAGTAGAATTGCTCAGAGAACACAGAGGTGTTGAAGCAGATGGTCGAAAAAGGGCGAGGAAGCAATGACGAGTCCAAAGGGACTCAGCTACCCAAGATCAGTCATCGGTTAGAAGGAAGGTGGACTCAGAGGAGTGCCGCATTGCCGCAGAGGCAGATCTACCGATCACGAAGATGGGATGCAGATGCGAGACAACGGATAGTAGTGCCATGGGCATTGTAGTGTCATGGTACCGCAGAGGCAGGACTTCCGGGGAGTCATCTATCCCTCACTCTCATAGAGGGAGAGCGCTTGGTCGTGATATGGGCCATGGAGGAGGAGAATGCTTTAGCAAACTCCATGTACCAAGACAAGGCTGAAGGGCAGAAGCCAGAGAACTTCGTAAGACCGGTGTCAACAGACTTTTCATCAAGATGGCCGTAAGTGAAGGACTTCGGGTCGATGCAAGAGTGCATGACCAAGGATCGGAGCAGGCAATACACGATGCTGTACCTTTGCTACTCAGAGAAGTCGGCGACAGAAATGATAGAGAAGATGGTACAACCCCATAGGCGACCAAATCTATCGGAGACTTACTCCAAGTTGGAGTGATAACTTCTTGCATTCCAGAAGTTCAAGGGCAATGAGAAGGCGAATCATAGTAGTAGACTCGACTCAACAAGGATTGTAAACACTTCAAGTGCTTCGAAAGTGTGAGCTAAGAGCAGGTGAAGTCTAGTAACCAGCTTGATGCACGAAGTACAACCTCGAGGAGGCGGGCGAAGTCAAGTAACCTTTGCCTTCTCAACTCTCAAGAGAATGGGCGAAACCGAGTACCCCAGCTCTCCTAGTTATCTGGCAGAGGAGCTCTGCACAAATTTGAAGACCCTTCGAAGAAACTAATGGAAGATAACAGTTGTCAAGCCCTCACCAACGGTGATCAGTGCTCTTGAGTAGGCTATCGTCCGCTTCATTTCTCAATTGAATGCCAATCGAAAGCGGAAGTGATGCGAGCCTACTTGGGCAAGACAACTAAGTGGAAGAAGATTCGATGGGTAAATTTTGTGGAGGAAAGATCAGAAAACTTTAAAGGTTGCGAGGCGATGCTCGATAAAGCTCCAACAAGCATCTATCCAGATTCAAGAGACAAGAAGAATTTGGAGACTAGCGCGCATATCAAAGATGGTCTTTTCCTTCATCGATGAATCCAAGACTCAAAGAAGGATCAAAGCACAACTTCGCCGACCCCACACCATAGTCGAGTTATTGCGAGTTGAAGCAGCATGGCGGATTAAAGTTCGACGACTCAACAATAACAAGTGAAGAGCAATTGGGAGCCAAGAGGCGCATCGCAGCAGGAGCAGAAGATCGAAGATCCAACAAAGAAAAGAAGTTGCAGCGTCAGCAAAAGCTTCGACGAGGATGTCAAAGGAATAAGTGGGGGAGAATGTCATGGATAAAATTGTAAACGGCTTGTTCGGTGTAATGCTTATGCATGTCCGTGTCCCTTTTGGTTGGTTGTCACTTGTAAAGCTTGTAAAGGGCTTGCCAAAGGTAAAATGGCCCATTTGAGCGAGTTTGTAAGCCATTGTAAGCTTGTACATAAAGCTTACATCGAGTGCATACTTGTACTAGAATTCGGTCTGTAGTGGACCAATTTTATGCCTTTGTTGTGCAACCGTTCTGAGCTTGTAATATCCATGGTTGGAATGTGCATCGACTATAAAGTGTTTGCTAAAAGAGTGGCTTGTGGATCCCGTGTGAAGCGCTTTCTCTGTCCCGTCTTCTCTTTCGTTGGTCCTAAGGGATTGTAGGAGATTTCGGGGAGGCTGACCTTTGCAGTGATACGCATTGGTGCCGCACGGCTTAGGCAAAACCAGCTAAGTCCGTGACAACATGTTAGAGAGGAGGAGGGTGGGGCTGATGCTCGGTTGGGTGTGGTGTCGCGAGCAGCGCGGGTCGTGGCGGCACGCCCCGATCTTGAAGTAGAAGGGGTAGTTCACCCGGTCCTTCTCCGTCCCAAAGATCGCGGCCAAAGTGCTCCGCCATCTCCTCAAGATCAAGCTCACCCTTCTGAAGAAGAGAAGAAGAAGAAAACCCTAGGGAAGTCCGGAATATTGGTGGATTTAACACTGGATAAACATGTTTTATAGATCTTATTATTAAATTTATAATAATATATATATAATTTTATAATAATTATGAAATATATTAACACGAATATTGAATGTATCAAAATATTTTTTGGGATGATTTAGTTTTCCAATTACAAAGTATCCTTAAAAACTTTAATTTTTTTTTTACGAATAAAAAGAAACTTTATTTGATATTACAATGGGGGACGATAACCTTATTTATAATCATAATTGATAAATATATAATTATGATTATATTCATAATTAATGAATATATAATTATGTCTTAAGAGTTTTATATTCCTAATTTATCTCGTCATTAGTTAAAATATGACTGATGATATCCATACAATTAATTTTCATGACAACTATGTTCCTTAACCAAATAAATTTATTTTAATTAGATTACATTAATTTTGACTAATCAAAATAATGACTTAACACATTTAATTATACATGTATGACCCTAAAAATTCTAATAATCTCTCGTTGGATCACATATGTATCCTTATAAATGTATTATACTTTATGAGTTCAAAACTATTATTATTATTAAACAGAACATATAATACAATCTCATCCATTGGTCATATTAATATATGATTAAAGTGATCTTCGTTATATAAATCATAGCTAAACCCATCAATGATCACTAATATTAACATAACCAAATGACATAGATCAATCATGAAATGTGTGAATGTGATTCATACATACCAATTTTTAACTGGTCCAATTTTATCTTTATGAGATCATTAATAACTTTGATAATCATAATGTACAAAGTATAACAAACTGAAGCTTTATTTTCAATCAGAAAATATTTATACAAATATAGAATTCGATATAGAACATTTAACAAACATATAATAAACTCTCACTAAACTGAAGTTTCCTCAAATTCTAATACACCCATATAAGCAGTATGCTCATGAAAGATCTTGGGTGGTACACCTTTTATGAGAGGATCTGCCAACATAAAGTTTGTTCCTAAGTGTTCTATGGAAACTTGTTTACTGTGTACCCTTTTTTTCACAACCAGAAACTTGATATCAATATGCTTTGACTTAGTCGAGCTCTTATTGTTGTTAGAGTATAAAATAATTGATTTATTATCACAATATATCTTTAGTGGTCTTTCAATCCCTTATACTATTTACAGTCCTGTGACAAAATTTTTCAACCAACTTTCATGATTGAACGCCTCAAAACATATCATAAATTTCGCAGCCATGGTGGAAGAAGTAATAAGATATTGCTTAGCACTACACCAAGAAATCGCCCCACCAACCAAGATATAAATGTAGCCCGAAGTGGATTTCCTAATGTCTTGGCATCCAGCAAAATCGGAGTCAAAAAACCCAATGATCTCCAAATGGTCGAATCTCCTATATGTGAGCATATAATCTTTTATCCTCTTTAAATATCTCATAACTCTTTTTGATTCCAAGATTGCTTAAGTATTTGTCTAACACTCCAACAATGTACGATATATCCGGACGCGTACAAATATGTGCATACATTAGACTCCATATAGCTGATGCATAAGGAATCTTTTGTATTTCTTGAGTTTTTAGATTTCCTTTAGGACACTGATTGAGACTAAATTTGTCTCCCTTTGTGACAAGGGTATTTCTTGGTTTACAATCCTATATACTAAACCTTTTGAGTACCTTATCGATACAACTCCTTTGTGACAATCCTAGAATACCCCGAATCTATCCCAACGTATCTGGATTTCTAATACAAAAAAGGGATCACCAAGGTCTTTCATCTCAAAATTTCTTGATAGAAATCTCTTGGTTTCGTGCAATATACCTATATCATTTGTGGTAAGCAGAATGTCATCCACATATAATATCAGAAAAATAAATTTACTCCCACTGAACTTATGATATACACAATCATCAATAGAATTTACCTCAAAACCATATGAGAGAATTACTTGATGAAATTTGTGATACCATTGATGGGATGCCTATTTTAGTCCATAGATGGATTTTATCAATTTACAAATTATTTTCTTTAGGTCTCCTAATACAAAGTTTTCTGGTTGTACCATATAAATTGTTTCATTAATGTTTTCATTGAGAAACATTATTTTGACATCCATCTGATGAAGCTCCAAATCAAAATGTGCAACTAGAGCTATAATTGTCCTAAAAGAGTCCTTCGTTGAAACTAGAGAGAATATCTCTTTAAAGTCAATTCCTTCCTTTTGAGTATAGTCCTTTGCCACAAAACATGCCTTGCACCTCTCTACATTACCATTAGAATCTCTTTTGGTTTTAAAAATTCATTTACAACTAATAGGTTTCACACCTTCTGGTAATAGGATAAGTTCCCAAACTTTATTGTCTTTAATGGACTTATATTCCTGATTTATTGCTTTAATCCACTTATCTGAATTGGAATCCTACATGGCTTGACAGAAGTTAATTGGATCATCTTCCATCATACTATTACTTTCTTCATGTTCTTGGAAAAATACCATATAATCATCCGAAATGACACTCCTCCTTTTCCTAGTGGATCGTCGCAAAGGTGTTGGCTCTTATGGCATGGGTTCTTGAGGGTGTTGAGTTTATTCCTCATGAATAATTTTCTCATACTGTATGGGAGCTAGAATGACTATATCCTTTTGAGGTACTTAATTTGTCACATTAGTGGCAACTATTGGATCAGATTGAACCAATTCTTTCTCAAAGGTAAAGTCTTTAACCTTATTTCTCCCTCCAAACTCAATATCCTCAAAGAATATAGCAGTACCCATCTCAAAAATATTTTTTTTGATTTGGGATCATAAAATTTATATCCCTTAGATCGCTTAGAATAACCAATAAAGTAATTGCTCACTGTTCGAGGTTTCAATTTTCTTTCATTAGGCCTATAAGGCTTTGCCTCAATTGGACAACCCTATACACGGAAGTGTCTTAGACTAGGCTTTCTCCTAGTCCAAAGTTCATAAGGTGTTTTTGCAATTGCTTTAGTTGGTATTCTATTAAGAATATAAGCGTAGTCTTTATTGCTTCTCCCCAGAGTGTCTTTGGTAAGGTAAATTGAGAAATCATACATCTTATCATGTCTTTAAGTGTACAGCTTCGTTTTTCAACTACACCATTCATGCTAGGTGTCCCTGACATTGTATATTGAGGGACAATTTCATACTCCTCTAGGTATAGTACAAATGGTCTTGGACGTTATCCTCTCGAGTCATTATTTCTGTTATAATATTCCCCTCCACGGTCAGATCTATTTTTTTTATCCTTTTGCTAAGTTGATTTTTAACTTCAGCTTTAAATGATTTGAACACATCCAAAAATTGGGACTTTTCATGTATTAGATACAAATATCCATATTTAGGTAATCATCTATGAATAATATAAAGTATCATTGACCATTCCATGAAGGTGTAGGAAATGACTCACAAATATCCGTATGTATCAATTCTAAGATGTTCGTAGCTCTATATGCACTTGATCTCTTAGGTTTGGTTTATTTACCTTTAATGCATTCAATATAAATATCTAAACTTGATAAGTCAATGGGATCAAAAATCCCTTCTGACATAAGTCTTTGAACTCTATTTCTAGAGATGTGACCCAAACATTTGTGTCATAATGCATCCAGATTTTTAATTTTACATGTAGTACCTTATAATTTCATATTCAGGGATTCATGATAGGATGCTATAGTATCAAGCAAATATAGATTGTCATAAGCCATAAGTGAACCAGTTCTAATCATATTTGAATTTAAAGATAGAGTAAACTTATTGTTTCCAAATGAATAAGAATAACCATATTTGTCCAAATAAGAAATAAAAATTAAATTCTGTCTAAATGACGGTACAACAAAAGTATCTTTTAAATCCAAATAGTATCCAATACATATTAACAATCTAAATGCGCCTATAGCTTCCACATCTATCGATTTTTCGTCCCTCACATAAATACATCTTTCAGTATCATTGGGCCTTCGGTAGCTCAGGGAACCCTGCATTGAAATACTAATGTTGGTAGTTGTACCAAAGTCCAACCACCAAGTATTTCTAGACACTGAAATTAAATTAACTTCAGAACAAACCAAAGTAAAGAACGTATCCTTTTTAGTATATCAAGCGTGATATTTGACATAGTCAATTTTTTAAATGCTCAGATTTCTTATAGAAGAAACAAGTATCAGCCTTATATTATTTTTTTTGTGCAGGACTTTTATCAGCCTCATTCTTTCTAGATTTATATTTCCTTATATTTCTTTTACCGTTATACCTCATGGAAATCAAGCTTTGAAGTAGAGTGCTTATTTTTGCCTTATTATTTTTAAAAAAATATTTTTCTATTTCGGTAAAAAAAATCATTGGCCTCAGTAATCCCTTCGGATACTATAGCTCTAAAGGCTTTTGAAATATCACGTTTAATGATCATGAGACTTATACGATTAGACCTGTTCCACTTCTCATATAGTTTCCTTTCATCATGAGTACTATTACCTATAAAAGAAGCAAGTTGATTTTCCCTTAGTGCAAGGTCCAGATGCATGTAGCCCAAAAACGATCAGAATATTTTTTTTCTAATTCTTAAAGTTAGTTCTATTTAGAACTTGTACTAAATTGAGATTAGCAGATATTGAAACAAGAGGACCTAAATAAGAGAATAATAGACAATCACAAATTATGCTCATATATTTTACCATAAACATAAGTAAATTCAAATAATGATATAACCTATCTCAAGATACCAAGTGCAACATTAATATCTTGTCTTTGGACTTCAATATTAATTGCTAGTGGTAGTCTTGTTGTAATGATAAAACACTAATAATAAAGCATGTCAAATAATAAATATATCTTTGGATTGATAAACACTAATAATAAAGCATGTCAAATAATAAATATAACTTTGGATTGATTTATCATTCACATGTATAACTTTATAATTGTCACGTGTTTACCATTACAGGTGTATATAAAATTCTACCAATCATCAATCTTCCATTCGGTCTGGTAATTACCACATAGATGTAAATACACACTACATTTAATATTTTCATGAAAAATATTACAAATGAGAGATCATTTTTCATACATTAAATTACTTAATCTAATATTAAATAATCATTAATTAAATTTGAACCATATTAGTTAAATTGACTTGACCTTAATTTGTTGACTCAAATATTTAATACAAATAAACCATTCAATTTATGTTAATAAATAATTTTATATAACCAATATTATGTTTAAACCAACATAATATTGCATAAATATTGTAATAATATTATTATTAATTAAATTTACATATTACAACAACATAATTAAACCAACATAATATTACAATAATATTATTATTAATTAAATTTATATAAATTTAATTAATTAGATAAAATCCAAAGGGAATTTGAAAGATTTACATGAATTGCAATGCAAAAAATGAATTTGCATACTGAAAAAAAAAATCCAAAGTGGGAGATTTATACCTTGCAGTATAAAAAATGAATTTGCATACTGTAAAAATGGAAAAGACATGAAGAGGAAAAGACATCTTAAAGTGATTAACATCAAAAAAACATACTGAACTGAATGTGAAATATGCTATAGCATGATTATATAAAACCATCATCTTCCTCGATGATGATAGAACCAAATCACTCTAAAATTCTAATAAAAATATCATTAAAATATATGAAAAATAAGTCTATATGTTTAACAATCATTGTAGGATGGCTTTGATACCAATGTTAGTAAATTTAACATAATAAATCTGGATCAAACATGTTTTATAAATCCAAAATCATATTATTAAATCTATAATAATATATATGAAATCCTATAATAATTATAAAACATATTAATACGAAAGCGTACCTGAGGAATCTATCGAAATATTTTCTGAATTAATCGGTGATTTGGCCTTCCAATTATAGAGTATCCTTAAGAACTTTAGTTTTCTCTTTGACGGATAAAAAGAAACTTCATTTGATACTACAACTGGGGACCATAACCCTATTTATAGTCATAACTGATGAATGTATAATTATGATTATATTCATAATTGATAAATCTGTAATTATGCCTCAAGAGTTTCATATTCCTTACTTGTCTCGTCATTAAGTTAGAAATATAACTAATGGTATCCACATAATTAATTTTTATGATAATTATGTTCCTTAGCCAAATAAATTTACTTTAATTAGATCACTTTAATTTTGGCTAATCAAAATAATAGCTTGACACATTTAATTATACATATGTGACCCTTAAAATTCTAACACGGGACCGTAACAATAGTAAAAGAGGAGAAAGCGCTCGATCACGAGAATTGCTCGATACGTTGGGGCAAGGCCCGTTTATAATCTGAGATGGAGAGGGGAAACATTGACCCTCTTTACTATGATTTATCTGTAATTTAAAAATTTATATTTGAGTTATTATAATTATGAAGTTGAAATAATTTATTTTCTTTTTTTTATATCATCTACGATACTGAAAAAAATATTATACATGATATCATATATTGCATTGACACCAAATCGATAAGCAAAATGATCATTTTAAAATTTTTTTATTTTTTATTTTATTCAAATTAAATTTCATTAGTCGATTCTAATTTGATCAAAAACATGAATTAGTCGGAGGATCCTAATAACCCCTATAGGAACCACTACAACGAGTTCTCCTTATAGGATAAGGACATCATTCTCTTTTAAGAAGTTTTGTCAGAGTTTTTGAATCGTTACGAGGTTCTTAAACACTATGATGACGATAGCCTGGGCGGATGGCATTCCTGCATGGCAAATCTCAATGAGGGCTACGATCCCATTATGGGATGTAATAATTATTGCATCTTCCTCAGTGTTAGAGTTTGGAAAGCTATACAGGTTTTTTCCTTTGTGATACCTCCCTCAAACTCTAGGCATAAGAGAGGTGGTTGAGGAAAACAAATCCCTCTAGTAGTAGGAGATGATGACAACTATGTACATATGAGATCCTCATGATCATTGTCACGATCTTCTCTCTTATCTTATGGAAAGAGGTGGCATTAGCAACAAAATCGACAAGATGGGCCAACATCGATATTAACTCATTGGTGATAATAAATATAAAGTTATTATCATTCTCATGAAGTAAGTTGAGTAGAGAATCCAAGGCAATGACCTAAAGTGGAGCTCCTAATTTTGAGATGGGTCAGAAGGCCAACTCACAATAAAAGCTCCAACTTGTCACCTTTGGCAGTGGATCAATGAGGGTCCAAGAGTCGAGTAGGAGTATGGCATCGATGTCTAGCTAGTGGAGAGCCCGAAGGCAATCATAATATTGCTCTACGTGTGAAACCTAGTAACAGGAGAGTCAAGAGAACAATAATGGATGCGAGGGTGAGAGCTAGAGAGTAAGGGATCAAAGGAGAGATTAAAGTCAACTTTAGTAGTCATCAGAGAAAACTCATTGTAGTGGATTTGTAGGGCCATCGAGCCTCTTCAACTACTTCAAGTTTTAATTAAATTAGAATTGACTAAAAATAAAATAAAATTAAATGATCATTTTACTGATTTGGTTCTCAATTAAAATATCACCCTTTGACTAATTCAAAGATAAGTCTAGCTCTAAGTTTAATATATTTGAAGATAGATTATATTCTAACCATATTTATTCATAGTGCAAAAAAAAAAAAAGGTCAAACTTATCCAATAAATTTGGCCTCACATAACCCAATTAAATCAAGAAGTATCTCAAAACTTTTAACTCCTTAACATATTTTTAAGATTATATTAGAAATTCAAAACTCAAAAAACAGATTATATATAATATATTACAGATATAAAAATTCAATTGATCAGGATCCATCCAACATATCCAATTAGCTCAACTTCCGTTCCTTTATAATATAATCTCCTACATTAAATATTCCAAAAATGACTAGTGTCACGTTTAAGGCTCATAAGAATCTCTACATTAGGCTAATAATATCTCATGATTTATCTTAGTCATGTGCTAATTATATGTACAATTAGATCTAAATGCCTAATTGCCACGTATCTTAGTCATGCATCATTGAATTTATTTTCACGATTAAACTTTATAGATGCATAGGATTATAATACTCTCAATAATTATCCCAACTTCAAAGAGAAACAATTCACCTTTGTAAAAAAACCATGAAACATATGGAATGCTATGCAAAGTTAACACTTAAAGCTTGTCAAATAACAACACCATGGGAAACAATTCATGTTTACTTCAATCTCTCTACTAGTTAGTAAAAATAAACATGTTATCTCCAAATATCCACAACAATACAAAACAAAAGTGAGGGAGTCAAAAGTATAACCCATGTCAATTGTAAAGAGACCACATACCTTTTCCAAATGAATAAAAAGTATAAAATAAATTCATAAAATTACTTTAAGTCATAATTATGAATAATATATGAAATCAAAGGATAAACTTCTATAGCCTAGACTATAAAAAAAATGTCTTCATCAATATTTAATCTAACTTAAAACTTGTCAGAAAAATGAAAACCAAGATTTGTTGATCTTCAATACGAACAGGTTATCAAGGCAGTGTCTGCAGCAATCTCATGAAATAGACATAATTCTCTGATTAGATGGTAATTTAAAGATTCTTTAGTGAAAAATCTCATCTAATACCAACTTAAGCATAGGCATCATGTACCCAAATCTTTCAAGTCCTCAATCTCTTGCCTAGAAAAATAACCAAACAAGTATATCCAAATAAAATATGTATATCTTCCAAAAGTTTTTGCATCACTAAGTTAATCTCCATATTCATTGATGATTTAAAGATTTTTTTTGGAATGCATAAAAAAAATAATCATAAATTCAAGCATAAATTCTTTGAGGTTGGTTGGGAGTTGCTGGAGGGTCAAATCAGGAGCATTACAAGTATAAGGTGTTTAAGAGGACACCAAATAAGAAATATGAAAAGGGACTTCTCCATAAAAAGAGAAAAAAAAAATCTTTAAAAAATTTTCATCTTATTTTCATGCAGAAGAGTATGTCATTATAACAAAATGTCTTATATGTCCATTTGACGCCCATTATAAGTCATTGAAGAATGATATTTTGGAAAAATCTTTCTAAAGAAAAATAGACAAAACTCTTACAAGCAAGCTTTTAAATAAAATTGAAATTAGGAATTTTTTTTTCCTTCCAATTTTCATTCATAGGTATCGGTATTTAAGGACACGTGGCTGAGATTAAAACCATTGAACCCTTTTTAATTTGCTCCATAATGGAAGGTAGCCACTCAAAGCCACCAGAGACCAGCTTTAGCAATCAGTAATAATATAAAAGTAAGGTTTAAGCATGTGCAAATTGCCACTCATTGACACAGTGGATATGTTTAATTCTGAGCAGCTTTATTTGTAAATGGGATGTGTATGAATGCATCTTTACAAAGTCGTATTTCCAAGAATGTGTTTACAAACTACAAACATAATTGTACTGATTAGAGAGGATTCTATCAGACAATAAATAATGCTTGCTTGGTACCTTCTCCCACTACTTAGATTGAATTATTTAATATTTTGTCTATTATGAAATCAGAATACCTAGAGTTTATTTGAGTTAGCATCCAAACTTCTTATATCATTTTTAATTCTCTTTGAAAAAAAGATATGAGATACATCTTAAATATCAAAATATTAAGGAATATATGTATATATATATATATTGATATGAATAAACATACAACAATCAAATTCAACTGAGATATATATATATATATATATATATATATATATATATATATATATATATATATTGATAGGAATATATGTTCTTGACAGGAAGCAATCAGAAAAATAAATTTTACCCAGGAAAAATAAATTCTACAATAAGGCCACTCTTTCAGTTTAATATAAAAATATTTACCTTAAATCATATATATATCCGAATGGGCTAATATTCATCAACTCTTTTTGATATCTATGTCTAAAGATGTTCACAAAGTGAGATCTAAAGATGAATATAAACGATGGATGGACATTTTTACATAATTTTATATGTCGCATCGTGACATAAGAACTTAGGCATATAATATGTGAAACAAAACAAGCATAAATCCCAACGTTATAATAATTTAAGATCAACTACATCAATCATTTCTAACTTTAAAATACTTTTAAGATCCTCACGTGCTTTTCTATTTTGTCTATCTTACTAAACTCTTTATATAATATAATATTTGGAAGTACTATTGAAGTCGTAGTAATCACTGACTGTGAAAATACTATCTTATTTTATCTTTTCAGTATTCGTATCGCTACACGAACATTTTATAAAGATTGACCTTTTCCACATAATTGCATACATCTAAATTGCGAATAAGAACAAATTTGGTGACATCAAAATTGAGCCTTAAATCACTTTGATGATGCACGAATTATTCGCATTCTTTTGGTACGAGGCAGGAACATAATCTTTGGCAGATACACTAAAAGAATTCATATACATACACGCCACATGCCCCGACTCAGAGTGAGGCGCAGTTCAACGGACCATAACGACTCGAAGAAATTGATTCGAATGCCGCCACATTCGTTGAATGAAACCGAACCGTTTGGTTCCTCGGTGTGCGCATAAATCACCTTCAGCTGGACCGGTACCAAATATCCTCCTCGGCAGAAAGTGACGATGAAATCCCATGTATGGCGTCACATGACGTGGGTCCCAGACATGATTGACCTTAAAATAGTGTTCTACTGGTCAGATGGCTCAAACTCTACTACGTTCTCCTTCGGCTGGGGGCAAATCAGCGGGGGAAACCATCAGGGCTGACGTCAGACATGGGGTCCACGGTCAACGTTGGTGAGGACATCATCCACATCATCCCTGACGATATCCAGGGGTGAATCCTTCGGCGAGAGTTTGATCCCTACTCTTTTTTTTTTAATCTTTTCCCCCCAAAAATAATAAAATAATAGGAAAAATAAAACCCTCCCTAAATCCCACCTATTCCCGACACCACCACGGCGTCACCACCACTACCGTCTCCTCCGCTCAGTTTTATTCCCTCCCTTACCGCATTAACTTAATTAAATGGTTAAGCCCCATCTCCGCCTCTTCCGTCCATAAAGCCAAGAAGGGCAAAGAAAGGCGCAAGCTTTGCCCTCTCCGCGAAACCATCATGAGGAAGACGAAGAAGGCCCGCTGGGCCGCCGACCTCTCCCTTTCCCCTCCTTCCTCCTCCTCCTCCTCCTCCTCCGACGGCAGCAGCGGCGATATCGTTGAAAAGGACGGCGACGACCGCCTCACCGAGCTCCCTGACATCATCCGCCTCCACATCCTCGCCCAACTTCCCCTCCAGGACGCCATCCGCACCGGCGTCCTCTCCTCCCGGTGGCGCAGCCTCTGGCGCCACCGCTGGCCCCACCCCGCCGTCCTCGACCTCTCCCCCCACACCGTCGCCGCCTCCGCCGATGACTTTGTCGCGGGCGTCGACCGGTTCCTCTCCGCGCGTGGCCCCGGGCGCCGGATCGACACCCTGTTCGTCGCCCTCCCCCCCGGCCGCCGATACGACGCCGACATCAAGCGCTGGATCGAGTACGCCACCTCCTGCGGCATCGAGGACCTCCGCCTCGTCGTCTCGCCTTCGTCCCTCGCCGGCACGTCCGCCCGCCCCGGCCGGCGTCTCCGGAGACAGGAACGCGCTGCCGTCTCCTCCGTCTTCTTCCACTCCATCTGCGAGTGCTCCAATCTCACCCGGCTCGCCCTTTCCGGGCTCCGCCTCTCGAGCCCCGGCGCGAACATCAAGCGGCTCTCCTACCTTGAGGTTCTCGACCTCCATGCGGCGCACGTCACCGACGCGGCCCTGAGGAGGGTCGTTGCTGCCTGCCCTCTCCTCCGGTCGCTTGATCTCCGGCTCTGCCGTAAGCTCCGTCGGATCGTGATCACTGCCAACAGTCGGCTCACCAGCCTTACGATCATCGACTGTCCAAGAGCTATGGAGGTCACGGTCTCAGCGCCGGATCTCCGGTGCTTCAGGTACAGCGGAAATTACCTCACGAGCTACTCCTTCGACAACCCCAAGAGATTGGAGGAGGTGTGCATGAGCTCGGGCGGCCCTCCATCGTGCCTCCCACCAAGCAATTGGGTGAAGACCCTTGGCGGGCTATCCAACATCAAGGTCTTGACCCTTTGTAGTCTTTCACTTCAGGTAATCGATATGCATTCCTGGGAGAATTGATATGGAATTTGTGTTTCTAGTGAGAGTTTGATAGTTGAAATGGATTCTTTTCCTCTTTCTTCGTCCTAGTACATTGCGATCGAAGGTGGAAATGCAACCAGAGAATGCAACAACTTTAGAAACTTGAGAGAGCTGCAGCTGCTGATGGGTATGATGACTGTTGACAATCTAATGAACATCTATACCTTCTTTAGGATATGCAAATGTCCTAGATTGGAGAAACTGTTCATAGAGGTTAGTTCATCAAATTTAGACACAATAGCGGGCAGGAGTTTTATCTTTCAACTCGATTCTTAATTCATTGGTGTGTACTCTTGCAGCTTCCAACCACAATGAATGACCCTTATGTGGAGAATTACCTTATGGTTCCAAAGGAGGAGCCTCCGGTGGTTGATTTTAAGTACTTAAAAATAATAAAAATTAATAACTTCAACGGACACAGAAATGAGATGCAGTTGGTGAGATTTTTACTGGGAATGGCTGGTGTTCTCGAGTCTTTAATGGTGATCACTTCCAAGGACTTTATGGTAGAGGAATACATTAATACAGTGGATGGTTGCTGTGATTCCTTACATTTTCTTCAGTCACAACTCTCGCTCTTTACAAAGGCGTCGGTGAATGCACAGATAATTTTGAGTGATCATGATGATAGCAAGTTCATCCCTACTCACTGGGAAGTCTATTCTAAAGTCTAACTCACCGCAAGGAGAGTTGTCATAGGTTGAATCAGGAAAATTCCTGACCAGTTTCTCCTATATACATCCATTATACTCAATGAAGCAATATGTTCTTGTAGTTGTAAAGTTAATGATAGTGAAATTATCAAATGCTCATTTCTACAAAGGTTCTAAGTTCTGCTTGATTATGTCAAAAAAAAAAAAATCTAATCATTATTGTTGGACTGATGTCCATAAAGAGATAATTAAATTATGACCCTTTTGTTTTTTTGTCATGGGGATTTAGGCTTCTGTTCTTTGTAGATATTCAAGTTTGGCTTTTGCTAACCAAATGTTTGCACTGGTTCAAAGAAAGATCATTCTGCACCTGCTTGATACATGCCGCTTTGCTAATGGGTAACTTTCTCTCAAAGAGATAATTGTTCATAAAAACCATGAATCTGATGTTATCTACTGCTGGAGATGATATTGGATGTCAATGCAAATCTGCGTTATCTTTGAACTGATTTTAGAACAATAAAAATCAAATGAAGTTTATACCGTAGATGTGTAACACTTGACAATTTGGTAACACTCCAGCAATCGCACTCTAGAATTTAGATGTGTACTTCTATTACCTTTTTCTTTTCATTTCTTGTCTTTTCTTTTGTGTCAAGATCTTTTCTGCATTAGTTTCTCTTGGTGCATCATTTTAAGAGTTTATTTCACATCGGTGCACCATTCTTTGAATTTCAGTCATTCTGTCACCTTGCCAGTGGAAAATACATATTTTCTTCATTATAGAGTGTTTTCCTCTTACAACAGTTCTCTCTTTTTTGGTTACCTTTTGTAATTATTGTACAACTTGGAAAGCCAAATCACTGAATGCAAGTTTGAACAATGGCCTGGTATGTGAAAATGGATCTTTTGTCTTTTTTTATTGCTTGAATCTATGAGGATGACACTAAGTTCATGCTTTCGTAAGTCTCATTCTATTCCTTATTATTATTCATTGTAAATATTACAATTGTATGCTTTTACATAGATAGTCTCGAGACTCTTGACAAACTAACTTGGTGCAGGCGCTTCTTGATACCATTATGTACTCTGTATAGGCCACCTAAACCATGTTTGCTGTTTCAGATTCAGCAGTCAGTTTTCTTTTCAAGGAAGTGTGAACACTTTGAGTGTTGATAGCAAGATCGTGGGATCATATACTGTCCCAACCACTCGTCATTTGCAAAAAAGTCTGTTTTCTTTTGTTTCCGATATCCTTTTCTCATTGTAAATTAAGCTATGTTCATCTTTATATGCAATGGATAGTGTGCTTACTTTGCACGATTTGCCAATCTGGTGCTATAATTGTTTCCTTTTATTTCTTATTTATATCTCAGCATATCAAATACACTTTTGTCTGATAAATGAGCATTAAAGTTTACTATGATCTTGTTCACTATGCACATGAACTGCAAGCACACATGCTATCTAATAGATTCAGTTGACATTGTTAATGTTTGTGGTTGAACAAGGTAAATCGATTATTATTAATGATCCAATAAGAGATAGTCTTAGATTTTATTGGAAACAATGTTTTTTTTATTTAACTAGAGATATTATTTTATACAGAGTTATGTGATGAAACAAGTTTTATGTATTTCACCATGAATAGTTGAGAAATCATGGCTTCTTCTTGTTGTTGCCAAAGGATTCTGGTAAAGAATGAGCCTTGTGATGTTTATCAATCAAGATGCCTCTGGAGTAGCTCATTATCAAATACTCATTTTTTCTGCCGTAAAATAGTTCTACACTGTTTCATTGATGCATCCTGAGATATTTTCATTCATTACAAGATACTTGGTTACCACAGCGATAACCTGTTGCATGGATTTCTTTGCCCAAATGGGGAGTCATCCTTACCAAGTTATTTGACAGGCACATTGCTTTTGATTATTCCCTCATATTTTTGCTGTTAAGAGTGATTGGCATCAACTTTCAGTTGATGGGTGTGTGGAATTCATTGTATTTTTTATGCTTTTGCATGAGCTTGAAAAGAATTCCCTGCTTTTAGGTTTTTGTGGTCATGGATAAAAATTGTAGCTGAAGCTCCAACTTGCATATTTCCTTTTTATCTGACAGCAACCAACAGGTCAAAGCACTCACTCAAAAATGATATGTAATGACCCACCTCTGTGGCCTTCCTGAATCTCAAGTTGTTGAAATAGAAGTTGGTTCCCTCCAAACAAAAATGAGATGATGAATCCATTGGATTCATATCTGAATATTTATGTGTATCATGTATGTCATGTATTCTTAATTTTATTATTCCTCTGTTTGATAGTGTTGTTCTTCAACTTCTCCCGAGTGAGTTCAGATTTATTCAACTATGCAGTACAGAGGTAACTCTCACCTATAATATATTCCTATCAAAACAATATATTATGAGATTGCTATCAGACTTTCAAACCTCAATTTTGTAAGTTGATGCAGACTAGTATTGGATTGGGATTTAAATCCTTCATTGGTAGGCCAAATTGGAATTAGAAAAAGATTTTCGGAATTAACAATGACAACTATGAATTTGGTTGCAGCTTAAAGTCAAAGTTTGACCAGTTCAAAAAAGACTTACTGAGTTGGAAGTCTGAGATATGTGCATTCACCAAAGGCAGCTGCTCCTTTTGGTGCATCCCTGTCTTGCCGGTGGAGGTTTGACTTGTAAAGCAGATGATGCTTGTTTCCACCAAGTAGAAACATGTGTCACTTGATAATTAATGATAATACTGAGAAGTAGCATTACAGACTACCAATCTCTTGAAACTACAGTGTATGGAGTCAACAACAACCAAACATATCCAACAAATCAGTACTTAAAACACATTCCATCTTTTTTTTTTTTTCCATCTGACTTTAGAATCGATAGTAATTAAATCATCAAATATACTACTTCTATACTTAAAACATTAAAACATTACTCTAGTGATGATGTATCAATGCACTTATTTAAGTGTTAAAGGTTTAAAACATTATCGGATATTTTACATCTAAAATAGTGGTCCGGTAACAATAATCACTGTACATGCCATGACTTTATGTAGTCTGTAGTTGATTCTTTGTCAGCTGATGTTTTCTATCTTTTGTTTATGGAGAAACTTTGTTGCCATTTTTTGAACGTCTCTATGGATTAGTTTTGCTTTTCTTTTACAACTTTTTATTAAGTGGTATTACATCATTCTTAGTCATGTGGTGTAAATCATCATGAAGCTGCATTTCATTTGTTTGCAGTCAGATTAGCATCATATAATTCACAAATCATTGATCTGGATGAGGAGGTTAGTTCTATTAAGATCGTAATGTCACTGGTTTATAATTAAAATCGGTATCAAATCATAAAATCGATAAAATCGGTATCAAAAATATATTTTAACTTAAAAGATGAGTAAAGTGTAGTAAATAATTAAATTAGTAAACAATAGTAAAGAAAAGCATAAAAGAAAATATACATTGGATTTATAGTGGTTCGATCGTCTCGACCTACGTTCACTCTCGATTTCTCTTCACTCGAGGCCATCAACTTTCACTATCGATTTTCTTTCCAATAGATGAAGATCAACTATCCTTATTACAACTATTTCTCCTTTTTACGGGCTCAAGAGAGAACCTTTATGTTTCTCTTTTATAAAGTAATTCTCACTATCTCTTTTAGAACAATCTTTAAGTTAGTTTAAGGTGAAGGGAACTCAACTTTCTAACAAAGTTTTCACACTTAATACCATAAGTTTTTATTCTCTTTTCTTGTTATCTCAAGCAAGGATGAGTGGGGTATTTATAGGCCTCAAATGGCTTCAAAAATGGAACCAAAAATTTAAATCCCTAGGTTTTCAGGAAACTGACAATACCATCACCTATACTGGATAGTACCAATGCTTGATAGTCTCTGCACTAGTGGTACCACCACTTGCTTGGACGATACCATCACTTGACACAATCTCAGATACTATGTTCTGGCGGTATTACCGCTAGTCTGGATGGTACTATTGCCTGACACTAGACGGTACCATCACTTGACACTAACGGTATTACTGTCGGGTTTTTCGAAAACGTACATTTTGTACTTTCTAGCTAATGCAATCTTAAATCATTGAATTAGCCTTCCAACAAGCCCAAGTTAACCCTGATTCAAGCATGGTTCAAGCCCACTGGACTCCTAATTAAGTTGGTTTAGTTACACTTCAAAACCAATTTAATTATACTCTAAATAACTTCGATTAAGACAACAATTACAATCATGAAACCACATTGTCTGATATGTCATTTTTCATTTAGTACTTCATCCTTCGATGTATCGCCTTTTCCTTCGACGTATTGCTCGACTTATCGGTATGTTGACCTCCCGCAACATCCGATTTTCTTGGTGCAATACCCGATCTTTCCTGCTTGATGCCCAAACTCATGGCACGAAGTCCATTCTCCGATATGTGGACCAATCCTCCGGCCTAACGTCCAAGCTCTAACATGATATTCTTCGACTTAATATTTGATTTTGCTTCAATGATTTATCTTTTGTATGATCAAAGTTTATCCTACGTCATTTTTCTCATACACTCATTAGTTTAAAAACTCATCAAAATCCGACATTCAACAAATTCCTACTCAAAACTATGCAATTGATGTTTATCCTCTTTAAATCACATCTTCACAGGTGCAAAGAAGATGCCCATCTAGAGTGATTCAAGGTGCAATCCATTTCCAATAAATAATTCAATAGATCTTACTGTTCTTCTAAGGAGGAACTTATTCCAACTCTCACGGCATGAAGGTCATTTGTTGTGTGCCAAAAGCACAATGGTTGCCCTGCAATGGTTTTATATCCTTGGTTCGTGATGTCAGCCAATCATTCAGCAATTACAATTCAGCTAATCTGATACAGCAGCCAGAATAGCTCCTACTGATACAAGTTGTGAGACTAATTTCTTTGGCCAACACCTACAAGAAAAGGTACATAAAAGTGAAACATGAGTTAATAACCTTGTTTGGTAGTAAATTGTGCAGACAAGATCCACATAAAAAGATGCCAAACATAAACCTCAACTCACTGGTCATATTTGAGAACCTAAAGGAACAAAGCGGAGAAATTTCTTGGACCTTGCCATCCAACTTATCTTTTATTTGTTGACTAGATGAATAATACCATTATATACAACAACATGATATCCTCGTTCAAATACAATATTTCCAAATCCAAAAGAGATCATGATATGTGAACTCCATTATTTCACCCTCCTCAGTCTTGAACATTCAGGGGAGGCAAATGACATATTCTTTCTCTTAAACAAAACAGATCATACAATACAATACAGGCAAAAGAAAATACAAGAGCTACATTGACAAAAGAAATCACACTTCAAACTGAATCAATCCCTTCCACCTGCTGCTGCTGAGCAAGATACCGTTCTCTTCTTTCTTTCTGAAAATAAAAAGGAAGGGAACTGGAAAAAATGCTCATTCGAGAGGAGAAAATGCATTAGAAGCCAAATAGCAAGGAAAAAGAGTATTACCCATTCATCAATAACCAGCCCTTCTCCAACAATCGGAGGACCTGTGTCTTCAGGGGGCTTCTTGCGTGCCTCCAGTGCAGCCTCAGCTTCAGCCAGTTGCCTCTTCAGCTTCTCCATTTGCTTCCAAAAGGTATATTGCAATTTACACAAGTCATCTACTAGTCCGTGATAAGAACGATTACTGTGTGCATGATTGGCTTACAGGGCAGGGGCAATCTGGGTCCAGGAAGACAACCCTTAGAATTTGCTCCACTGCAACCTGATCTTTCTGCTCATCAAACTGTTGAACAGGTTCATATCAGCAATTGCTTCACATGACATTTTGGCACAGAAACAGAAAAAGCTGATGAACATTTGCAAGTTTGACATTAAGTTAATAAACTGAGTGAAGATGCCTATTACAAATCATCATTCTCATCAAGCACTTTTGAGAAGCTCTGGTACTCTCATAGCATTTTCAACATACTCAACAGCATTCTGAAACAAAAAGAACTTTTGGATGGACAAATAGTTCTGTGTCTATACACCCATGTGATAAAAAAATGAAAATACAAAAAAATACTCAAATTGAACACACTATTCACTTATGAAATAGGTAGATGATATTTCTCATGATAAAGTTTGTAATATAAAGTCCATAAGTTTATCACATATCTGTGCACTTCAATAATTGTATTACTTCACATTGTTCACATATTTTTTTTCCATGTTACACCAAGGTTTTATGAAATATGAATTTGTTAGATAACTAGAAGGGGCTCCCAACATAGTGTATCACTAGAAAACTAAAATAGCTAATAAGTTAGTAGAGATATCCTCAATGGTGTGGAAGAGCATAGAATTTCAACATAACCATGGATGCTTTTTTTTTTTTCTTGAATTCAACATAACCACACATTTGAAGCAACAGTGGAAAAAAAATTTGAATGATAGAATATCCCCTGGAAGAGTTGCTCTAGAAATAGATACTCTGTATTAAACTTTTAATAGACTGGTGAAATGAGACCCAAAATGGATTGAGCCATATCCAGTTAAAAACCAGCCAAACTTTCATATTTAATGATGAGTTGATCTAGATTAAACTAAAATTTCAAGTTTTGGCAAAATGGAACACAAGCTCAGCCATAGAGAAACAGACATATGGAATCAAGCTAAAAGCAAGAGATAAAAATAGACTTACTAGCTCTGGTACATATTCCATAGGACCATTCACCTTCAAGCTAACAATCTTGAACTTAACCTTGCTCTTTTGATCCATTGGCTTTTCATTATTCTCTGGTTGCTCAACAAACTTGAAAACTGCCACCAGTGTGGAAGTTTTTTTAAAAAAGTACATCCTCCATATGAGCTGATTATTCCATCCTTTAGAGAAATCATTTAAGAATAACATAAGGAGGAAAAAAAAATTACCAGTTGCAATGATACTCTCCCCTGGGGAGAGTATACCTCCAGGAGGACGCATGAAACAGCTCTTTGGTGCAGTTGTTTGAAACTAAATCCACTTAGAATAATCAAAATTTGCCCAAGAATATTTTAGAAAAAGTAAAAGAAACATGGAAAAAAGTAGCCATTGTAACTTTAGTTGATATTTCAAACAGAAACATCATGCTAGATGAAAAACATAAAAAATCTTTTAGAAGAATTAATTATTACAAAGAACATATATTAAGCTGAAGACTGTGCATTACTACTTAGAAATAAGTCAGAAAACAGGTCAAAGCTAGAATAAGATGAAAGATTGCACACACCTTAAATGCCACATGCGACTTGCTGGTGTTCTTAATCCTGACTGCACTTCGCACCTGTTTTCCAGGTTCATCTTCAACAAAGAAACCATATAAATTAGAAGGTTAATCACAGAACACCCCGACATTTATTCTCCAAATTTTAGACAGCTTCTCAAAAAGAATTCTCAAACTAGAAGCAGAAGCTATATTTAATTTCATTAGACCATCACAGTTTTTGTTGGCCAAACAAGAAGACACCAGAATAACATAAGGAAAAAAACAATACTCAAAAGCATAACACAGACAAGAAAAAAGAAGCAACCTTATTGACTAATATCCAACGGTAGAAAACCATACTACAACCTCTTTACGTGAACACATTAAAGAACCTTTTATCAGGTAATCAGGCATAAAGTTTTAGGGGAAAGAAGCAAACGTCAAAACTCAAACCTAAGCAACTGAATCATTCTGTAACAACAGCCAAGGTTAACGAGAGACAGAAAAGGAAGACTAATATTACAGCAGTTAATATTATAACAACAGATCATAAGAAAGTATCGAATTAGCAAATGGCTATAACAATCAGAAATTGGTATCGCAGGAGAGAAAAAAAACAATTTTGCTGTAAAACTACGGAATTTAATGGTGTAATATGTCTAAATTGTATTACGATCCATAGAAAGAGACCCAAAATAGGGTACTTAGAGTCTCCATAACTCGCATCTGAGATAATGGATCGAAAGAATAAATCTACAAATTTAGAAGTTAATCCACCTTTTATTACCTAAATTTAAACAGTAGCCACCAAAAGAAGTACTTTTACGAGAAAGAAGGACCCAAATCAGAAGCAAAAGCCACAATTTTTTGCCAATTCAGCCCCCAAAAAGTCTCGAGATCCGCTAACACCAAAAAAAGAGAAAAAGATCACTCCTTTCTAAGCTTCAAACGAGATCTAACGAAAAAAGATTGAAAAATCCGACAACAAGAACCCATAAAATAGTTACCAGAGCAAGCACTCACAAGGGAAGTAGAGCTTGGTGGGCGGATCGAGCCGAAGGCGGCGTCTGGTGGGCAGCAGCGACCTGGCAACCGACGAGACCGAGTTGGCGCCGGAGCTGCGCCTTCCGGCCGGCGCCGCCGCGGCCCCTCCCTCCACCTGCCCCGTCTGGCCCTGCCCCGACGATCGGTAATGGTGGTTATGCGTCAAAATGAACGTCGACGAAGAGTTGGACGATGATCCTCCATCACCTCCTCCACCTCCGCCCCCGCCGCCGAAGAAAGGCAGCCGGCAAATCCCCCACCCCTTCCCCTCCGTCCCCACCTTGACTTCAGCTAACGCCATGGCGAACAACTCCCAGATGGGCTACCAGAGTCCAGCTCCTTCTCAAACGCCGGCGTGGGACCAGATCGCTGCGGTATGAATCGCGCAACCGAGGATACGTAAAGGCAGCCACCGCGCTGGCCTCCGTAAGCTCAACGGTCTGCTTGGGAGTCCGGGAACCTTCTTTTGAGAGAGAGAGAGAGAGAGAGAGAGAGAGAGAGAGAGAGAGACCCGGTGGTTGGACGGGTGCGGTGGCACGGCATAGGTATTGGTCAGCCAGATCCAATCACCGGCTCCTGGAGTCGCCCCGGTGTTTCAGTATTTTATTCAGTATTATGTGACAATTTATTTTTAAAAATAATTTATTAAAATAAGGTTGCATTGACCGAAATTCAATCACTAAAAGTGGATCTTTTGTATTGAGAATAATTATTATGAAAATTGAAAAATAATTCAATGTTTTAAATGATATGAGTGATCAAAATGCAAACCACAAAAATTAGTCTGACTGAATATAAATTCTATATCGGCACGAAGATTTTGCATGATAGATTTGTAAATATTTCTGTTCGATGATGATATAATTTACATTATTAATATTATTAGTATTATTAATGCCATGCATGATGATGTCATACGATCGTGGTAAGAGCACCCGAGAGTGACGGAAGTCGGCGAGCGCTGTGGCCTCATTAATGGTCTGGTGGAGCCGGTTGACCTGTGAGGTCCAAGTGCCGTCATTTACCCACTCAGGGAGGTAACCGCATGTTTGTCGGCGGCAGCGTGCGGCGCAGCCTCACGCTGTGGAGGGCCCTCGGGGCAGGGAAAGCGCTCTGCCAAGGCCACGCGAGGAGCAACGGCATCAATACGACTGTGTTCTCCCGGATTCTTAATTGATATGCTTGCGGCACTGCATCCATAAATATGTATGCCGTCTGTGGTCAGGCTGCGTTGGGCTTGAAGTTGTTCGAGGAAATGCGGCGCTTCATTGATAAAAATGTGCGCCATGTGTGGTCGAGTGAAGAGTTGGGCTTGAAGGTGTTCGAGGAAATGAGGCACCTTAATATTTATGCCCTGTGTGGTCAGGTGGGGTTGGCCTTGAAGTTGTTCGAGGAAATGTGGCACTTCATTGATATATTTGTATGTCGTGTGTGGTCAGGTGGGGTTGGACTCGAAGTCGTTCGAGGAAATGCAGCACTTCATTGATACATATGTTTGTCGCGTGCGTGGTCAGGCGGAGTTGAGCTTGAAGTTGTTTGAAGAAATGTAGCACTTCATTTGTTTGAGGAAATGCAGCTAAGACTGCCATGACCTAGGAGGATCGAACCATATGACTGAAATTACTAACCCAAGATAAAGGTAGTTTGTTGGCGAGCGGAAGCAGATATGGTGTCCTGGCATGTCCATGATCTTTGTGCAATTTCTCAGTGATGAAGACCAGGTAGCATGCCTCTCCTTGTGCATTAAACAAAGGGACTAGGTTGCAGTCAAAAGTGGGACTAATGGATGTGCACGAGTAGCTTTTAGCAGCATGTCTCTTATCCTGGTGGAAGAAAGTTGGAAGCAGATGAGGGAATTCTACATTCCAAGTTATGGTTTTTGAACAAAGTAAATATTTCTAGTTTTTCTACCAGAAACAAAAGAGTAATGAGATCTGGTTTCAGTTCTTAGCAGTTGATACTTTTTTCTGGAGGACAGGATAACAATCTGCTGAATATATTGGAAAGTGGAGCGCGATGAAAGCAATTTGCCGATTGCAAAACAGAGAAACCACATTGAACAGGAGAAGAGGGAGATCTTTGGATCAATCATGTGAACATGAAAAGAGAGCATGTCAAGACTTCCTTCTCACTTACTCAGCCAGGTTAGGAACGATTCATCTTTTTCTTTTTCTCCAGCCTCTTAAGCTACATTTGTTGTTTCATCTAAAAATTTAAACCAGTATTTGAGACATGATTTTATGAGCTATATTCTTAATGTTCATCCTCACATAAGGGTGGTAGACTGACTCAAACAAAGCACGTGAGAGTCAAAGATACACATTTTCCCTTTTAATGCGTGCATCGATATGATTTGAACATTCCATATCCTTTTTTTTACTATCATCATTTCATTTAAAAATTGAAGTCATTAGATGAAACATAATATATTGATTTATATCTTAACAAATTGATGATTCTTGATAAAATGTCTTCTTGTCCCGTTATTCCATAAGGACCCGAAGTTAGCAGGTTCATCAAATGTATTAGAAACATCAAAAATGGATCTCTGTATCTGTAAGGAAAAGCCACATTAGAAACACATGGTTGATATCCTCTCTGCTCAGGGAGCAAAACCTACAATCATCTGAGCTAGGCAAGAAGCCTGAGCTGATTTGCCGGTGTGGGACAGAGGGTTTGATTAGAGTAGTAGCTTATGATACCCAAGAAGCATTTAGGATGCGTTTAATTTCAGCTTTGTTTTCCAATTTATTCTCCATAAAAAAAATAGAAAAATGTGTAATATTTCCTATTTCAGAGTTGTCCCTCCTCTACCTTGTCCAACTAACATGTGAATTTACGCTTATGGTGGTGAAAATGTCAGCAGTGGAGATGACTGTTATTTTCTGTAAGAGGAATGCTCCTGGCAGCATTTGGTGGTGGTGGATATAATGATCATGATGATCGTGATGGTAGGTGAGATTTCTTGCACATGGAACTTTTCAATACCTTCCCATACACACTTGTGGACAGATATGATTGGAAGATCTATGGCATTGTGGTGTTTGAGTATTAGTATTGGAAGTCTAATCTACTAAAGCACAATGCAATGGAGGTTGCATAAGTGCTTGAAAATCTATTGAATTACCCCTTCTAAGTTTTGTTTGATTTTAACTAAGTTCAAAATCTCAAGTAAACTGTTTGGAAGCAGGATACTGTCTTGGAAGGCATTGCATCCTAATAGACTAGGTAATATACTATTAGAAAAATATTCATATCTGAGATAAAGATTGAATAACGACTAAATAATAGTTTTACATTTATAAGGATTTGAAGAAATCGGTAATATTTAGTTATGTTTGAGTTATAACTTAATAACCCATTGTTCTCATTAGTATCCGATCTCATATATGGTAGTCTTGACCCAGTTTGACTCAAACTCATCAGACCCAAGATTGATCAAAGAAATGAGTAAAATAAATTTAGATGTTGATTGTAGCCAAGTGAGCCAGATAATATGTCAAATCATAATTGACTTAAAACTTATGGATAAGGGGAAGAGAGATTAATTCACACATGAACATGTAGATGTTAGGAAAATATTTATGTATAAGATGAAGATTGAAAGAAAATTAAATCACAGCCTTATATTACTAAGGGTTGAAAAAGCTAAATGATTAAAAGGGTCAGATGATACATATTCAGTTTCACCCATAGCTTAACATCTTAAGCTTAAGCTTTTAAGTTACTTTTGTTTTTCATTAGTATTCAATCTCCAATGCGATGGTCTCGACCGAGTCTGACTCAGACTCATCTTAGTGAAATGCAGGAAGCAAGCTTTAGAGAAATCTACTTCTTAAAAATAATGGCTTTAGCTTCAGCATCATGACGAAGAAGTCGCTCTACTTTATTGGGGGGAATGTCGCGCCAAATTTGTGGCTTTTGATATCGGTATCCCAGCTTGGCAAACTCATGAGCCACTCTGTTCCCTTGCCTGTATATATGGGATACACTGAAGTCATTCAACTGGGGAATCAGCACCCTAATCTCTGTCACAATTCTTAGATCTTCCTTGGACTTCAATCTCACCTTGTTCATGAAAACATCCACCACCGTCTTTGTATCGCCTTCGACCCAGATACTGTGCCACCCGTTCTGCAAGGCCAGCTCGAGGCCTCGTTTGCAAGCAGCTAACTCTGCAACAGAGCTCGTTGCCCGCCCAATGCATTCAGCGTATCCCAGCATGAACAGCCCTTCATGGTCCCGGCACACACCACCTATGCTGGCGTTGCTGAATTTGCACTTGGAAGCTCCGTCAAAGTTCAACTTGATCCACCCGGAACAAGGTTTTTCCCATGCAAACGAAGATGCATTGCTGTGGTGATTCCTTTGGGTCAAGAGCCTGAGTGAGGTCTTGACACAACTCCTGATCATTTCAGGGGATGATGTTGGGAAGATAATCTGATGAAGTTTGTAGAAGAATAGAGGAAGAGGTGGAGGGAGCTATACATGAACTTGTGCAGCAAAACTAATTTAAAGGTTTGAAGGGGAGGAGACTTGAGGAACTCACCATCCAATTCTAGCAAATACCAATCAAAGCACTCCAATAAAAGAAAAGAATATGTCCTTAAACTGTCCATATCAAAAGTAGCCATTGGTGTTGTTCCTGAAAAAACTGCCTAAAAAGCCTTTAGTTAGACATTTTTTGCCCAAATATTGGCTCCTATCTATGAATTTGTTATATTTAGCACAATAACTCAAAGTTTGACTTTGTGATCCCATAGGACCAGATTATCCATTGGCTTCTTATTTGTTTTGAGAAGTTTGTGTACACTGATCCTCCCTAGATTCTCGGTTGTTTCAGTGTTTTCAATTGGGTTGTAAGTGCTTGTTCTTTTGCTTCACTTGTATGTTTTATATTGAAAAATATGAAAGTGTCAATGAGATTCCTTGTTATGAGATGAAACAAAGATTTTGATTGCCACAGGTATTGTCTTGCCAAAATTTTGGCAAGACAATACCTGTCGCATTTCTTCTCTTTCCTATCAAGCAACACAAAGGTTCAACGTCTCACTATGACCAAGATGTACAGTAGATAAATTGGTCACCTTTCTGATATGGGATGACCCATGTCTTCTTTTTCAAATATTGTTGTTCTTGAACATTGCAGCAATTTATTGATTTTTAAAGAATTTTCATGAATCCATGTTTTTGTATTATTTTTTAAACAGTATTTATCTTACCTATCCTCACATAAAGCAAGTGTTCTGAGACGGTAACAAATGAGAAAGAATAATAGATAAAAAAAATTTTTCATAATTCATTGTTCATGATTATGTTTAGGAGAAATCAAAAAAGTAAAAAGGATTAGTAAATAACTCCACGAATAGTTTCCTTTCTGGAATCCTTCCAAATAACAAAGGCTTAAATTTTCATAATTTATCATCATATTTCTCCCTCTTTGTCATCAACAAAAATGAAAAGTGCATCTAACTAGTTTTAAAGATATATAAGTTTTACAACATGCTAGCAAGATTTACATTATTTTACAACATTTATGATCATCAAATCATCAAGTTTTAATGATGTGCAAGATTGTAAGTTTTTCAAGTTTGTACTTTTTGCTTCTTTTGAGAGAGCAACTCTTTACTTCTCTTTACGATATTCCAAGCTAGCACTTTTTATTTCTTCTCTTTTGAGAAGTGTAAGCAAGTTTTGCCTTTGCAAGCTAGCAAATTTTTTTGATGATGTTCAAGATAGACAATTTCTTTCTTCTCATTTGAGAAGTTCAAACTTAGCAAATTTTATGATATATGAACTAGTAATTTTTTGCTTCCTCTTTGAAGTATGCAAGCTAGCAAATTTTTTCTCCCCCTTTGTCATTGTCAAAAAAAAAGAGAGGAATACAATGATATAAATTTTTCTTTTTACAAAAACTTTTTACATCAATTAAAAATGTGCATCAATAAAAAATTTACATCAATCTTTCAATCATCACATGAGGTATACAAGTCATCATATCATGAAAGATATAATATCAAAGATCATTAAGTCATGAATACCAAAAGAAATGATTTATTTTGTCAAATCTCCCTTTTTGCAAATATCGAAAAGAAACCTTAGGAGATTAAAGATCTTAAAAAAAATCTCAAGTATTAAGTATCAAGATCATGATTCATAACAATTCTTTTTAGCAAAATAAAACATAGGAGAAATTGGTTCATACATAAGAAGTATCGAGTCATCAAGATCATGAAAAAAAAAGTTCGAGTATCAAGTGAAGGAATCATTATTCGTGTGATAAAAGGTTATCAATTCATGCATTCAAACCATCATTATTCATCATACATAATTTCAAAATATAAAAATCATCAAACATGATACACACATTTATTTTCAAAATATTCATCATAATTTTCAACTCATTCAATCATCAAAATCACTTTCTAGAGATTCATGAGATTCATAAAATAACATAAATGAATTCATTAATCTCGATAAGATAGAAAATATATTTCTTTTTATATGTTTTAATTTATGTAATTTACTTCTTATAAGCATGTCTTTGCCTTTAATGCTAAATAAAAATAAGCATCAACGTTCAAAACCAAAAGATAAATTTCGTCAAAAAGATCATCAAGGCCAAAAATATAATACGTCAAACATACATCATTTTCAAATAAAAATTTTGATTTATCATGATAATACATTTTTTTTATATGTTTCAATTTAAGTGAGCATGCTCAAATTTTTCATGCAAAGGCCAAGCATCATGTTTAGAACCGAAAGCATCGTCAAAATCACTTTTCTTTCATTCGAAAAATTTATTGAAAGCAATGTAGATTAAGTTTTTTAGTTTTGTAATTGATTTCATACAAGTATGCTTAAGTCTTTTAAGTAAAGACATGCATCAACGTTTAAAACTGATTCACAAGTTTCGTCATAAAAACCATCAAGACCAAAAACACATTATTCCAAAACATAAGATTTCAAATCATCAAGCATGATACAAACATTTAACATTTTCATTACATCATTAAAATTATCAAGCATAATTTCATATAAGCATATCCAAGTTTTTATGCCGAAATCATACATTATGAAAAGCGATACGAAAATCATCAAGATAAATATTCATAGAATTAATCTTATTATGTGTACAAGCATTAGATCAACATTTATTTCTAAAACATGCAATTATCATGATCAATAATATTATATATATAACTAATAAAATCATGAAAAGCATGATATATTTTTGTAATAATTTTTTTTATTTATTACAAACTAAATCAAGTAACCCATGAAAAGATCAAGTAATTTCATAATAAGTTAAAAAATATTGGATTGAATCATTTACCTTGTTGCCAAAAATTGTCAAAGCGCAATTCGCAACTTCGTCACTTGATTCGTCCTTGAGTGCCTTCTTCTTCTTCTTTTGTTGCGGACATTTACTTTTGAGGTGTCTCGCTTTTTTTTACGTTCATAGCAAATGGTTATATCCGGATTGAGTTCATGTTTATTTTTTTAATTATTATTTTATGAATTTTTTAAATTTTGTAGTCAAAAGTTCAAGGTCATTATTATCATTGTTCTCATCACTTGAGCTTTCTCTCTAGTGGTATTCTTTTGTTCAAAGTGTCAAATCCTTCCTATTCTTTGGAAGGTGGTTGTCATCTTCATCATGTTCTAAGCATATCATCTCATATGTCATTAATGACCCGATAAATTCTTCAATAGGAAAATTATTTAGATTCTTTACGTCTTGTATAGTCGTCACTTTCAGATCTCAACTCTTTGGAAGGAATCTTAAAATCTTGTTTATAAGTTTAAAATTAGAAAAATATTTACCAAAAGCTTTTAGACCATTAACGACATTCGTAAACCGGGTGTACATGTCTCCAATGGTCTCACTTGGTTTCATTCGAAAAAGTTCAAAATCATGTATGAAAAGATTTATTTTTGAGTCTTTGACTCTACTAGTATCTTCGTGTGTGATCTCAAGTATGTATCAAATGTCATAAGTCATTTCACAAATAGAAATCCGATTAAACTCGTTTTTGTCCAAGGCACAAAATAAGATATTTATAGTCTTTACGTTCAAGGAAAATGATTTTTTCTCAAAATCAGTCCATTCATTGATAGGTTTAGAGGATTGTTGAAAATTGTATTCGATAATATTTTATAAATCAAGATTCAAAGAAAGTAAGAAAACTCTCATTCGAGTTTTTCAATATGTGTAGTTCGTCCCATTGAACACGGGACGATGAACGATAGAAAAACCCTCTTGAAAGTTGAAAAGAGTCATTTCTCTTAAGTGTTAATCCAAATGAGAAATAACGAGGCTCTAATATCAATTGTTATGATCAAATTCGACACTAAAAGGGGGGGGTGTATTAGTACATGGTAAAAATATTAATTTATGTGATTTCAAAAAACTTCGTACGATGAAAGATTCGTTTCGATGAAAGTCGTATAGGAAATAATATCGAAAGTGTGCTTGACTTTGAATAAGTGTGATAAGCAAATAACTCAGGAAGTCATAGTAATGATAATAAAGAGCAAAATGAAAGTGCATACCGATTTATAGTGATTCGTTCGTCCGACCAATGTCCACTCTCGGATTCCTACTTCGTCGAGGCTATCGACTTTCACTAGCAGTCTTCTTTCAAACAGACGAAGACTAATCACCCTTTTACAACTCTTTTTATAAGGTTTTCCTCACACTCTCCCTTCGAGTACTCTCTATACTTAAGGAGGAGGGAATCTATACTTTTACAAGGGTTTCAACTTCGGATTCATAAAGTTTTTGCTCTCTTTTTCTACTCAATTCTTGTTATCCTAAGCAAGAATAACTGGAGTATTTATAGACCTCAAAAGACTTCAAAACTTGGAGCCAAAATTCAAACACCTTAAGATTGCGAGGTACTTGCAGTACCACCGTCTGCAGCACTCTGTCACTGAGTGGTACCACCACCCAATCTGGTAGTACCACCGCTTGAGCCACCGACGATTCCACCGCCTGTTCTGTCGGTGCCATCACTTGACCCACTTGTTGGGTCACTGTTTGAGCCTTTCACTTGGCCCAACATAGCCCAAAACTTGAGCCCAATTAGCCCATAATTGAGTTGGCCTAATTTCAACTCAATTAGACCTAAAACTTACTTCAATCTAGATAATTATTATAAAACATGAATTAATTTGTCTAGCATATCATTGGTCTATCGACGCTTCATCCGATTCTTTGGCATATCGTCCTCTCTTGCGGTCTATTACCCAATTGGCAATTGTCCTCCATAACTCCGATCTTCTTGGCGCAATTCCACTCTTCTTGGCCCGATGCCCAAGTCCATTGTCTGAAGCCTTCTACCGATACATCGACTTATCTTTCAACTTGACATCCAATCTTTTGACATTTTCTTCTCCGGTCCAACGTCGATTCTTCCTACTTCAATTGTCTATTCCTAATTGAAGCTATCTGTGTCATTCAAAATGCAGATTAGATCTTAAACAAAATTAATAGATTTTATCATCAAAATCCGAGATTCAATAATTTTGACTTTGATTATGGCATACATCTAATATTCCACTTGTATGTAGTATATTTTAATATCCTTAAAATCTCAAAAAAATATTTTACAATAATAATTAAATGGTTTTTAATCCTAAAGTTTAGGCGAATTCAGCTTAAATTGGGTAAAATAATAAAAACCATAATTTCAATTTTTTTAAAGGGTTGATATAAATTTTGTCTATTTTAATGGTTTAAAAATAAAAAAAATGGTCATATAGGCATTGTAAGTGTTTACAAGGTTTTCTGAAAATTTAAGAATCTTTTAAAAATATGGAATGTGAGTTATATTCTTTTTGAATGAAGTTATATTATTTTTAAATAGAGTCTAAAAACAATTATAACTCTAATCTTCAAAAACTTTTTTATATCCTTAAAACACTCAGAAAATCTTATAACTAATTTTCAAGTGGTTTTTGTCCGCCGCCGCATTCCCAGCTAGCTCCAAAACCTAATCACAAAGCAGAGAATGAACCACACCAAACGAAACTACAGCAAAATAACACGAAAGACTAAAGCTAGAAAGAAGGAAATCAAGAGAAATTAATTGCAAGACTAATCCAGATCCAAAAACTACAAATCCTGAAGGGAAATTGCAACCAAACCCGAATATATTGCTGGAAACCGCCAAAGAACCCAAATTTCACACACATGAAAGAAAAAAATGATCTTAAATCCTAGATTTTGCATAAACAACACAAACCACGGATTTCAAGAAAAGATGCCCCAAATTGAAGAGGAGAGACAGAATATATCGTAAGAAGAATCGAACACAGATTACACTCAACAAATCAACAAAGAAGATCCATGTCGAACGGGGGAGAGAATACAATCGTAAGATAACATATCGAGAAAGGGAGGGGATCCACGCACCTCAGCGGCGGGGTATTCACGTACGGCAACAAGATAGTTGCACGTACGGCAACAAGATAGTCTTGCGGGGTATTCACGTACGGGAGCGCCAGCGCCAACGCGCTCGGCGTACGGCAGAGAGAAAACGGGTGATCCGGCCGACGGGAAACTGGAGGCCGGCGTTGCTGCTTCTCGACGTGGACTTCTTTGCCGCGGCTGAGCCGATCGACTTCCCCCGACCGACCATGGAGATGACGTACTCAAGACTTGGGAATCCGAGAAGTAGAGATTTGGCCACCACTGTCGTGTCGACGCATTGGAAAGCGTTCGGAGAGAGGCGGGCTTTGCTTTTAAGGGATTCCTGTGGTTAATCTTTAACAATCCGATCGCTGACGCTAGATTTAAAAATTTTATATTATAATTATTAAAATAAATTATTTAATTTTACTTATCTTAACGCCATTTGCTTTATCAGAAAGATACAACACGATTGATATAAAAATGAGAGATAAAAAAATAATTTAAATATTTTAATTATATTTTTTATATTTTAATTAAAATTTCTTAATTTACTATTATGGTGATGACAAATGATAACATCATGGGGTCACGAGTGGTTGTTATGATGATGATTGATAAGAACGATGTAGTAGTCAGTCTTGTCGATATCGATCCGAACATTAGCAATCAAGGCGAGAGCAGCAATCACAACAATGATGGTGGTAGATCTCGGGAGTGTCCTTAGAAACAAGTGGGGTGGAGTCTTGAAGGTGGAGCTTGAGGGACTTCTATGGTTTTTTGTGAGGGGAGAAGGAAAAAAAGGAGGGAGGTGATACAAAGGGAGATGAGACAAAGTATAAGGACGATGGCTACTTTGCATCATCCTATATCTGCATCGATGCCACTTGCATCTATGTCGACAGAAAGTGAAGTAAAGGCCTTGCGTCCCGTTAATGCAAATGCACAGTGATACGATGTCGACATAAATGTCTCACCTCCCCTCATCGTAAATGTCAAACGATACTGATGCATATATACAGTGGGCATGATGTAGATGTAGGACAATGCAAATGAAATTTAAGAACACCTCAATAAAGACAAGTTAATGACTCGAAGCCATCTGGAGGGGTGAGAGATATGGGTTGTTAAATATATGCTAATATCGCATCAGGGTCTATGTTGAGGTGGATGCACCCATGTATAAAAAGGGTGGCTGCTACTCTTCTTGGATGAAAGCACTATGGGTTGAGAGTAAAATCTCTTCACTCAAGAATTCATTGAGAGAGTTGATGAGCGAGTGGCATTAAGCCCTCTTTGTAGTACTAAAAATATTATGGAAATATATTGTTGACATCCTGGTTAGCTCGATATGGTTTGGACCCATGTGTGCAAGTTTGTTCAAACTGTCTCGGAGGTGAAAATGCTAAGCTCTTGAAGTGCCACCTATATGAAGATAGAAGTCAAAAGGAGTTTTTCGACTTGATAATTTCGATGTCTAAATTACTAACTAGAGATAAATGAATATGAATGTGATTGGTCAAAAAGTGATTATCTTTTCATTATGTTAAAAATATACTTTTATACTTAGTCATAAGGATATAAAATATTTTATGTGGGAGACAACTTTTAATCACTTTTAATAATTCCCAATTGATCTTTTATCCACACAAGCGACAAAGGGATAACCTACAATTATCATCTATCTTGAAGTTTTATTCATGTGGGTAAATAAATGGAGGGTGGTCTTAATTTTTTTTTTAGCCTGGATATCAATTAAAGGTTATGTGTGAGATGATAATTGATTGGTGATATTCTTTGTATCAGTCAAAAATTATTTTATTAAAATCTTTCAATCTTGTTATTTCTGGGATTGGGTTGGATTATCAGGATCACTAGTATACTTTTAACTATCCATTTTCTTGGATTGGTTGGATAGGACCTTTTTTTCCTTTTTTTTAATCTGTCGACGCAGCAAAGCTCATATCATAAAAATATGATTTAGATCATCGAACCCGGTCCCACAAGTCCTACTGGATTAGGATCGGCCCGAGTATTATCGCCACGTCATGCTTTATGATTCGGTCTCTGCTTTGAAAAACGAACCCTATCTTCTCGCCCTTCAAGACGACCAAGCGAATAATTAAAGGAGAAAAAAGGGGAGCCATCCTTGCGCAACGGCGGATCGTTGCCGGAATCGTGTCCCTGTGCCGTGCCGGAGAAATCTAGGTTTCCGGTGACGGATCGGAGAATGGGATCCTCCGAGAATCCCAATTGGTTCCTGGATTGCTCCCTGATCGATGACATCCCCCACGCGGGGGGCGATTTCGCGGCGAACGATGTTGGCGGGCTCTGCTGGCCCCCTCAGGGCTTCAACACCTCTTCCAGTGTTAGGTAATTCGAGTCGGAAACTTGGGGGTTCTTTGGTTCTTACACTGTCCCGATCGTTCTGCGTGTTGGATGGAACCCAGATCTCGCTTGTTAGCCTTCGGAAGATTTGATTCTTATATCTTTTGTTTCCCTTGTTCGTTTAGATAGCGTGGTGCTTGATCTAATGCTTGGTGCTGCTATTGATGCATCTTGGTTGATGCTCATTTATATATATTATGATAAACATGTATGATCTGGGGGAAAAACCATCTGTAGTTGTTTGTTAGGGTTTACAATTATATGGAAGAAGACTTTTAATAACTTGTTCATGGTCATGGATGATCTCACCTGCTATACTGCTTAGACTTATTTGTACTGTTGGCATGATTGAGAACAAGTTTGATGATATGTACCAGTTGGTATAATGGTACCTGTTTTTCTTAGTGTTGTCTGGATAATATGCTGCTCTAATAGGATCTTAATTTTTCCCTCATCGTCTGTATAGAAAACTGTGAAGCATAGTATATATTTGCATCAGCAACTTGATATTGTATCAGATAAATTTACAGCTTACTTTTGGTTATTAAGGCATTGTAGATTGATAATCCATTTGATTTCAATTGTCTAGGAAATGCCTGGTGCTTTATATGAGTTGGTAATTTAGGTTACTTGGTCTGGTTGGAGAAAACTATGTACTTTATGCTTATAATCAGTGATTCTTCTCACTGTTAACTCTTGTCCTGCATCATGTGTTCCCATCTAAGAGAAGAACATATCAGTGAGCTAACACATGGAGAGATGTGATTATCCAATACATAAGGTCATCAGACTGCATAATGAAGAGGATGACAATTAAGTTCTAGGTTTGTGGTAGATTCATGGAGCGAACCTTTGTTTTTTTCTTAAAGATGTTTGTCGGGATGTCTCATAATTAGCATATAGAATATTATCCTTACGATTGTTTTAATTGCTTATCAACAAAACCATGTTATGCAAATAAATAGATCAGACACATGAACCAATGAATATTTTTAATTATAGAACATATAGAATATTATCTTTTAAAGGCTCTCATCCATGTTGAATCTTGATTGGACTGGCACTTTCTGCTTAATGAAAAGGCCTGGTGCAAGAGAGAGAATTTCTTGTTGTTTGGTCCAAAGAGAAATATTTTAGTTGGATGGTTCTCATATGCCTTAGTGATGGATAGTCAATTTGAAAAGGGCAGATCATGCCTTAAGCCGCTATTAGGGAGCTGGAGTCTATATTGATTGTCATTTCTTCACATTTGATAATTTTGAGCAAGGTATGCAATTTCGAATGGTATCACCTGGTATGGGCTGTACGTACCGGTCCGACAGGATACTGGTACGCAGACCGCTCGTTACCGGGCGGTATCGGTTTTTTTTATTTTTTAATAGAAAAATAAAAAATTTTAATATGCTGGCGACATCGTCGAGGCTTGGGCGACGTTGCCATTTTTTTTTATTTTTTAATATGCGGGCAACGTCGCCAAGGCTCGGGCGTTGTTGCCCGGGCGACGTTGCCGAGGCTCGGGCGACGTTGTCCAGGCGACGTCGCCGAATTCTTTTGTTTTTTTTTAATCTACGGGCAATGTCGCCGAGGCTCAGGCGACATCTCTCGACGCGACGTCGCCCGAGAAGGGAGGTGACATCTCCCGAGGCGACGTCGCCGAGAAGCGAGGTTTTTTTTTTTATAAGAGACAATGTCGAGAAAAAATATATATATATAATATATATGTAATATTTATAAATTATATATATATATATATATCAAATGGTACACCGAAACGTATCATTCGATATATGGTACTGTACTGTACCGGAGAAGCACCGAAACTCCAGTACGGTACGAAATTGCAGACGTTGATTTTGAAAACATAGTTTTGCATCAGTTACTGCAGTAGAAATCTAGAAATAAGAGTAAGCTGTTATGATACAATTGAGTCAAATAAATGAACTCAGACATGTACTGACGCAGCTAGAGGAGCAGCAGCAGATGAGGATGAATAACAGCTGCAGCACTGGGTATTGGTCACCAAGGCCCAGTGGCCATCTGGTGAGGCCCCATCCTTATGCGAACAAGAGATTGGAATGTCCTGATTTCTGTAAACATTCAATGATTTTTGGTACGTCACTAGGTACAGGACAAGGGAACTAAACCTTAAATCGTCTCAATGTGCTGCCCAGTGTCATTATAGGATCCAAATGAAGGCTGAAGACTACCACATGTTCAGGGATTTCTGGTATCTCACTGGGCACAAGACAAGGGAAATGAACCCTAGATTGTCTTAATGTGCTGCTCAGTGTCATTGTAGGACCCAGAAGTCTGTTACTGTTTGATCACACCAAAGCAGGGAGATTAGCTTTTGTTGCATAGATTTTTATTCTTTTTCTACTATTAGTCTATTATAACTAGGATAAAGGTAGAACAAGTTTTATACAAAGGCATTGTGAACCTCCTTGCATAGACTTGTTAGTGTATTATATTATAGAAAAGTAGAACAAGTTATAGAAAGGTAGAGCATCTTTTTAGACAATACTCTCTATTTTCTAGCAATACTCTTTTTTCTCTCTAGGCTCTTGTGGAGACTTCTTCTCTTCCCCAAACTAGAGAAGCATTGACTAGGGCATGTTATATGTAACTGTTTATTTTAGGGACATCTTTGGTTACTGCTTCTAAAAACTTCTACAGTGACCACCATATGCAATTTCTCTTTTACTGCCTGTTTCTCCCTTGACGAGTTAAGCTTATGTGATATCTCCTATATAATGATCAAGGCGTTCAATGACATGATGTTGATGCAAAATTATATTGACAATCTGCTCATCCATATCAACCAGGCAAACTCCTGCACTGGCAAGGCAACATCAACATACAAGATGGTGCTAACAATTGAAAAGTGATAATAGACATGTTGCCATCTGATATTTTTGTCTTCTTTTTTTTGGGGTGTGGTGGGAGTTGATGTTTCCATTTATCCTGGCATGGTCTGACCCTTCCCTGTTGTCCTGTTGAGTGCTGTATCCCTCTGCTTATTTGCGGTTTAGCCAAAGTTCTGCTTTGTATTATTTTCATTTTCTACTAAAAGATTCTGTAGGGTAATTGTGTCTCCCATCAGCATGCTCTGTCAGGATTTGAAGCCAAAAGTTGTTGTATGTACCTATTATTGAATTAATAAATTAATAAACTATTCAATAGTTTTGGGATTTTCTGATATATTTTGTGTTAAAATCCATAGCACCGATGTTAGGATTTGCTGTCACATGTCCATGACTTGCAAGAATTCTGTACCTGCTGCTGTCTTTTTACTGAACCTTGCATTTGTTCTGCTTTTAATTGTTACCATTGTGTTGCATCCTCTTGCCACACCGGAACACATTTTTTAGATGCAATCTTTGTTCTATTCTGTTCCATCTTCTTTCTGATATTCCAATTTCATGCCTATGTGTTCTCTATGACAGTGTGGATATTGATAGCCCGTTTGTAAATTCTGATGGACTCAAGGAACCAGGCTCTGCAAAACGGTTCGAGTCCTTTTGAGCATGATGATACTAGGGATTCTTATTACATTACTTTATGTACATCAGTGTGTATCAACTTTGTAATTGCAAAGCATTTATGAGTTGCAGTGTCAGATCAGAATCCTGCAGTAGACCTGCCTCTAAAGCTTGTAGGGAGAAGATGAGAAGGGAAAGGTTAAATGATAGGTAAATTAATTCATTATCACTTGATTATTGCTTATGTTGTGGATTATCATCCTTCTTGCATGCCTTCAGGGTTTTCACATTTTCTCAATTTTAGGTTCGTGGAACTCAGCTCTCTCCTTGATCCTGTGAATCCACCAAAGACAGACAAAGCAGCTATTTTAAGTGACGCTGCTCGTTTGGTGACTCAGTTACGAAATGAAGCACAGAAGCTAAAAGATTCAAACGAAAGTCTCCAGGAAAAGATAAAAGAACTGAAGGCAAGCTTTCCCTTCATTTTACACTTATGCCTTATTTGTCTGTGTGTGTGTGTGTGCTGTCAGTACACATTTTCGTCTTATCTCTTGTATGAAATTGAAATCAAAATAATGTTTAAGTTGTTCAATTAGTAATCTTCTGTTTTGTTTGATTAGTAGTTTTTATATTTATTTTATTTTATTGATTGTAATTATATATTAATTATGATTGATTGTAAAGAATCATAAATTTTCATGTAAGTATAGGAGTTAAATTCTATTTTCTGTTTTAGTAGTGTTGAATAAAATGTCATGGTTCAGAAATAGTTACTGCAGCATTAATTAGATTAATTTGAGATTGAGACCACCTTTTTTAACAAATACTTATGACAGTAAGAAGCTACATGTAGGGAATGGTGCGGAATTCCTGGGTGACTGGTACTACGTGCCATCAGTGTTACTATCTTGGCCATTAATTAGCTTGATGATTGCTGTTCCATGTTCTTCACGTGTGGCTGATTCCTTTGAAGCCAATATTGAAGATAGTACTCTTTGCTAAAGTTGACAATTGTTTGACTCTTTAGAATCAATTTCATTTACTATTTGTTTTTTCCTTCTCTATTGGCAGTCTCTGGTGCCTTTGACATTTTATGTTCTAACTTCTCATATTGCAGTTTTAAGTTTCTATTGACTGTTTTCTCCGCATTTTTGCTGTGTTTGAAAAATTGCAATTAGTGATCTTTCTTGGACTCCTTTATGAAACACCCAGAGGAACATTGTTTACACAACAAATGAACATTTCTGGGTGAAACTTGACCCTTCCCACCTTTTGTTCCCCCCCTCTTGATTGTTATCCAGACATATTCTTCTGCTAGATATCATTCCTTGCCTACGTTTGCTCTGGTACTGATACAATATTATTTGTGTTGAGATGATTAAGACTTGTCTATCCATCTTGTTTATTTGGAAGTTGTTTCCTAGATTACTAATTTGTATTGTAATCTATATGATCTTCAATGAAATGTTAAGTCACTCAAGGTCATTTTTGGTTTTTATCTAATGATTTTGCTAGCTATTGCTTGATCATTTCATATCTAACTACTGGTGAATTCATTTTTCCCGACTGCTGTTTTGTTCAATAGGTACAAAATTTAGACTGGATTGGTCTGTCTGAACAACTGGAAATTAGACCTGTGGTCAGTCTGGTTTATTAATTGGATTGCTTCTGATCCATGTGACTTAAATGCCCTTTATTGTGATCATCCTTTTGATATGTTTTGAGATTATTCCTTTTTTTTCATGAGAGAAAATTTTGCTACTCTACTCTGGTCCTCTCTCTTTATTCATCTTTGTCATTGACCCTCTCTTCCCTCTCATCACCATTTAGTCTTGTTGTCCTCATTCGCTTTCATTATCATCTACTCATTGTCATCTGCCTTTTCTTTCTTTAGGCTCCATCTTTTATTAGTCTCTTTCACCACCTGCCTTTCTTCCTCTTTCGTCATTTGTTTTTCATCATCTTGTTTTTTATTCTTTAGTAATCTTACATCCTCTGCTGTTATACTATGTCTGTCCTCCAATTCATTGGAGTATTTTTCTTTCTTTTTCGCTTTTGCCATCAAGTTTCTTGTGTACGTACAATGATGGAGACACTTCATGTTTTTTTAATGTATTTTATTATAAAAGTATGGTTTTCATAGTAAATACTTTTTAAACTTGTGGTCTGACCAGTGAACTACTGACCCTATGCAGGTCTCATAATCATGGTTCATTCGTATAGCTCTATGATTGCATATCCTCTTACCTAGGACCATATCAATCAATTTTGCTTGTTTGTACCTTGTTTTCTGTCAAACTAGAGTAGGTAGTCCTAGAGCAATGCAGATATGTTGTCTCACCTCTTTTATATGAATGTAGGGGCCTATTGTTGCATCAGTCTCTATATAAAAATCTTAATCATCTTTTGGACCATTAGCAGATACAATCTTAATCATCCTTTGTAGATTGGTGAGTTGTGAAGTCCCCAAATCTTTAGCAGATACAATTCTTCACTTTGATCTATTTTCTTTCACTTAAACTTCTCCTTTTGGATTCTTTTCCTTTTGTCTCAGCGAATTGGTTTGGCTCATGAATAAGAATATCATCTAGGGGTTCAGCAGATTCCTCATGAATATCATCTCGGGGCTCATGAATTGGTTTGGATTCTTCTGTTTTTATAGATCTGATTCAAAGTTGAGTTCTAGAAGTAGCTAATGATTGGATATTTTAGAGTTAACAAGGCTCTTGAATCTAGGATGCATCTTGTTAATAACTTCAGATATCAGTCAGATTCTAAACCCTACATTGTTCACAATCGCACCACAACACCATGGTTTTGGAGAATTGAAAGGCCAATTCTTGCTGGAATGGGAGTGGATTGACCATTTCTTTGGACCCTCCTAGTAAAGAAGGGAGCAGCTAATCAAGGCTTGCTTACCAACATTTAGTAATAATAAGATATGTTTTATGATTGTTCTGTTTTTCTTTCTGAAATCAATTAGTATCTTAGAGTCCTGATATGAATTTAATATAGATTAGCAAAATCAGGGTGTGCAACACAACCGAAACATGTAGTACTTATGTAAAATAGTAATATACCAAATGTAACTGTGGGAGTTTGAACAACTTTTTAGTTATCTATTTCAAATTATAAAACATTCTTTGTAGAAATATCTACTGTGAGATCTCTTTGATATGGCAGAAATTCATAAAATTACATATGTTTCAGTTTGTAGCATGTGGATTTTCTTATAAGATGACAAGGGCATTCACATGATGAAACCTGACTTAAGGACACAAATGTTAAGCCAATTCCTCAATTCAGGCTGTACCATTATTCTTTGCTCAATTCATTACTTGGTTATGATTATTTAAGTTGCTTTTGCCTGTTAGAACTTTAGGTCTTCTGACCAACTCCTTCACCGTTGAGTTTATCAAAAGTTACTTTCTCTGCAGGCTGAGAAGAATGAGCTTCGCGAGGAGAAGCAGAAGCTGAAGGCAGAAAAGGAGAGTTTGGAGCAGCAAGTAAAGCTCTTGAATGCAAGACCGAGCTTTGTACCTCAGCCACCGCTGGTTCCAAGCCTATTCCCAGCCCAAGGGCAGGCTGCCGGACACAAGCTCATGGTTCCCGTCGTCAGCTACCCCAGCTTTCCCATGTGGCAATTCATGCCACCTGCTGATGTTGATACGTCGCAGGATGCGGATAAATGTCCACCTGTCGCATAAGCAACCTGGAAATCAAGCTGCAGAATGGATATATGTTGCTGGTGCTACTTGTTCTGGGCTGATTTCATGTTTAGTTTCTCAAGATAGATTTCCTGGACCTTATTTACTTCAACTGAAGGCTTGTCTGAAAATAGTCATAGTTGTCAGGGATCAGTTACCTGGTTTAAATGCCTTTGTGTTGTTGTAGGTTATGAATAAGATTTGTCTCTGTAAACTACGTAGTTTATAAGATTACTTATGTTCATGTCCCATTATGGAAAATCTAAAAAAATCTGCACTTTCTTATTCGTGGTCTTAATTATGTGAAGAAGTTATCTTTTTTTCTGCTAAAAATATTTTGTCGGGAAAAGTAAATACAACGTAGTGTTGATTGTGCGAGGGGAACAAAAGTTTCCCCCCTTTTTTTTGGTGTTAGGAGAGTAAAAAAAGTTATTTGGATTTTAAAAGAAACTGATAGGTTTAAAAGACTCCCTAGTCATTTATGAAATAAATGGAATCACATGCAAAAGTTGAACCTACGGAAAACGGTGAGCCTCCTCATCGATACCTGGATTTCCCAAATGGTGTACTTGTGCCATCAAATTTCAGTCAGTATAGATTATATGCATGCATAAATTTCAGTAAATAACATTTATGAAATGTTATTGTATCTGACGTGATTCGAACTCGTATGCATAGAATGAACATGAGTAGTAAAAAAGATAAATTCAACTCTAGTTGTGTTAAGAATATGTTTTTATACCTGATTATTGGAGGATAAAATATTTCATAAAATGTCGTAAGAAGATAATACTCCATGAAATATTCTTTAGACTCTTATTCATGTAGTTTAACAGATGGAAGACGATCTAGACTCCACGTGGTGGTTACATGTCGGATAATGATTAGTCGACAATGTATTTATCTATCATAACCCATCCAAATATTTAGATATTACATGTACATCACATTATAATTATCATCGAACTAAAAATATAAATAAAAGAATTTTTATTGGGTAATTTATCAAAAAAAAATTAAGGAATATACTTTTATCATATCGTGTCCTTATAATTGGTTTTTAATGGGGGGTGTCTTTTTTTTTGTGAAATTTTTGATAATACCTCTGAATTAGACTATTTCAAGCCACAAATCCATGGATCGATTTGGTCTGATTTGGATGTTAAGCTTTGGGTTAAGTTGATTCAAAATAGATCATGTCGAATTTTGTTAAATCTATGAATGAGTGTAACCTAAGTGCAATACAAATATAACTATGATATTTTCATCAAATCAATATAAATTTCGTTGAAACTGCTAGCACATAATTGTAAGATATCTAGTATCATTTTTACTTTTTTTTAAAATAATTTTATGATGAATAAAATTTTAAATAAAATATTTTTGAATTAAGGTGATAGAGAATAATTATTTGAATTTCTACCAAACATATTCAAATTTCTCTGGAACTACTAGGATAATATGCTAATATGTTTAATTTTATTATTTTTATTTTATTTTATAAATTTAAGATGAATAATTTTTTAAATAATATAATTTTATGTTTAATCTAGGAAGCTTATATGTTTAATTTTATTTTTTTTATTTTTTTTATAAATTTAAGATGAATAATTTTTTAAATAATATAATTTTATGTTTAATCTAGGAAGCTTATTGGGAGGGGAAAAAGATAAGGGGAGGGGTAGATGAGAATAATTTTTTAAAAAATCAAAAGATAATTTAAGATTAAATTAAATTAAATTAAAATAATTAAGATTTAATTGAATCGATTTGATTTTTGATTCATTTAAAAAAAATCAAGTCAAATCTAATCAGAGCTAATTATCATATTTTTATGATTTTATTAAAAATATTTTTATCGATCATCTTTTTATGATTTTATTAAAAATATTTTTATCGAATTAAAAAAAAACTCTTGAGAAAAAATCAAATACGAAGATGTTATATGCCGAAGTCCATTATTAACATTTTTTTCCAGTAAATTACCCGTCAAAAATACCTGCAAAGGACGGCTCCCTTTTTTTTCATCGACTATTTGTTTAAAAAATTACAGAAATAAAAATTTACCACTTTTAAACAAATATGATATAATATAATATAATATAATGCAATATAATCAACAATATGAAAACGTGAATACAAACGAAAGTCTTGATATGATTTCATAAAACAGATTATACTGTAAGGCATTTGATAGCAAACACCACCGAGAATGAGCATGGCGAAGCCGACAAAGAGACTAGTAACAATAGAGAAGAGAGGCAGAATATTGTTCACTTTGCTATTAGACGGAACACAGCAGTCGAATGCGGACAGGAGAGCACTGCAGACAACACGACGATAGCGGCAGCAGATCGCACTAACGGAGACAAGCTTCGACTCATAAGCTGGACTTGTAACCGCAACTTCGAATCAAACACCGCCGCCGAGGGACCGGTAGAGTTCAGCAACCGCCACGGAGGCGGAGGACGAGGTGGAGGGTGGATTCCTTCTGGATGCTGTAGTCGGCCAAAGTGCGTCCGTCCTCGAGCTGCTTGCCGGCAAAAATGAGCCTTTGCTGATCCGGCGGGATGCCCTCCTTGTCCTGGATCTTGGCCTTCACGTTGTCGATGGTATCCGAGCTCTCCACCTCCAGAGTGATCGTCTTCCCCGTGAGCGTCTTGACAAAGATCTGCATCCCACCTCGGAGGCGAAGGACGAGGTGGAGGGTGGACTCCTTCTGGATGTTATAGTCAGCAAGGGTGCGGCCGTCCTCGAGCTGCTTGCCGGCAAAGATGAGCCGTTGCTGGTCCGGCGGAATGCCCTCCTTGTCCTGAATCTTGGCCTTCACGTTGTCGATGGTATCCGAGCTCTCAACCTCGAGAGTTATCGTCTTTCCGGTAAGAGTCTTCACGAAGATCTGCATCCCACCTCGGAGCCGGAGGACGAGGTGGAGGGTGGACTCCTTCTGGATGTTATAGTCAGCAAGGGTGCGGCCGTCCTCCAGCTGCTTGCCGGCAAAGATGAGCCGTTGCTGGTCCGGCGGAATGCCCTCCTTGTCCTGAATCTTGGCCTTCACGTTGTCGACGGTATCCGAGCTCTCAACCTCGAGAGTTATCGTCTTTCCGGTAAGAGTCTTCACGAAGATCTGCATCCCACCTCGGAGCCGGAGGACGAGGTGGAGGGTGGACTCCTTCTGGATGTTATAGTCAGCAAGGGTGCGGCCGTCCTCCAGCTGCTTGCCAGCAAAGATGAGCCTCTGCTGGTCCGGCGGGATGCCCTCCTTGTCCTGAATCTTGGCCTTGACGTTGTCGATGGTGTCCGAGCTCTCGACCTCGAGGGTGATCGTCTTCCCGGTAAGAGTCTTCACGAAGATCTGCATCCCACCTCGGAGCCGGAGGACGAGGTGGAGGGTGGACTCCTTCTGGATGTTATAGTCAGCAAGGGTGCGGCCGTCCTCCAGCTGCTTGCCCGCAAAGATGAGCCTCTGCTGGTCCGGCGGGATGCCCTCCTTGTCTTGAATCTTGGCCTTGACGTTGTCGATGGTGTCCGAGCTCTCGACCTCGAGGGTGATCGTCTTCCCGGTAAGAGTCTTCACGAAGATCTGCATCCCACCTCGGAGGCGAAGGACGAGGTGGAGGGTGGACTCCTTCTGGATGTTGTAGTCAGCAAGCGTGCGGCCGTCCTCGAGCTGCTTGCCCGCAAAGATGAGCCTTTGCTGGTCCGGTGGAATGCCTTCCTTGTCCTGAATCTTGGACTTCACGTTGTCGACGGTGTCCGAGCTCTCGACTTCAAGGGTGATCGTCTTCCCGGTGAGTGTCTTCACAAAGATCTGCATCTGTTTTGTAGAAAAAAAGTCAAAAGGTTAGAAGGAAATAATTGAATATGAAAAACGCTGAGACATGAACGGCAATCAAAGACGATTAAAGCAGAAAACAAAAGAAAGAAGAGACAACATTAAAAAGGCCCTTTGTTCTAACAATTGAACCCACAAACCTTACCGGAGGTACATGGAAGGCAAGAGATCGCAAAAGATCAAATCAACACCTAAAAATATTCAGAAATGTTTTCAAATATCGATCAGATTTAAACAAGAACAACCATCAAATCCTAAGAAACAACGCGCCGAAGATAAAATCTTCATGGATACACATTGAGTCTACCACAGATCGTAGCCAAGAACGAGCATCAAACCCGAAACGATCAACAAATCACACACACAAACACGTAACAAGATCACCACTCCTGCGGGAATCAACACCGTCATCGTCTAACACAGTACGGCAACAAGAAGAAAGGGAATGAAATATACCTTGAGAGGCGAAAGAAAGCTAAAAGCGTTTTGGCTCGCTTCGAAAAGGTTTGATCGGATCGGAGAGGATGGAATTGGAACGCAGAAAAAAGGGGTGGGGAGGAGCCCTATTTATCGTTGCCGAGCGCCTTGGGCGTATTCACAGGTGACGTAAATCGAGAAAGGCGGCGAATTCGGTGGAACCCATCGCGAAGTTGATGGTACACTCCAGAATCCTCCGTGAGATAGGTTGGGTCTCCGTTACGTGACGCCGTCAACGGTGACAGCTGGCGATGAAGATGCCGCTAAACCTACTCTTAATATGTAAACATGGCGCTTACTCGGTAATGTGATTGATTCATGTAGGACCCATATAAATGTTCCCTCCAACTATAACGCGGGTAATAACTCGAAGATGCTTCTCCTCGTTCGTGTGGCTCTCAATGAAGAGGCAGTTTATGCGTCGTTGGATCATCGGCTGGACCGTCGAAATGAATCTAGAAGCCACGTAGAAGGGAAGATCACGGCCGTCGATTTCACACCTGCAGCAATCGAGCTTCCAATGGAGCTATGACTTTGATGTCCTCTCGTAGCCTTTGATGTTCTTCGCGCTTCGATCGAAGGTTGTCGTGTTTCTGAGCCCAATCTCGAGTCAGCTGCGGGACGTTACCCTTCCGAGTCTTCTGTTTGTGCGGAAAAGTAAGGTTTCTGATCTTGATCTTGTTAGTTCTTGCAATGAATCTCGGATTTTTATTAGCATCGGTTTAGGGGTTTACTATTTTTCGATTTCTGTTTCTTGTCTTGCATTCAGAAATTGATGCGCGAAGATCCTCTGGTCGGGTTCCTTTGAAATCATTTATGCGTTAAATTATTTGTTCTATAGATATTTGAGCTGTTGTATAAATGTTAAGAGGATGTGAATGTGATATTTAGTTTTTCTTTACATTCTATTACCTTTTAGGGTTCTTTTAGCTATCTTAATATTTTAGAAAATGAATTTTTTGGATTCCATATTTGTCTGAGATATTTTCAGTAAACTTATTAAATAAATTATATATATATATATATATATATGTAAAGAATGAGAAAAAAAAATCTTTAGCCATATATATATGTATGTATGTATGTGTATATATGTATATATGTATATGTATACATATGTATGTCTCAAGTATATATATATATATATATATATATATATATATATATAATATATATATAGTATCATGTACATATGTATATATGTATGTACACATATATGAGTATACATATGCATATATATATATATATATATATATATATATATATATATATATATATATATATTATATATTTATATACATATATGTCTTACATATTGAGTCAACTCAAGATTCCTCTTTCTTGTTCTTTCAACTAAAAAACACATACATGGAACATACAGTGGTATGCCATTTTTTAAAAATTAAACACAGATATGGTGAGGATAAATATATTTTTTAATATATATAATATATAATTAACATGATTTTTATAGGTATCTTTTAATAAAATCCTAATATATGTCCACATAACTCACTCTTGTTATGCATTATACAAAACAATTAACAAAACAAGTTAATTAGAATAAGAGGCACCAATAAATTAATAATTCAATATAGTTATGTAACAAGGATATGTCAAAACATAAATATCCTTTATCTGAAAAAAAAATCTTAAAAAAAAATAGAAGACAAAAGGTACCTCCGTGGCCAAGGTTATGGGTTTACACTTTACACAAACAAGACGTTGAGGCTAGGGTGATAGGCAACTAATCAACTGGAGGGATGTTGAAGTTTGCACCAGTGAGGTTGTTAGTGATAGGTGACGGATACTTGATAGTGGGACTGATGTTGAGGGCAAATAGTGATATGTGACAAATCATGGTACACGTTGTGAGTCATGAGGGTGTGAGGTGTCAAGGGTGCGAATCGTCGAGGGCACGGGTCGCATGGCGGGTGTCAATGAGATCAAGGGTCGTTGAGGCTATGGCCATGTGCATTACACAAAGAGTGTTGTTGAGGTCGCAAGTCGCTAAAGTGAGCATCGGGCAATGTGTTGTGATCGCCAATGGTGCATGATGGTGGCTTTAGCTTTCCACTGGATACTGACATATAGATGGGCTTGGAGTAGAAAGACAGATCCATTGGACAAGTGAGCAGTGAGAAAGGGTATGAGAGATGTATTTCGACACGAATATGTATATGTCCAAAAATAAATAAATGAAAGCAAATATGTCTCTGTCGACCATGTATCCGTGTTCGAGATGTGTCCAACATGGATGCAACCACCAAATAAACATATTTGTGCTTCTTAGTGTTCTGTTACTTTTTCTAAAAATATTTTTTTAATTTTTTTAGTTTTGTAAATATTTATGTATTTAGATTAGATCTAAATGAATTCATGATGTGTTCAATTCAAAAATTATTTTTGGATTTCAATGTTATGGTCTTTACTGATTCAAAAGTTCTGAAATATATATAAACAAAAAATATATATATATATATATATATACATGTTTAATGCTAAATTATTTTAGCTTATTGGAGTATTATCAATTGATTTTTATTTTGTTCGAATGATGAAAATTGATTCATTGAAATGATAATTTTTAATGTAATTTTATCATGTTACAGTTGAATTTGGACTGGTCTAATTATATTATGTCTGAAACCATCCTATGGTCCAATTTGAACTTGATTTAGTTCAATTTTAGTTAAACAGGCTTGAACCGGTCAAATCGGGTGAATTCACTCTGAACCAGAACCGATCAATCGGTCTAGTGCAGTTATGAGTCAACTATAGGACTGAAGTCAACCATAGGAAAGAGACTTAGGCTAGGCCTTACAGCGTTGGGCCGAGCATTAGCCTGCAAGCTGGGTTGAGCCTGGACTTATAGTTGGACCAGAACGAAGTGCATGTGATTGGGTTGATCGAGTCTAGGTGTTAGCCTAACCTGGATCGGATGCAATCGACCCTCTCGTGTTCAATTCAATTTAAGATTTTCTTTTTTGCAGCATCAATATTAAATTAACATAGAACGTTTATCATCAAATGGTTAAATCATAAGAAAACTGCAACATGATTAAATGGTAGTAGATGAATTCGATTGTAACATGAAAAAATCATATTAAAAAAGAGTATTTCAATTAATCAACTTTTATCGTGTGGACATAAAGAAAATCAATTAATAATACTCCAATAACCTAAAGTTATTTAACATCAAACGTGTATATATACTTTTTTTTTCTTCTTCCATATATATTTCAAAACTTTTGAATCACTAATGATTACAATATCGAAATCCAAAAATAATTTCAAATTAAACGCATCATCAATTCATTTAGATATAATCTCAATGCATAAAGATTTAAAGAACTAAAAAGAATAAAAAAAATATTTTCAGAAAAGACAGGAACCTCTCTGTTAGTAGAACGACATTCCTCCCACTACCTTGGTACAGAACGAGGGAGAGGAATCACCTTTTAAATAAGGAGGAGGAGAAATATATTTTTTTCATAATTAATATATTTTTATTTTTAATATACCTATTAAAATATCTCAAACAAATAAGAAATATTCATTTCCTAAGCTCTGACAGTAATTTGAAAATCAACTAATTAGATCATGATTAGGGGAAAAAAAAGTTGTTGGTTACAACTTTGTGGCTTCCTTTTTACTGACTTGTTAAAACCTTCAAAGTAGCTAATGGTGGTCTGTTTCTGACATTTTCTGACACTTTTGGGGTTGATTAATGGATTACACCCAATAATTTTCTTATTGGGTGTAATCCTCTTTGTGTATTCTTAATTTGGTTATCTTTTAAAGAACAGTTTATTTTTTTGTTCCTAACTTTTTTTTGTTTTTCCCATTCTCTTACATGAACTTGATTTGGGAACGTGGCAGAGTCTTAGAGCTTACAATAAAATCTGAAGAGTATTATTTAGATAGGGTATTGGATGAGCTGATGATATCTGTTAGTGTATACAACTTTATGCCGTGGCCTCGGGGCCGTCGCGGTTGGGGGTTCGGGTCTGAATACGCTGAGATCTCCTTTCCTTGGTCGACCCCAGAAGTCCTGCGGTCCCGGGGGGACGTCTCCTCGCGTGCTTCATCACGGGTCCTACACACAGGTCGGGTCGGGAAAGTTCCGCCCGACCCCTCCGACGATCAAGTCAGTAGGTGATCTTTTGTGGGAAGAAAGAATGACCCTCTCTTCTTCCTGAGCGTTGGAGGTTCATATAGAGGGGGGAGGGCTCCTGCCCCTTGGTGTGTCTGCCTGTAGGGTGCAGGTCCGCCTTTCTGATAGCGTCTGACGCTAGGCGGAGTACCTGATTTCTGAGGGATGATGGCGTGCCACAGTCGGGCTTCGTCCTGCTTCGATTAGACGCTGTCAGGTTGCAGGTCAACCGTGTCCTCTGTCATCCGAGCACAGTCATGGGGACGTCACGTGGGAACATGCGACGTCAGCTCATATCACATCATCATTATTACCCCCATCATTCTCCCCCCACGAAGGAAGTCATGCATCGGCTCTTGCTGGGGGGGGGGCAAGGCTTGGCTTTTACTGGTTTATCCCCTGATCAGTGTCGGTAAGGTTTCTCGGAGGGTCCCAGCGGGCGATCTTTTATTCTGGCCTTATGGGCGAAGTGCGACCGAGGCGTGTTGTTCAAACGTCCTTTGACCGGGACCACGGCCGAAGTGTAGGGCAAAGGTTGGTTAGACCACGCTGAGGTGTAGGCAACGGGCAGGCTACGGCCGAGGTACACGGCAAAGGCGGGTTAGACCGCGCTGAGGTATAGGCAACGGGCAGGCTGCGGCCGAGGTACACGGCAAAGGAGGGTTAGACCACGCTGAGGTGTAGGCAACGGGCAAGCTGCGGCCGAGGTACATGGCAAAGGAGGGTTAGACCACGCTGAGGTGTAGGCAACGGGCAGGCTGCGGTTGAGGTACACGGCAAAGGCGGGTTAGACCGCGCTGAGGTGTAGGCAACGAGCAAGCTACGGCCAAGGTACACGGCAAAAGGCGGGTTAGACCACGCTGAGGTGTAGGCAACGGGCAGGCTGCGACTGAGGTACACAACAAAGGCGGGTTAAACTGCGTTGAGGTGTAGGCAACGGGCAGGCTACGACCGAGGTACACGGCAAAGGTGGGTTAGACCACGCTGAGGTGTAGGCAACGGGCAGGCTACGGCCGAGGTACATGGCAAAGGCGGGTTTAGCCGAGCAGCGTGGCTCGGGCTTTGGCTGGCCGAGCGGCGTGGCTCGGGCTTTGTCTAGCCGAGCGGCGTGGCTAGGGCTTTGTCTGGCTGAGCGGCATGGCTCGGACTTTGTCTGGCCGAGCGGCGTGGGCCGAGCGGCGTGGCCCGGGCTTTGTCTAGCCGAGCAGTGTGGCTCATACTTTATCTAGCCGAGCGGCATGGCTCGGGCTTTGTCTGGCCGAGCGGCATGGCCCAGGCTTTGTCTGGCCGAGTGGCGTGGCTCGGGCTTTGTTTGGTCGAGCGGCGTGGCCGGGCTTCGTCTGGCCGAGCGACGTGGCTTGGGCTTTGTCTGCCGAGCGATGTGGCTCGGGCTTTGTCTGGCCGAGCGACGTGGCTCGGACTTTGTCTGGCCGAGCGACGTGGCCCGGACTTTGGCTTGCCGAGGAGGTACTTAAGGTAGCGATGGCCCTTCGCCCCACGGGCGGGCGCGTGGCCCTCGAGAAGCATAGGGTTTCGAGGTTCAATTTCCTATGTCGGTAGTGGACCCTCAAGAATCGGGATCGGGGAGCTTACGCCCCGCCTTTTGCCCTGTCCGCCGTCGAACCACCACATAGGCTCTTATTTATGGCGGGGCATCCTTTGATCTTCCTGACTAGTCGTGTCTCACAGGCGAGCACGGCAGTGGGCTATCGCCCACTTTCGGGAGGTGAACGGGCAAGGTTTTTGGTGAGGTTTTCTTTATAAATAGGGCACGGTTATCTCTCCGCGCACCTTCCGTTATCTGTTGAGTCGATCCTTCCAAACTTCGTCTTCTCCGTTTTCCGGCCATTCCTTCTGATCCCTGCGGCTACCTTCGCTTGATTCGGCCCCCCAAACTCCTTTTCAAAGGTCAGTGTCAATGGCCTCTCCTTCTCCTTTGACCTCCTCTTCTACCTCCTCCGCGGGGAAACAGCCGTCACAGCCAGGCTGTAGCTCGTCTTCCGACAAGAAGGCAGCGTGAGCCCTTGAGGCGCTGCTATGGCCGCACGACCTCAACTCCGTAGTGAGTGAGGAGTCACTTCGCGGCCTCCGGGATCGCTACAGCATCCTCGGGGATTTTGCCCTCCTGGCCTCGGAGCCAGGGCAGCAGGCATACGACCCCATTCCCAAGAGCTTCGCGTTGACCGTGGATGCTCTTGAGGCGGGGTTGCGTTTTCCCTTGCACCCTGTCATCACCTCCTGCATCTCTTGGTGGCGCATCTCACCATCACAGGTGGCGCCGAATTCCTGGCGCTACCTGGTGGTATTCCTGGGGGAGTGTCATTACGCGGGCATCACCCCCACCCGCAGTCTCTTCCTTTCCTGCTTTCGCCTTTTCAAAGAGTCGGGAGGCTACTATCTTTCTGCCCGATCAGGTTTTAGGGTTAGCGGGGCCCCTTCCAGTAATAAAGAGTGGAAGATCTGCGCCTCAAAAGAAGTTGAGGCTCCGCTTGAAGTTGAGCCAGAGACCGGTACGAAAGAGGCTCCGCTTGAAGTTGAGGTCGACCGACCTTAGAAGAAGACGAAGATCTGCGCCTCGAAGGGGCACGATGCGACGGCGGCCCGGTCGAAAGGAGTTGCTGCAGGCCAAGCCGGACAGTCGGGGGCGTCCCTCAAACGAGGTGAAGCTGGGTTGAGCCGAGAGGAGGCGGGAAAAGAGCCTTGCCTTCCCTCCATGCTGTCACGGACAAAATTGTAAACGGCTTGTTCGGTGTAATGCTTGTGCTTGTCCGTGTCCCTTTTGGTTGGTTATAATTTGTAAAGCTTGTAAAGGGCTTGTCAAAGGCAAAATGCCCTATTTGAGCGAGTTTGGTAGCTAGTGTAGGCTTGTACATAAAGTACGCATCGAGGGAATACTTGTAATAGAATTCGGTCTATAGTGGACCAATTTTATGCCTTTGTTGTATAACTGTTCTGAGCTTGTAATATCCATGGTTGGAATGTGCATTGTCTATAAAGTGTTTGCTAAAAGAGCAGCTTGTGGATCCCGTGTGAAGCGCTTTCTCTGTCCCGTCTTCTCTTTCGTAGGTCCTAAGGGATTGTAAGAGATTTCGGGGAGGCTGACCTTTGCGGTGATACGCATTGGTGCCGCACGGCTTAGGCAAAACCAGCTAAGTCCGTGACAGATGGTATCAAAGCGGGACAAGCCCACTTACAAACACTTAGCATGCAAACGTGGGGGACCTAGCGAGGCACCACGAGTACAACAAGCTAAGAAGAATTACGGAGCGCACAAAGGTCGGGATGGCTGAGTTCGAGCAGTGGCTCGACGTTAACACCCAGACTTGACAGTGCTCAAGGCAAGCAGAGTGCTTGGCAAAGGATGAGACCGTGCAAGGTGGAGTGGGTTGTTCAACGATCGAAAGAGTTGTAAACTCAAGGAATTCGATACTCATGCATGGCCTTGCATGCAGACGATGGATTGTTCGCGGCCATCCCAAGGCGACCGAAGGTCGGCACTATGGAGCATTGAAACTTTCTCTTCGACATGTGCAGGATACTTTCGTAAGATGCTGAAGTGTGCAGCAGAGTTCAGATGTTGCTAGACCCGAGGGGTGCAAAGTGCGATGCTGAATGTATTGGTGAAGTGTCATAATCTAGCAAGTGCATTTGCAATGGCGAGAATGGGCACGCTTTGTTCAAGAGAGCGAAGTAGTCCAAGGGGATAGTGGTCTCCAAAACTTCCAAAGGGAAGGATGCGAAGAGAGAAGTTGCTCCAACGGGGCAGATATCCAGGAGGGATAAGTCCCGGTTCTCCATAGGGATAATCTTGTGCAATGAACCGCACCGATTGAGGAGAACCTCAAGACAAAGCTCGATGGTTCGAGTAAGCGGCATGGAGTTGTCGCATGATCTCGCAAGAGGTAATGCGTTGGTGGACGCATAGCGAGATCAAGTGGGGGAGCAACCCAGGCAACATAAAGTGAAGGCACACTTGGAGCCGATAGTAAGATCAGACTCAACAGAGGGCTGACCCGTGGAATGGTGGGTGCGAGGGCCACCATCAACGCAATGCAAATCGAGAAGCAAAGCAACTTGGGGGTAACTTGGTGAAGTACCCAAGCTGCATGAAGGGAGTTGGTTTAGAAGATGCAATATGGAGCGGAGGCTTGGAGCTTTCCCTAGACAGAGGTCAAGGACATTGACTCTTGCAGAGGCAGGAATCGGATCATGTCGTTCTATGGGTTTCATATTCAGATGGAGCCGACTCATCTTGCATGGTGCCAAAGACAAAGGGAGCTTTGAGGCACATGCACCTTATCTCGATGAAGCATTTGGTGGAGATTCTAAGGCGACGCAGTTTGCTGAGGCAAAGTTGGTGTCAAAAGGCCTTGACACGGGGCAAGAGGATGCAGAGGCAGTTACTCTTGAAGAATATGCCACAGTGTTGTCATTCGAGTTGCCATGAGGAAAGCAATGCACAGCGGAGATGGTGCTGGTAGGGGCAGAGTCCCAGGATCTAGGCAATGGTGCATCTATTTCAGCGAAGTCAGGAGACTTCAGAGGAGCTGCTAGGCGATGGACTATCCTAGAGCTAGACTTCGTCCGAGTGTGACCCGAGAGTGGGTGGACGAAGGTCGATTGCCAAAGGAGCGAACAAAATTGAAGCTGGCGAAGGCCCTGCGATGTGTTGGCGGAGTCCACACATGGAGATATCGCAGTTCGAGTTCATACCACAGGGATCAGAATGCAAGGAGATGCACCAGGCGATGACATGATGCAGCGGATCGTGGTGGAATGGTTCGTGGCAAGACCACACACACGGTGAGTCCTATAGGGGGACTAGATCATGCAGAGGTATGACCGAGAGCGTAATTAGGAGCTCCACGTCGGTGAACAACACGACGGCAAGAAGAGCTATGGATTCAAGCAGTGAATGCCATGGTACCGCAGAGGCGGGTCTTCCGTGCGTGCACCGAATGTTGCATTGAATGGAAGCCTTGGTCATCAGCTTATGGGGGCTATGCACTATCAAGGAAAAGTTCAGATGCAAGTACCGAGAGTCCCATGGTGGGGACCTCGATCATGCAGAGGTATGATCGGAGCTGCTGAAGAGTGGAACTACTTCAGAGCTCACATTCGCTTAAGGGAGCCCGGCAAGTCAGAGGACAAGGCCGAGTAAGCGAACATTGCAGCTAATGAAGCTAAGGAGAACAGAAGTGGTGCTAACCCTGCAACATGATAGTGGAAGCCACACATGGGAGTTGCAGTCTGTATTTCCATCGACCAAGTGGAACTGCTCAGAGAACACAGGGTGTTGAAGCGGGGTCGGAAAAGGCGTGGAAGCAATGACGAGTCCAAGAGGGACTCACTACCCAAGATCAATCATCGAGTAGATTGAAGGTGAACTCAGAGGAGTGTCACAATGCCGCATAAGCAGATCTACCAATCACGAAGAAGGGATGCAGATGCGAGACAACGGATAGTAGTGCCATGGGCGTCGCAATGCCATGGTACCGCTGAGGCGGGACTTCCGGGGAGTCATCAATCCCTTGCTCTCTTAGAGGGAGAGCACTTGGTCATGATATGGGCCATGGAGGAGGAGAATGCTTTGGCAAACTCCATGTACCAAGACAAGGCTGAAGGGCGAAGGCCAGAGAACTTCGTAAGACCAATGTCAACAGACTTTCTATCAAGATAGCCGTGAGTGAAGGACTTCGGGTCGATGCAAGAGTGCATGACCAAGGATCGAAGTAGACAGTACGTGGTGCTGCACCTTTGCTACTCAAAGGAGTCGGCGACAGAAATGATGGAGAAGGCGGTACAACCCAAAAGGCGACCAAATCTTATCGGAGACTTACTCCAAGTTGGAGTGATAACTTCTTGCATTCCAGAAGTTCAATGGCAATGAGAAGGTGAATCACAGTAGCTGACTCAGCGCAAGGATTGCAAACACTTCAAGTGCTTCGGAAGTGTGAGCTAAGAGCAGGCGAATTCCAGTAACCAGCTTGACGCACGAAGTACAACCTCGAGGAGGCGGGCGAAGTCAAGTAACCTTTGCCTTCTCAACTCCCAAGAGAATGGGTGAAACCGAGTACCCCAGCTCTCTTAGTTATCCAGCAGAGGAGCTCTGCACAGATTTGAAGACCCTTCGAAGACAACTAAGTGGAAGAAGATTCGATGGGCAAATTTTGCGGAGGAAGGACCTGAAAATTTCAAAGGTTGCGAGGCGATGCTCGTTAAAGCTCCAACAAGCATCTATCCAGTTCAAGAGACAAGAAGAATTTGAAGACTGGCGCATATCAATGATGGTCTTTTACCTTCATCAGATGAATCCGCAAGAGCCAGCAAGGATCAGCACAACTCTGCCAACCCCACACCAAAGTCAGAGTCATTGGCGAGTTGAAGCAGCATGGCGGATTAAAGTTCGACGACTCAACAACAACAACCGGAGAACAAATGGGAGCCAAGAGGCGCATCGCAGCAGGAGCAGAAGATCGAAGATCCAACAAAGAAAAGAAGTTGCAGCGTCAGCAAAGGCTTCAACGAGGACGTCGAAGGAATAAGTGGGGGAGAATGTCACGGACAAAATTGTAAACGACTTGTTCGGTGTAATGCTTGTGCTTGTCCGTGTCCCTTTTGGTTGGTTGTAATTTGTAAAGCTTGTAAAGGGCTTGTCAAAGGCAAAATGCCCTATTTGAGCGAGTTTGGTAGCTAGTGTAGGCTTGTACATAAAGTACGCATCGAGGGAATACTTGTAATAGAATTCGGTCTGTAGTGGACCAATTTTATGCCTTTATTGTGCAACTGTTCTGAGCTTGTAATATCCATGGTTGGAATGTGCATTGGCTATAAAGTGTTTGCTAAAAGAGTGGCTTGCGGATCCCGTGTGAAGCGCTTTCTCTGTCCCGTCTTCTCTTTCGTTGGTCCTAAGGGATTGTAGGAGATTTCGGGGAGGCTGACCTTTGCGGTGATACGCATTGGTGCCGCATGGCTTAGGCAAAACCAGCTAAGTCCGTGACAATGCGGGATTTGTGCCAACTCCCCGTAGGAAGGAAGGACGATCCCTACCAGGCCCGAGCAATGGGCGACCAACCGGCGAGAGCGGAATCTGACCCGCTAGCAGCCCGATGGGGAAACCTTACTCGAGGAGAGAGGGTATGGGTCAGCGGGGACTCTGCGGCTACGTTTCTCCGAGGCAGGCTCCACCCTGACATGGCCCGGGAGATGTACAGTCTTCGGAGGTGCTACTCGGCAAATTGGCCAAGGCGCTGATGTGGGTAAGTACCACGTACTTGGCTTCCTCATCGATCAAACACAGTCCTCTTAACTCTTCTCATCGCAGAGCCAGCACTATGCCACGGCGTTGCTGGATCAGGTGCGTGATGCCGGTCGGGTTATTGGCGGACTGAGCGAGCGCAACGCCGAGCTGCGCAAGCAGATTGAGGAGCTTTGGTCGGGAGCGGGTCCCGAGGCCATGGCAGCCATCGAGAAACATGCATCTGACTTAGATGTGGAGGCGACCCACCTCCGGGCCAAGCTCCAGACGGCCAGGGAGCAGAACAGGTCGCTGCAAGGCCTTCTGAAGGTGGATCGGACTGAGCTCCGCCTGTTGAAGTATGAGGCGCTTACTCTGACCAAGAAGCTGGAGGAGGCGAGCGCCAAGGTATAGGTGGCCTCCGAAGCCTTGGCGGAAGAGGCACGACAAAGACTAGAAAGAAATAAACAGCTGGTTGAAGACTACAAAAAATCTGAGGGCTTCCAGCTCGGGTTAACTCGGACAGGGCAGGTCTCCTACGAGTATGGGTACAGGATTACCCTGGCCCGATTCCGAGCGCGCCACCCCGGCCTCGAAGTGGCGGAGGATTCATTTGATTCCTTCCTCGAGGACATGGAGGTGGAGATGCCCGAGGAAGTTCCTTTTGACGACAGCTTAGAGGTTCTGAAAGAGTAGAACGGGCCTCTTATAACAGTTTTAACAATTTCTCTAAGGAGTCAGTCATTCTGTAAATCTGAGTCGTCTGGTCCTGTAATCTGACTCTCAATCAATGAAGGGAACTTTTGCTCAGTCTCGTTATGTTGTTTTTCTTCTTAAGAACTTCTTCTACACGAAGAACTTTTTAAGGTTCTGGATGTTCCACATCCTCAGAATGGGTCGACCATCCATCGTCGCCAGGCGATCGTGAAGTCTCGGCTCGGACGATCGTGATGACCCAGTAAGGTCCCTCCCAATTGGGAGCCAGTTTGCCGCGCTGTCACGAACGGTCATCGCACACTCGCAGCAACTTTGTTCAACGTTCCGTTCGTCGCTTGCCCATGTTTGTACATATCCTTGATAGCCTGTTTTGCCATGATTTTGGTGTGTTTCCCATGTAAAAATATAAGAAACAGCAGAGTTGCAAATATTCTTTGAACGATCGCTCACTGATCTCGCCCAAAAACCCCAAAATGGCTCTGTTTTTAGTGCGCGGGCTGATTTCTACAGCCTACAGCCCCGCACGAAATGTCAACCATCTCAGCACCCTGGAACCTCCCGGGTGGCACAGGGCTGGATGGGGCTTCGGTATATTGTCGGGCGTTGAACACTTTCACAAGTTTGAACGTCAACTTGACGGAAACTTGCCTTCGCACCCGGCACTTGGGGAGTAGTTGTTTGCGGACTTGCAGCTGCTCATTCACCCTTCTAAAGTCCTTGTTTTCCTCCTCTCTTTCTCTACTTTCTTGCACTTCAAGTGCTCGCTCAATTGCTTGTAAAGCTTTCCTCTTCGCGAGACGTCGAGACTTGTCTACCGCTCGTTTCAAGACTAATCAACTTCTCTTTTTACAGGTCATACGGGGCCTGCACGAGGTTGTAGTTCGGTTGACCCTTTGTGGACGCGTATGTCGCAAGGGCGCCTCAAGACTTAGGCAATCCAAGCTTTCTCTGATCGAAGTGGGCACAAAGGCGATTCTTGACTTAGGCAACTTCAGCTAAGTCGGTGGCTTGTCACAAGGGTGCCTCACCACTTAGGCAATTCTAGCTAAGTGCGTGACAGTGTGGTATCAGAGCAGGCAAGCAATTTGAGCAAGCTGCGAAGAAACTTCGCATTCTCGCCATGGTGAGACATCGCGGCGAATCGAGCAAGACGGGGCAAGCCGGATTGTTGCCCCAAGCAGCTGCAGGTGGGCTGCATGTTCAAACTCGCTCTCTCACTACTGGTGCTTCTCAGGAAGAGCGGGGTAGTGGACATGATGAGTGAGAAGTTGGCCATTCGCCGTGAGTGGAGGAGGCGCAATCTGGAGCGCTAACCGGGAAAATGAGCCACAGAGAAAGGTTCACAGCAGTAGAAACCCGCTTGGATGTTCTTGAAGCGAGCTTGGAGGAACTCTACCAAGGCCAACATAGGCTTCTTGTGGTAGAGAGCTCGCAAGAGGAAGCTGAATCCCGGATTGACAAGGTTGAAGCCTTGGTCGACCGACTAACGGATGACACCAAGGACTCCGTACAACGTCTGTAAGAAATGGTGGTGGAACTCACTTCCAAAGTGACAATGCTCACAAGGACGCTAAATGCGGGAAGCAACACTCGCGTTGCACCGACACAAAGCTTTAGAGCACCCGACCCACATTGTTATGGGGGTGCTAGAGATGCGAAGGAGCTCGAGAATTTCCTGTTTGACATGGAACAATACTTCTGAGCTACGAGGCCAGACTCTGAGGACACCAAAGTTTCGATAGCGACTATGTATCTGAATGGAGATGCAAAGCTTTGGTGGAGAACCCATTGGGAAGAGATTCAACAAGGTCGGTGCCGAGTGGACACATGGGACGACTTGAAGTGTGATTTGAGAACTCAATTCCTACCCGAGAATACTGAGTTCGTCACAAGGAGGAAGTTGAGACAACTCCACCAAACGGCTGCTATGTGAAGCAATTTTCTACACTAATGCTGGACATTCAAGATATGTCTGAAAAAGATAAGCTGTTCAGCTTTCTTGACGGCCTAAAGCCATGGGCTCAACAGGAACTTCATCGACGGAATGTCATTGATTTGGTTGGAGCAATTGCAGCCGCAGAAAGGCTTACCGACTTTGCTTCTTCAGAGGACCCGAGGAAGAAGAAACAGTCTACATGAAATCACCAACCAAGGCATCCTCCTAGGAAGGAACCTAGGGGCGAGCAAAGGAAAAAGAGTTTCCATAAGGGGCCGAACTTAAATGGTAAGGCCTCAAAACCTAGGAGATGTTTCTTATGCGGAGGGCCACACAGTGTGTGGGAGTGCCCACAAAAGCAGGCACTCAATGCCTTGTCGGCTTCCATCAATCCTCCTAAGCCAGACAAGGGAAAGGCAGTTGCTCTCAGTTCGAGTAGCTCTGAATCGAGTAGCGACGATGAGAAGTCACAAGGACCCCGAATGGGTGCGATGCGTTTGTTGAATGCATTGTGGGGTCAAGTGGGGGAGAACATGAAGTCGAAGCAACAGAAAGCAGGAGGCAGTGAGCTAATGTATGTGAACATCAGACTCAACGGCCAAACCACCCGAGCAATGGTGGACACGGGTGCTACTCATAATTTCATTGCTGACCGAGAAGCAAAGCGGCTTAGATTAATCTTGGAAAAGAACCCAAGTTGGATGAAGGCGGTTGACTCAGAAGCCAAGAGGATCTCCGGGCTAGCAAAGGGGGTCTCCATCAAGATCGAATCATGGAGCGGGCGTACAAATATAATAGTGGTACCATTGGACGACTTCCAAGTGATTCTCAGAATGGAGTTCATGCACGCAGCAAAGTTGGTGTCGATGCCGTTCCTAGACTCCATATGTCTATTGGGAGGTGACAATCCCTGCATGTCTCTTGTCTCTCGGAGGGGAACCCAGGATCCTCAACAACTATCGGCAGTGCAATTGAAGAAAGGTGTACGTAAAGGAGAGTTAACCTTTGTGGCGTCTGTAAAGCTGGAAACACTCGACGGGGAGGCCATTCAAGAACCTGCTGCGGTGGCAAACATTCTGAAGGAGTTCACAGATGTTATGCCGCCCGAGTTGCCGAAAACTCTACCACCATGCAGAGGCGTGGATCATCTTATTGAGCTAGAGCCTGGAGTGAAACCTCCAGCGAGACCACCATACTGCATGCCCCCTTCTGAGTTGGTAGAGCTCAGAAAGCAGTTAGATGAACTGCTAAGCGGTGGTCTCATCCGCAGTTCTAAAGTACCATTCGGAGCTCTAGTTCTCTTTCAGAAGAAATAAGATGGGAGCCTCCGATTATGCATCGACTATCGAGCCCTTAACAAGGTGACCGTGAAGAATAAATATCCCATCCTGCTCATTGCGGACTTGTTCGACCAACTGGGCAAAACAAAGTATTTCTCCAAACTCGACCTTCGGTCGGGGTATTAGCAGGTGCATATTGCTGAAGGTGATGAACCGAAGACTACCTGTGTGACCAGGTATGGAGCGTTTGAGTTCTTGGTGATGCCTTTCAGCTTAACCAACGCTCCAGCCACATTTTGCACTCTTATGAACCAGCTTTTCAAGGAGTATTTGGATAAGTTTGTGGTTGTCTACTTGGACGATATCGTCGTCTATAGCCGAACACTTGAGGAGTATATTGAGCACCTTCGAACAATCTTCAAAGTTCTCAGGGAGAATTCTTTGTTCGTAAAAAGAGAGAAGCGCTACTTTGCTCAGAAAGAGATCTTATTCTTGGGGCATCGAATCGGCGATGGTTCCATTCAGATGAATAAATCAAAGGTGCAAGTGGTTGTGGACTGGCAAACTCCAAAGAAGGTGCCTGAACTGAGATCCTTCCTTGGGTTTGTGAACTACTATCGACGCTTCATACTGGGGTATTTGAAGTGCGCAACTTCACTAACAGAGTTACTGAAGAAGGAGCAGCCTTGGAGATGGTCTGACAAATGTGAGGCGACATTCCAAGACCTAAAGGCTTCCATTTTGGAAGAACCGGTGCTCAAATTGCCAGACTATGGGAAGCCCTTCGAAGTCCATACAGATGCTTCAGACTTCACTATTGGGGGAGTACTTATGCAGGAGGGCCACCCAGTGGCCTATGAAAGCCGCAAGCTCAACGAGACCGAGCGGCGGTATCCAGTGCACGAGAAGGAGATGACAGCGGTGATCCACTGTTTACGAGTGTGGCGACACTACCTTCTTGGATCGCGATTTGTGCTGAGCACAGACAATATCGCCTTGAATTACTTCCAGACTCAAAAGAAACTCTCTCCAAAGCAGGCACGATGGTAGGACTTCCTAGCGGAATTTGACATGGCAATGAGTACAAACCCAGAAAAGCAAATGTCGTAGCCGATGCCTTGAGTCGGAAAGTGGAGGTCGTGAATGCTATGCAACTGGAAGGCGGAGGCCAAGTAAGTCAGTTACACTCCAACTTTCTTCCTCGGATCAAGGATGGACTATACAGTGATCTGTAGGCAGTAACCTTGATGCAACTGATCCAAGAAGGCAAGACACGACGATTTTGGGTCCAGGAGGGACTCGTCTACACCAATGAGAATAGAGTTTATGTCCCTCGAGTAGACAATCTGAGACGTGAACTCTTGAAGGAGTGTCACGATTCCCTTTAGGCAGGACATCTTAGCATTCACCGAACATTGGCTCTCGTGGAGAGGGCCTTTTATTGGCCGAAGATGGGGACAGACGTGGAGGAATATGTTCAGACGTGCCTAACTTGTCAACAAGACAAAGTGGAGCAACGGAAGCCGGTGGGACTTTTAGAGCCGTTGCTCGTACCAGAAAGGCCGTGGGAGAGCATTTCTCTGGACTTCATATCTAGCTTGCCGGTAGTAGGGGGACTCGGATCGATACTTATGGTGGTCGATCGATTTTCGAAGTATGCAACTTTCATTGCTGCACCCCTACATTGTTCAACAGAGGAAGCGGCAAAGCTAATGATAAAGAATGTGGTGAAGTATTGGGGAGTCCCGCACAATATCATAAGTGATCGAGATGCTCAGTTTCTGGGACGGTTCTGGATCGAACTATTCAAATTGTTGGGGTCAAAACTATACTTCTCCACAAGCCTCCACTCCCAAACGGATGGCCAAACTGAGAGAATAAACTCGCTCCTAGAGCAGTATCTTCGGCACTACGTGAGTGCCAACCAACGAGATTGGGTGAAGCTGTTGGACATAGCCCAATTCTCTTACAACCTGCAGCGGAGCTTTGCATCCAACAAGAGCCCCTTTGAGATCATCACAGGACAACAGCCGTCGACTCCTCATACTTTGGCTATTGGGTATACAGGGAGTAGTCCGTCCGTGTATCACTTGGCAAAAGAATGACATCAAAATACAGATATTGCGCGGTCGTACTTGGAGAAGGCAGCCAGAAAGATAAAGAAGTGGGCAAACTTGGGAAGGCGACTACAGGAATACAAAGTCGGCGATTTGGTGCTGGTGAAGCTCCAACCAGCATCACTCCAATTCTTTAGAAACAAGGTGCACAAAGGATTGGTGCGCAAGTATGATGGCCCCTTCCCAATTATCAGTAGGGTGGGCAACGTCTCCTACAAGTTGCAACTGCCGGCGTGGCTCAAGATTTATAATGTTTTCGATGCCAGTAACTTGAAAGCCTACCACTCCGATCCGCAAGATGCTTCCCGAGGCGTTTCAACTCGACAACCTCCCACCAGAGCCTCCCATGAGAAGCGAGTTGAGACCATTTTAAGGGATCGCAAGATAAAGCTACCCAATGGAGCTGAGCAGATTGAATACTTGGTGAAGTGGCGGAAGCTTCCTAGAACCGAACCCAGTTGGGAGCTAGAAGATACCCTCCGATATGAAGAAACAGCCATCAAAGCCTACCAAAGAGTGTCAACGAGGGCGTCGACAACTTAAGTGGGGGAGAATGTCACGAACGGTCGTCGCACACTCGCAGCAACTTCGTTCAACGTTCCGTTCGTCGCTTGCACATGTTTGTACATATCCTTGGCAGCCTGTTTTGCCATGCTTTTGGTGTGTTTCCCATGTAAAAATGTAAGAAACAGCAGGTTGCAGTGCTGCTGAACAATCGCTCGCTGCATCTGCCCAAAACCCCCAAAATGGCTCCATTTTCACGTGCCACGAGTTGATTTCTGCAACCCGCATCCCTATGCGAAATGTCAGCCATCTCAGCTCCCTGAAACCCCCCGGGTGGCATAGGGCTGGATGGGGCTTCGGTATATTGTCGGGCGTTGAACACTTTCACAAGTTTGCACGTCAACTTGACGGAAACTTGCCTTCGCGCTTGGCACTTGGGGAGTAGTTGTTTGTGGACTTGCAGCTGCTCATTCACCCTTCTAAAGTCCTTATTTTCCTCTTCTCTTTCTCTGCTTTCTTGCACTTCAATTGTTCGCTCAATTGCTTGTAAAGCTTCCCTCTTCGTGAGACGTCGGGACTTGTCCGTCGCTCGTTTCAAGACTAATCAACTTCTCTTTTTACAGGTCCTACGGGACCTGCACGAGGTTGCAGTTCGGTTAACCCTTTGCGGACGCGTATGTCGCAAGGGCGCCTCAAGACTTAGGCAATCCAAGCTAAGTCTGATCGAAGTGGGCGCAAAGGCGATTCTTGACTTAGGTAACTTCAGCTAAGTCGGTGGCTTGTCGCAAGGGTGCCTCACCACTTAGGTAATTCTAGCTAAGTGCGTGACAGCGCGTCCGAGTTGGATTACTCACCTTGGCTCTACGCAGGACTAGGTCATCCAATTTGATAGGTCTAGGACGTACCTTTCGATTATAGATCCGTGCGATAGCCCTTTTGTAGGAGAGGGCTCTTAAGTGTGCTTCGGCTCGTCGTTCCTCGAGATGATCCAATTCGGCGCGGAGCCCCTCGGCAGATGTCCCGCCCTCATAGCTTTCCGTCCGAGGGGTAGGGATCAGAACCTCGGGTGGTAGGATGGCTTCGATGTCGAATGCTAGACTGTAGGGGGATTCTCCGGTCGTGGCCTTGGGGGTGGTCCGTAAGGACCATAGAATACTCGAGAGCTCGTCCACCCAAGCTGATCGAGCCATGGTCACCCTTCTCCTTAGTCCATCTAGGACGGACCGATTGGTCACCTCGGCCAAACCGTTGGTCTGTGGGTGAGCTACCGAGCTGAACCTCAGCTGAATTCCGTAGTTCGTGCAGAATTCCTTAAACCTTGCGCTAGCGAACTGAGCTCCATTGTTGGTGATGATGGCCCTAGGTAGGCCGAACCGGGTTACCATGTTCTTCCATACGAACTTTTCCATCTGTCACTCCGTGATTGCCGCTAGTGGTTCGCCTCGACCCACTTGGTGAAGTAGTCCACTCCGACGACAATATGTCTTCGTTGCCCCGAGGCCGGAGGGAAAGGTCCGAGGAGGTCCATCCCCCACTGCGCGAAGGGCCAAGCACAGTCCATAGGTACAAGTGGGACCGCAGATTGGCGGGGCGTCCGGGCGTGCCTCTGGCACGCGTCACAGCGCCGCGCATAGGCCTTTGCATCTCGAAACATGGTGGGCCAATAATAACCCTGACGGAGCACTTTGAATGCTAGGGTGCGCCCACCAGCGTGATCCCGACAGTTCCCCTCGTGGACCTCAGCCAGGACCAACCAGGCTTCATTGGGGTCTAGGCATCATAGGAGGGGATGCAAGAATGACCTTTTGTAGAGTCGCCCACCAACTTCGCAGTACCATGCTTGGGTGCGACGTAGGTGCCGAGCCGAGGCTTCGTCGGCCAGGAGGGTCCCCTCTTGTAAGAAGCGCAGCATCTCTTGCATCCACGTTGTTGGCGCATCCGTCGTGGCCACTATGGAGACCGTGATTGCACAGGTGGGGAGTTGCTCGATGTCGGGCTCACCCTCGGGGCCCGATCTAGAGGCCAACTTTGCCAATGCGTCGGCCCAGGTGTTCTAGCCTCTCGGTACCCTAGACAAACCAAATCTGGTAGAATGGGTAGCCAGGCCCTTCACCTTTGCAAGGTACCTTGACAAGGTTGGGTCGTGGGCCTCATATCCTCCGCTAAGCTGCTCGGCCACCAACTGTGAGTCGGTGAAGACTTGTATGGCATCCACCTGCATTTCCATGGCCAATCTAAGTCCCGCCAGGAGCGCTTCATACTCTGCCTCGTTGTTGGTGGCCTTAAAGCCGAAGCGAAGGGAGCACTCGAACGAGCGTCCATCGGGGGCTTCCAACACCAGCCCTGCTCCCGCGCCCTTGGATCCGGACGACCCATCCACATGTAGCACCCAACCCGAGGTGACCTGCTCGGGGCCTTCATCCTCGGATAGGGTCAGCTCGGAGATAAAATCAGCCACCGATTGGGCTTTGATGGTGGTTCTTGGCACATATTGTATGTCAAACTCGCCGAGCTCTATCGACCACTTGAGAAGGCGTCCTACCGAATCGAATTTAGACAAAATCTGTCGGAGTGGTTAGTCGGTGATTACCTCAATTGGGTGAGCCTAAAAATAGGGGCACAGCTTTCGGGCCGTTAATATGAGCGCTAGCACTAGCCTCTCGATCAGCGGGTATCGCTCTTCGGGACCGTTCAGAATATGACTGGTGTAGTAGATCGGTAACTGAACTCTGGAAGCTTCCTTGACTAGAACGGAACTGACCGCATGTGGGGAGGTGGCAAGATACACGCTGAGCTTCTCCCCAGACAAGACTGAAGCGAGTCGAGGGAGGTTGGCCAGATGCTACTTCATGCGAACGAGGGCTTCCTCGCATTCTTCGGTCCATTCGAAGGTCTTCGGGTTCTTTAGGGCCCGAAAAAAGGGGAGGCATCGATCTCCGGATCGGGAGAGGAACCGAGATAATGCAGCGAGTCTCCCGTTCAACCTTTACAGCTCCTTAATTGTTCGAGGCTATTGGATGCCGGTAATTGCTTGAACCTTCTCTGGATTGGCATCGATCCCCCTTTCGTGTATGATGAATCTGAGGAACTTTCTCGAGCTGACGCCGAACATGCACTTCAAGGGGTTGAGACGCATGCCATACTTCCACAGTGTGGCGAATGCCTCGGCTAGGTCGGCCGAATGCGTCATGTCTATGCGACTTTTCACGATCATGTCGTCAACGTAGACCTCCATATTCCACCCGATCTAGTGGGCGAACATCTTGTTCACGGTCCTTTGATATGTTGCACTGGCGTTCTTCAGCCCGAAGGGCATGACCTTGTAGCAATACACTCCCTAGTCGGTAAGAAAAACCGTGTGCTCTTGATCGTTGGGAGCCATCTATATCTGATTGTAGCCAGAGAAGGCGTCCATGAATAAAAGGCGGGCGTGCCTTGAGGTTGCATCGACTAGTTGATCGATCCTGGGAAGGGGATAGTAATCTTTTGGGCACGCATGATTAAGATCATTGTAGTCAATGCACATCCTCCAGCTCCCATTGGATTTTTTCATGAGAACTACATTTGATAACCAACTGGGGTACTTGACCTCCTTTATATGTCCTACCGATATAAGACATTCTACCTCCTTCCGGATGGCTAGCTACCGTTCTGGAGCAAATCGCTGGGGCTTTTGCTTCACGGGCCGCACCTCGGGTGAGAGGCTCAGATGGTGCTGAGCCACTTCAGGATCGATCCCCAGCATGTTTGCCGGTGACCAGGCAAAAATGTCGGCGTTCTCTTGGAGGAGGCCGACCAGCTCTCTTCGTTCCCACTCGGGGAGTTCTGACCCGATCCGGACGGTCTGGTTCGGTCGATCTTCCCGCAGGGGCACCTCGATGGTAGGCTCCATCGGCTCGGGGTGATGGTTTGGTCTCTTCGCCTCCCGGGGGTCCTCTATGGGCAGATCAGCCCTAGGCCTTTTATGTAACGAAGTCACCGTCAGGTAGCATCACCTGGATTCGCGAGGGCTTCCCTAGACCTCGCCGACCCCGGCACGAGTCAGGAACTTCACAGTGCGGTGGTAGGTGGATACGACGGCTCTGAACTTGTTGAGGGTCGATCGACCGAGGATCACATTGTACGCGGTCAGGAGGTCGACCACCAAAAAGGTTGCCATTACCATTTTCGACCTCGGCGGGTTGCCCAGGGTTAGAGGCAAGGTGATCGCACCTAGCGGTGAGATTGAGTCGCTGGTGAATCCGGTGAGCACTGAGCGCATTGGATTCAGAGCGTCTCTAGCTAGCCCTAGTTTTTGGAAGGCGTCGAGGTAAAGCACGTCGGCTGAGCTCCCAATGTCCACCATAATCCTCTTCACTTGAGCATTGGCTATCCTGGCGGTTATCACCAATGCGTCGTCATGTTCAGGCAGGTCGGGGCCTTCGGACGGGAACGTAACTTCAGGCTCGGGGGCGCGTTTGGGGCAATCATCCACTGTCGCCCGGGCGTACGCTTTCTGCCCAAACATACTGCTTCCTCCGGAAGTAGGCCCACCCGATATGACGTTGATCTGTCTCTCGATAGGGCCTTGGGGGTGTGGCGACGGATCCCTATCGCGGTGGAGGAATCGGCCGAGATGTCCCCTGCGGATTAGCTCCTTGATCTGCCGCTTCAAGTCGTGGCATTCCTCGGTGTCGTGGCCATTTTGTCGGTGAAAACGGCAGTACTTGGATTGGCTTCGGAGTTTCGGGGGACCCCTCATCGGAGCGGGGGGTTTGAGCAGCCCTTTCTCCTTTATCTGGAGGAAAATCTTAGTTCTGGACGCGCCTAAGGCGGGGAGCGGGGGCCTCGGCATCAGTGGGTCCATTCTGCGCTTTGGGGCGGTTGCCTGCTGCGCCTGGATAGTTTCTGGGTGAGCCCTTTTGGGCTCCTCGCGTCTCCCGGACATCCAAGCCTCCGTGGCGATATAGTGGTTGGCTCGCTGGAGCATTTCCGGAACCGTAGCGGGGGGGCGCTCCACGAGAGACCAGAAGAACCTGGAGGGGCAGAGGCCGACCATGAATGCCTGCATCAACAAGGAGGGATGAGCATCCTGCAACCTACGGATTTCTATGGCAAAACGATTCACAAAGTGGGAGAGGGGCTCGTCCTCCTTTTGGTTAAGTCCGAAAAGCAAGGAGACAAATGGCTTTGGCTGAGCGTAAGCCAAGAAATGAAGCTCGAAGTCCATGGCGAACTGGTCGAAGGACCTGAACGCGTCGGTTTTCAAGCCGCTGTACCACGCGCGAGCCGACCCTCTCAGGGTCGTAGGGAACGCTCTACACATCAAAGCGTCCGAAGTTTCATATAGCGCCATTTGGGCACGAAAGACGGCAACATGATCCGCCGGGTCCAATGTGCCGTCATATGCGTCGAGGGAGGGGAGCCGAAAATTCGAGGGGATTGGTTGATCTTGGATCTCGGGTGCGAACGGTGAACCTCGATGCGCTTCTTCCTCGGGGTCTTCCTTGGACTTGTGCACTTCCCTCTGTACCTCATCCAGTCGCTGACTGACGGAGTGCAACTGGACCCGGAGTGAGTTCGTCGAGTCTTAGGACAACACTTCGGGTTCCGAACGACCACTCGGGTTCTCCGGCATTTGATCTTCGAACGGGGCCCGTCGGGCACCGGGGGGGGGCACTAGCCAGTGGAGGCATTAGAGGGGTCGCGTTTTGCAGCTCCGGCTGTCGTATCATGGCCGACGGCATTGGCTGCGAAACGAGCAGGGCGATAGTCTGCATTAATCCGGTCAAGGTCTGAACTTGACGAACAAGGTCTTGAAAGGCTTCGAACGTCACGGGCGGTGGGTGGGTCGGGCCCCCTTCGGGCGGTGACAGGCCCGGATCATTGAACAGCTGCCAATAATGCTCTAAAATTACGACGAGGTCCTCCGTTCGGATCTCATCGCACGGAGGCTCATTCCCGAGATTCCCGACTAGACGCGAGTGCCCCACCACGGGCTCCTCTGGGTCGATTCATTGATCTCTCGACATCAGGCCCTTCTTCTAGTGCCAATCTGTTAGTGTATACAACTTTATGCCATAGTCTCGGGGCTGTCACGGCTGGGTTCGGGTCCGAATGCACTGAGATCTCCCTTCCTCGGTCGACCCCAGAAGTCCCGCGGTCCCGGAGGAACATCTCCCTCGCGTGCTTCGTCGCGGGTCCTGCACACAGGTCAGGTCGGGAAAGTTTCGCCTGACCCCTCCGACGATCAAGTCAGTATGTGATCTTTTGTGGGAGGAAAGAATCACCCTCTCTTCTTCCTGAGCGTTGGAGGTTCATATAGAGGGGGGAGGGCTCTTGCCCCTTGGTGTGTCTGCTTGCAGGGTGCGGGTCCGCCTTTCGATGGCGTCTGACTCTAGGTGGAGTACCTGATTTCTGAGGGATGATGGCGTGCCGCAGTCGGGCTTCGTCCTATTTCGGTCAGACGCTGTCAGGTTGCAGGTCAACCATGTCCTCTGTCATCCGAGCATAGTCATGGGGACGTCACGTGGGAATAGGCGATGTCAGCTTACATCGCGTCATCATTATTACCCCCATCAATATCTACCTTATTATCACTGGTTCATAATTTTTTTGGAGTTGCAGTAGGCCACCCTTCATAGACCGATATGGATAGAGCAAATTAGTAATTATTTCATTTTGAGAGTGTATTGGACCTTGGCTCTCATTCGAGGAAAGATTTGTGCATTTAGATGGATGTCAAGTAGTTATTGCTGTAACTTTTACCTTTTGATCCTTTTTCTCTAAAACTCAAAATCCGTTTTAATGTCTTGAAATCTTGCTAAGCATTTGTTGGGAGTTCTGTACAGTGCTTTCTTTTTGGTTTTCATGAAATGGAAGAAGGGATGAGCATATTGAAATTTTTTTTCTTTTTCTATTGTCGAGATAGCAAGGGATAACATTCAGAAATAGTTGGCGCTTAACTGCTTTGTTGGTGTTGTTCTATTGTGGAGATAGAGAGAATGGGGGTGCACATAATGTATTCTCCTTTTCTTACTGAATCTATAACTTATGGTGATAATAGGTGCCTTGTCTAGCTCTTAAATAGATCGTCATTGTTGATGCTTATATCAACATTGTGCTTCTATTTTGTGGAATATACAGAAGTGAAGTTTGACATAATATATAAAGCTGAAGACTTTGTTGCTGGGATGAACCGGATTACCATTATCACAAGTTTAATTTTATTTATTTTTTCCATATGCTGACTAGATACAGCTATGTTTTGGCATATTTAGATTAATATGTAATAATGCCTATGAAATGGTGTGACATCTCTATTGAGATCGAGGAAAAATCATAAACAAAAACAATTTACTTAAGATACTGCATGTGATTCCGTACAAGATGTACCCTACTATTGGAACAAGCGAAAGAAAACAAGATGGAGCTTGCTTTTGGTGTGAGTTGCATGTGGGCCTCTAAATATCATCGGTATTAGCTTCTTTCAGCTTGAACTGATGTGAAAGGTCGAAGTGTATTTGCTTGCCCTCAGTTTGCGACGACCCAGAGTTCATGTCTGATCTTGATGTCCATTTTCCCACTGCTTTTGGTGAGTGGATTAATTGGTTTCATGCATGTTTGAACTATGAGTTATATCTAAATGTTTTTTTTATGCAGACCCAGTTTCTGAGGCAAATGTTGGCGACTCTGGGGCTGGCGCAAAGGAGTCTGTGCGTGTTTGTATACAACAGAAGAACGGTAGGAAGTCTAACCACAGTAAAAGGAGTTCAGCTATAACAAGATCTTGAAGGAGTTTTGTTGCAATGTTATTGTTGTCTAAGATCCAGAACTAAACCAGGTATTCCACTGATACAAGTTACAGCTGCTGCCATGTGTGGTGCATGTAAATGCTTGTTCTCTTTCTCTGACGGCAGGTTATTTAACTCGAGGGTGGTCAGAGAATAAATGTTTCGAATTTCCTAGTTCAGGTACAGTATCTCTATGTTATACCGTATTGTACTTGCAACTATTGTATCCACCAAGTCACAGGGATTGGTTCATTTTATTTGTTTTCCATTTTACTCCATGTTCCAGTTTTTCTGTTGTGTGATTAAGCAAACAGGAAGCTGCAAGACCATTTCCTGTTTGTTTTTGTTTATAAGTAATGCTTGTGACCTGGAAACAAGCCCTTGTTTAAAAAAGAGAAGAGTCAATGAAGGTTGTTTTAAGTTGCACAACTAAAATAAACAATCAAGGGTGTTTCTCCTGTTTTAGAACTTGGATGTAGGATGGTGTGCATGGGCAAGTAGGACGAGTGGCCTACTGTCTTGGTATTGAAGGGTGTAAGTTATCAGAGATCACCATTAATGTACAAGAACAGCAGGAGCAGCAACGGCAACCCTTGATGTCATAACTATTTGGGATTGCTAAGAAATTATCGTGTGTACCCATCCAATTGTTTTTTCTACTCTGATCAAATTGTTCATCTGTCTGGGAATTTCCTGCAGCGATTAGCTATTATTGTGTATATGTTGATTTTGTGGTTCCTCCATACGTTGCTGGCGTACAACAATTTGCATAGTTTGTGATGCTTCCAATATTTTGTTCTCTCCAATGTATGTTGGATTGTTGACTGATTTTGAGACAGACGTGTTGGAGTTTCTGAAATAGTTGGAAAAAATTTCAGCACAATGACTGCCCACACTCATCCTTTAGACCAACTTGTCTAACGCTGGGTTCTTCTTGTACATTGAATGTTCTCCCAAATGTTGCTTTAGATTCTAGAGATTCAATGACTTTCTACTGCCAACTTGTGTCTTTGGTGGAGGCTGGCATTGTGAAGAAGGAACACGATAAGATTCATGGTTCTTAATTCTTAGTTGACTAGTGTGCCATCTAAGCTTGTTTATGATATGTTTGGTATCCTCAGACTGTCGAAGACAGTCGATCAAGATGCTAAGAGAAGCTTTTTGCTTCGTGTTAAGATTGTCACTCAGTATCTGACTCACCAATCTCTTCTCTCCAGTGATTGCCCTTATCATTGTGCATTTGGAATGCCATGAATGCAACTCACTAGCTATGCTTGATGTAAATTGTTTTGTTGCTTCTAATTTGAACAAAGAGCATTCGGGCTACTCCTACTTTGTGTCATCAGTTGAATCAAATAGTATTTTTGGTCTGACAGAAGTCGACTTCTTGTGGACAGCAACCAAATGAGCTGTATATTTCTGGGTACAATGTATCAGTGGATGCTCCTGATAATATTCATGCTCATCAGAAGGGTAGGTGACCAAATCAAGTGGACACCACGCATCTGACTCCAAACTCCCTGTGTCAATTGATCTTTTTTTTCTTTTTTTATTATTCATTCTTATTTTAAAAGTCCTATAAAAATCGTTATGTATACCTACACAAAATGAGAGTTAAGGTTATTTTATTCTTTATGATTTTGGTTCTGGACCACTTGAGCCTTTATAATTTATTCGTGTCTAAAATAATTTTTTTTAAAAATATGATATTTTTAAAAATATAACATATAAGTTTTTCCCATGGTTAGCAAATTTTAAAGTCTACTTACGCAACTGTTGACTCATAATAAACTATTAATCTAATAATATATGTAATTTAAGTTTATAAAAAGAGATTCATTTTTACTACTATGGTTTTGATCATCGATCACTTAAGCCCTTATGATTTTATTTGCATCTAAAATAGTCCCTACATATTTAAAAACATAACATATAAGCCTCTCCTATTAAGTCTGAGTTGACAAATGTTAGAGTTTGCTTACGTGACATGTTGACTCATAATAAATCATTAATATAATGACACGTGTAATTTAAATTTAAAAAAGTATATCCTGTCAAGGAGGAGGAAGTACTAGTCATAGGTGCCTTATAAGCCAATCACATGAGTAATGATACGTGTGATGTGCTGCATAGTCTTTTTATTTATTATTATTTATTAGTATTTTACTTATTTTATGTTTTATATATTATGATGTTAATGGATCTGTGCAATTAGAATCAGATCGTGATGAAATTACAATAATAACATCGGTTCATTTTTAAACATTGACCTTAAATAATTCCGGTCATAGGTTACTCGATAGGGATATTGAGATAATCGGATAGACTGGTTACTGTATACTCGTTTATACAATGGTGGCAACTAGTATCATAGCTGCTCATATGGGGATATTAGAGATACAATGTAAGTGCTCATTAGAGAATAAGTTTACTGATTGATCCATTTACGGAATATTCAATGGTTAATGATACTTGACATTAGACAGCGATTTCGTAGTCCGAGTTGTATGTCTGATCCTTAGACTTGGGACACCAATGATGCCTTATATGAGTATTCTATTCTTTAATGCTAGACTTATAAGTTTAGAGGTTCTAAATCTATGATAACATGTTATCAATAATGATAGCCAACCTTATGAAGGTAGTTGAGTGTCAACAGAGGATCATCCATTATTGGTATTATGAGAGGAATATCATGTATGTGCTCACTCAAATAAAATCCTTAGCCAAGGTCATTCAGATTGATAGAGTTCTCCGGAAAAATCCGATTAGAGCGAGAGTCGAATAGGATTCCGTACGGGTCTGACATTACCATATCCAATATATGGTTTCTGAGATATTAGATGGATGAGGAATTATAGATACATGATAATTGTAGACAAATAGGTCTTATGGATTAGATCCCCTATATCGTCTGAGGATTATAGTGTAGTAGCCTAGTATAGAGTTGAGTGAATTATTATGAAAATAATAATTTACTACGTCAGAAGGAGTTTTGACAAGAGCGACTCACGGCCAACTCGGTATTGAGCCTAGAGGGTCACACATATGGTAGATATTGCGATGAGTAGAGATGTAGATGTGAGATATCCGCGGAGCCCCTATTTTAGATCATATGGATAAGATATAATAAGATTAGGCAATTGGATAGAGATCTAATACCCAACAAGGGCAGAATCCATTAAGAGTTAAGCTACATGCATCTTTATAAATGGGAGGAACCTCAAGGTTCATAGGCTAGAGCTTTTGGTGGTTGCCCCTCCTATTCTTCTCAGCCTCCTCTCCTTTTTTGTTCCGGCAATCTTGTTATGCGTATGGAGAGAAAAATCCTATAGTGATTTGACAAGCATCATCGCTATGTTTGCCGTGTGGATCACCACTAGAAAGGAGCACACAAGTTCTCCTTCATCCTTTCCATCGAATCTGAAAATTTCAAGAATATACGATCTCCTTAGGTAACACATCTCACATGATACATACAATTTTGTTTTGTAGTTTTCTCGTGCGCCAATCATCACACAATGACTAAGTACTTGACTTTGAAAAATCTGATTTTATTTTTATTTTTGTTGTGTATAAGATATCGATATGAGATTTCCTAATAGATAGGAGAGGTCCGAGGTGGAGGTGAGGGATAACTGGATGACCATGTCATTGGCGTGATAAGTGAGGGTGCAAGAGAGGATGAAGTGGGAGGCAGTGGGGACAAAAATGCCTAGGAGGAGGAAGAGAGATCAGGAGATCATTGCATGCCTAGCATCGAACTGGTCGATGCACATTCACTTGAGGTAAGATCGGAAGCTCTTGAGATTGTCGTTAGTGTAGGAGAGGCTACATGCATACGATGTCCTACTAGGTAATTTGTGGCTCAATGTTACTATAGGTGGTCATTTCCATGATGATATGTCCTCCTATCATTGATGGTGGTCTTAATTTTTAAAATTTAAATTATATATGTTATTATATTAATGATTTATTGTGAGTCAACATGCTACATAAGCAGACTTCAACGTCTGCTTAACTCAGATTTGACAAGCAGAGCTTATATGCTATGTTTTTAAAAATATATGAGTTATTTTAGACGTGAGCAAAATGATAAGAACTCAAGTGGTCCATGATCAAAACTACAAGGACTAAAATAGATTTTTTTAAAAAAAATTTAGATTACACATATCATTATATTAATAGTTTATTATAAATCAGCATGTCACATAAGCAAATTCTAATATATGTTAACTCAGACTTGATGAGAGGAGGTTATATGTTATATTTTTTTAAATATAAAGATTATTTTAGATATAAATAAACAATAAAGACTTAGGCAATTTTTGGTCAAAATTATAGAAGTTAATATTTTTTATTTTTTATATTAATATTTTTTACTTTTTATATCATTTGTGGTATATGATGATGTGGTGTCATCCACTTGAATGTTTAAATATTGGTGTCAAACAATGTGCCGAGTCCATGACAACATCATTTCAGTGTCAACATATTAATTGCACTCTGTTTATTTCTTTCTAAATGATATTCACTGGCCATAAATAATTCAAAAGTGATATGCTTTCTTCATCCTTTGATTTGATTATCATAAATATTTTGTTAGATGAACATTATGTTGTAAAGTCGAGTTTGGACTTGTGTAGGATTTATTTTGTTTTCATTACATTAAATTATGAATGTAAATCGATTAAAATATATATGCTTCTTTTTTCAAGAGATGCGTTTTTTTATATGACAATTTAAAGCTTCTCTTTGTATACATATAACTAAATATATATCATTAATAATATAAATGTTTTTATAATTTGTTCACATCAGGATGGTGGGTCAGAGATGATAATGTATTTGTTAATCTAGATCTTCCATCCTCGAATGCAATGATCCTAATGTCATTGATTTTGATCATGGAATTTCCATTAGACTAGGAATCAGGAAGCTACTAAACTGTGATCTGACGAACACCATGGATTTTGATCATTTATGAGATTATGTATTGGAGATGTGGCTTCATTTTGATCTACATGCAAATATAAACAAAGTTCAAAGAATGGAAGTGCTTCAGCAGCAGAGGGTTAGGGTTCTTGCATTGTCCAAAATAAGACGGGCAAATAAAGTTTACTGCAACAGTTAGAGAAATTACTGCTTTCCTTTTCTTTTCTCCTAAGTTGCACAAGATATGAGCAAGAATACATAGGACCAAGTCAACCATGGATCCAAGTCTTTGTTGACTTGCAGAAAATATTCATATCCATGGGAGCCAGCCAAGCAGTTGACCTAAATTTCATTATCAGCTTAAATTAGCAGCTATTCCAGTTGTTCAACAGCAACAGAAGCAAATTTTCTATTATGATTTTTTTTTGAGAGAATATATGATTTTTATTTCTTGTTCTTTCAGAATAATGGAATAGATATATGTTCCCTTCTTTGTTAGTTGAATCCCACTTATTAGATATAGATGCCAGCAAACTGATCTACTGCTCTTGATGTACATCGCTGCATCATATGGTTTTTATACACTTATGAGAGAACTAAATGAAATGAATTCATACATATTATACTCTTTGATATGGAATGCTGAAAATTTAAGGCCTTGGTTGGGTGTTTAACTTGCCAACTTAACCTCAATGAGTAATATGTTTATTCATCAAGTTGTATAGTCCAGAAAACAGTTCAAACAAGAACATTAAAAAGACGTTTTTTCCCTTTTTTTTTTTTCGTTTTTCTCACTTTAGCATTGGCAAATCCAATGCAAACTGATGGCATGATTAGTGGAGACTAAAAAGAAAGAAAGAAAAGGATGAATTCTTTAAGAGATCCATCATTGGGATGTTCTCATATGGTGGGCAACAAATGAGAGCTTATACTATTGGTATGATACCTAGATCTTAGGAAGATCTTCTTAATTAACCTATAACTCAACTGATCAGTTAACTAAATTGGTTCATCTCATAAGATGGAGTTGCTAATGTGGGTTCTTTGAACTTGTTAAAAGAATCCAACTCAAGGGAGAAGAAAGAAATATTGAAGAAGGTTTTTTTGGTTTCATGAGCAGTGGAAATGGTGTTGGGGGAGAGCTAGTTGAAGCTGGAGCTTAATAGACAAGTGATGTCATGATTCCCATTACTTGCAACTTGGTTATCACCAGAGAATTCCTTGGTTGTATAAAGCTGTGGATTGACAAAGCAATTTTTCATTTATTTTTTTTGCCTCTGACAAATAATACAATTAATGATAGTGTTGTTGTTGTCTTCTTAATTAGATGGTGATAAATTAGCATTAAAATATAAATGCTAGCACCTTGTTTTAAGGTCTCATGGAGGTAGTTTGAGAGGATCCTATCTTGTAGACTTGATCGATTTAGTCAAAAACTTTCCATCAGTTTAGGTCTCGTATTGCAAGGAAAACAATGGATTTTGTAGGCTATTATGGACAATGGAAGACAACTGATGTATCTAATTTAAGCTTTCAATTAATACTAGTTTGAGGCCAGCTAAGGGTTTCTCATCCTTAGAGATTGCCCACCATCTCCCAAACCTATGTCCCCTCCTTTTAAGCCACCTCATCTGACCTCTGTGCAACAGCTCGCTCTCTCTCTCTCTCTCTCTCTCTCTCTCTCTCTCTCTCTCTCTCTCTCTCTCTCTCTCTCTCTCTCTCTCTCTCTTCAATATACAAAATCGACTACCTTTGTCTCTTTGGGGGAACTTGTGAGTTTTTGGCAACACTAGAGATGAAGTGGGTGGGGATGGAGCTTTTGATCTAGATGAAGCTCTCCATCGAATCCCATTTCAGTTTAAGTTCAAGGAAGACTGAGAACATCTTTCAGGTATGCTTCCATTGCATTCCCTGCTACTCATCACACAAGTTGGGCATTGTTTGCAGTACAGAGGCTAGTTTTGTTTGGCTCTGCCTCTCATATGGAGTGGAGCATAATTCAACTGTATACACCAGCAAAATACTTCTCTTTTTCTCTCTATGAGTAACATCTTTCGCTTGCTTTTATTAATACTCAAGGACTTGCTGAGATTGAAAGCCTTCTTCCATGGCTTGCAAGATGAAAGGGCTCCTCAAGGGAATAAAATACTTCACCCACATCTTTGGTACTGGTTTTTGTTTATGTGCTTTTCGCTGAGATGTCTAAACCTATGTTGCTGATTAGATTTTGGGCATGGTTCTTCCTCTTGCTGTGTCACTTGCAGTGCACAAGGAGCATGAGATGGAGATTGGGTACCCAACAGATGTGAAGCATGTTGCTCATATTGGTTTTGACAATCCATTTTGGGTGAGCAACTTCTGTTTTTTCTTCCTTTTTTCTTTCCTCTCTCAAGTAGCCACTTTGAATCTTTCTCTCGTGAGATAGGTGTTGTTGAGGATGCATGAGATGATCAGCTTGTCAATTCATATATTTTTGGTCTGCAACATTGTGATACAGATGGATGAGTTCAAGTCAGCATCTGATTTCTCAGGCTCCCTCAGCAATTATGAGTCTGCACATAACTCTTGGGTTTCTCAAGGCATTCTCTCTCTCTCTCTCTCTCTCTCTAAAGGTACTAAAGTCAAGGCATCTCTCAAGTTGTCCCCTAAAAATTCAGAATCATCATATAATACTTGAAAACCATTTTTATTTAAGGCTAATATTTTGAAGGCCTAACAACTAATCATGTGTTATTTTAAACTTAGAACATGTAATCCCCAAAAAGAGAGCAAAGTGAAACTCCATGACATCCATGGATGATTCTATGATTTTATGTATGTTTTCATAATAATGAGGGAGTCACTTTACGCCCAAACAAAATTAGTATTATTTTGCTATATAATAATCGGTGGAGCTTGCATCTCTCATACGTACAACTATTCTACCCTAAATTGTACATAGGGTTATTTGATCCTCGACGATTAGTGTTAATCATCTCTATCATTGAGAGCTACATTTTTAGATCATAACCTAACATAATGTATCCATATTTTTGTCTTCACCGATTAAATTATTCATCGATTTGGCCTTGTATAAGATTCTTCTTTTAGTACGCAGTCACAATATTATCAAGATAGCTTATATTTGGCATGATATAATGCCATAACATACTAATGAATGAAGCATAATATTGCATCGATCAAACACCAGAAATGTCATTACATGACCTTTCCAAACCAATTAGTTGCATGCTAATGTATTTGTAGCCCTCATATTCACAGTAGTTTGGCAGATTTTCCTAGAATTAACTCTTAACCAAACATAAATTGATAATTATATGTTAATCTGTTTATTGAGCGACTGCAGTCCATAAATTATCTTGAGCAGTAATCCGAAGACCAGTAAGTCCTCCTCCCATATTTCCTTACCTATCAAAGCGCTCATATATCTCTTCAGTTATTGTTCGTTTGCCCGTAACTGAAGTGGCTTGGCTCATCTTCCACTACTGTGTTGGATTCAACACTAAGCAGTGCATTCTTTTTCTTTGCTTGAAGATTCTGTCGTTACATGATTTGCTAACAATTGTTGCTGCAGATTTTGATCGACCAAGAGAGCTTCAAACAGCTTCTGCCATGTTCATGGATCACCGTCTGCCTCGCATACCAAAAGCACCCCCGTCGAAGACCAAGCAGAAGAAGAACAAGGTGGCATCTCCCACATCGTCCGCGCGATCGTCGAGGTCGTCGACGTCGAGGACTTCGTACTCCACTGCGATCGAAGTTGGCGGTGAAATAACAGGGTCTCAGGAGTGGTCTATGTATCGATCTTAATTTTATTTTGCCTGAACAACACTCGATTCTATAGCTATAGATTCAGTTAAAGAACGCAAAATGATTTCGTTGATGCACAGTATTTTACTAGATTGGGATGAAGCATGATTCTTTCATTTGTTTATTTTGTCTTCTTCTTTGAAGTCTGACTGCCATTCTATTCTTTTCCTCACTCAGGTGCAAAGAAGCCAGCATTGGATGCTTGCTTTCGACTATAACCCCAAGCAGCACCGAGCTGTTAATTCCTGCACATCCAATTAATTACTTGTATTTTAGAAAAAAAGGAAAAAAAAATATGAACAACCAAAAGTTCAATTGTGTCGTAGAATTTATCATGATATTTGTCAAGAACAGTCAAAACACCAAATGTTAGGCATTGGAATTGCAACTCGAACATGGTTGACAGCATGAGTACAGAACATGAACTGATGAACAAGCAATGCACATTTCGAAGGCACCAAGCAAAGTATATAACTTTCTGAGGTAATTATCTCAAGAACAAATGCCTTTGCACCTCATCACATCCATATGCTTTGCTTTAAAGGTCAAGGCGCCAACTTGTAACGGTCACAGAAAGCCTACAAATACCCCAAACCATAGCGTTCTTCTCCCAGTCCCTCATCTTGAGCTCCTGCACCTTCTCCCTCATGGCGACCTCATGTGGCCTGGTGTTAGCCTGTGTTGCTGTGATGATAGCCATGGCGGGTGCGACTCAGTTCAGGGTTGGAGGATCGAAGGGGTGGTCTGTGCCTGACCCCGGTGCGATGTCGTACAACCAATGGGCTGAAAGAAACAGGTTTCGTGTGGGAGATTCAGTGTGTAAGCAAGCAGAAAAGCTTCTATGTTGTACTTTGAGTCGATCTGCGAAGATATCGAGTACGTTGACTTTGGTGTTCTTGCAGTGTTCGTCTACCCACCCGATAAGGACTCCGTCCTCCAAGTCGCGAAGGAAGCCTACGACGCTTGCAACACCAACGCCTACGTCGACAAGTACGACGACGGCAACACCGTGGTCACTTTCAACCGGTCGGGGCCCTTCTACTTCATCAGTGGCGTGGAAGCCAACTGCCTGAGGAACGAGTCGGTGGTGGTCGTCGTCATGGCGGATCGGAGCAACCGAGCCGCCGCCCCAGGCGCGAGCGAGCCGAGCCTGTCGCCTTCTCCTTCGACCCCAGTCGCGAGCGCGCCGAGCCCGTCGCCTTCTCCTTCGACGGCCTCAGCGCCATCTCCTCCTCCTCCTCCTCCGTCGCCGCCACCGGGCTCGGCCGAAGTCACACCAGCACCGGGACCTGCAACTTCGGGTGAGGAACCCAATCCTCCATCTCCTCCCTCTCCACCAAACATGGCTTCGTTGACGACGGTTGGCTTCATGGGTATGGTTGGCTCCCTCCTTGGATCGGTCCTACTTGCTTTGTGAGGTGGGGAGCAAATGAATCGCTTGTGGAGTTGTCGAGCGTTTTGGCGTCATTGGTTTGAGTGTGCCTTCCGAGAATAAACTGTTGGGTTGCCACAAGCTATTCTTTCAAGTTGGTGAATGCAGAAAATTTAATTGACTGAATGAACAACATCAACTGCGCTTAAGCGCAAAGTTTCTGATATGTATATTCCTAATAAATGTATTACTTTGTCCACATAATTCTGAATATGACAAATACACTAATTTAATGGTTTTGAGTTTGGTTTGATTTATTGCAATGAATTTAACCAATTTGGTAGAAATTTGTCCCACTAATATCTAATTATATGTTTATTATGATTAGAAGTTTTAAATTAATGCAATGAATCTCCTGCTCTGTTATATTAATTTCATATTTTAGCATTTAGGAGTTATATAATCAGATTAATTCTGAATTGTCGAGAAATTTAGATTTATTATTTGATATTTTATATTAATATACATGAAATCTATGGTTTGTTATATGTTTAAAACCTAGTTTCAGATTATAATTCTGATCATATGGTATTTGATATAAACTGCAATTATTTCATAAGTTTTCATCTGAAATATTCATGAACTATTGCTTTTTACAATCCGGAAATACTAGTTATTGATGTTTTAATTCAAAAAATAGTTTTTGAATCTTACTAATCATATATATACCTGGAATGTTACATATTTATTCTGATATTAATTTAATAGACATTATTATTATCGAATTTTTAGAGTTTCCATTAAAAAAGGAAAACAGATTGATTGAGAATTGACTGGGTTCGGGTCTGACCGACCGAACCAGATCACCCAACCCAAGACCCAGACCAAACTTGGACCGGGCGCAGAGAGACTGACCCATGCGGTCCAGGGATCGGCTCGGGTTTAACATGCGAAGTGAGGCTCGGTTCGGGCCGGTGCGGCCTGGTGCTGTCGCCCAGTCTGCGGCCTCTCCCTCGGGTGTCCCAGAAGCCGCCCACCTCGCACGTGCAGTGCACGCGAGCATGCCCAATCCACTGGTGAGCACAGCCCGGTGCTGTGCAGTCTGATTGGCTCCTAATTTAGACCGAACGACACCGGTTTGACCGGTTCAGGATGATTCTACCCCGTATAATCCAAATTACATATAATTAAGTTCAAATTAGATTAGTTTAGGATGATTCTGGATTAATTCTATGAGGGTTTCAGGTTGATTCAATTAGGTTCTAGTCGAATTAAGTTCATTTCGAGTCAATTGAACCAATTCAACCTGGTTTAGGTCATTTGAGGGTTGATAGGGTGTGACTCCTCATCTTGTTGATGTTGATTGATTATTTATAAGTTTTTAATAGTTTATATGATAGATAGCAATGTAATAAATGCATTCAATATGATACTAGGATAGTTATGATTGAGGACGATTCCCTTATGAGATTGTTAGATAATTCCTTTATTTACTGTTGGGAGAAATATATTTTTATTTTAACAAGCGAATAATACCGTTGTATCTATTGGCAATACGTATTTCATTCGTAAAAGAATAGAGAATTCATCTTCTAGGATAAGATAACTTCATCTATTATTTGGGAGAGTGATCCGCCTACTGTTCATAAAATGTGACTTGTTACTGATATCATTTACTAAGATTTGTGATCGAATGTTGTGACTTACTAATATTTATTTTGTTATTGATTTTATTTCATATTATTAAAGGATGTTTAGCAGTTTCTACCGAGCATTGCTAATTTCAATATCTTTGCTTTTAAGAGCAGAGCAGCATTCAAATTCTAATACAGACTGGCGAAAAGAGGCCTTTAGTTGTAGGATGAGTCATTAGGACTTGATTTTATATAGTATATATCGTTATTTAAAATTTTAATTAAATAAAATTAGATAGTTTATATACTGCTTTGAGATGTTATGCATGGAAAGTATGTTATATTCTGCATGTATTAGAAAAGAAAAAAAAAATGGACATGGATGTGTCAGGTTTAGCCTCATAAAAGGTTTCTGATCTGTGACTAAATTTGGGCTGTTGTGATTTGCGACTTTTGGTTTGACAGTCTCATCAAAAGCCAAAGTTCAAATTATAATCCAAAAGCATCCAATGATGGTTTCACATTGTAAATACAATGTGCCTTTAGTTTATATACTATGATGTAATAATACTAAGACATTTTTCCATATACAGCACAACTATTACATTATTATTTTTCTGTCAATCAAGCAAGTTAATTAGAAGCCTGTAATGACCACCTTGACTTTGACTAGGAAAACAATCTTGCTCGGCTATTTCAGGAGACATATGATCCATTTACATCATCCATACCAGAAAACACAACACATTGTTTGCCTTGAGGATCAATGGTTCCAACTAAAATACATTTACTACCTATATCTTCTAAACAACAACACCCAAAAATGTAACAGGAAAGCTAAATCTGCAGTTTGATTTACAAGACAACTTTACAATCATCTTCTACCACATCTCAAGTGTAACAAATACCATACAAAACCACACATCAAAACCTACAAAGGCTTTCAGTTCTTAACAGAAATCAGAGCCGCCTGATATCAATGGCTTCTGTGACTCAGGCAAGTGCTCAACATATAATGAATGTATCATTTCTATGTAACCGTTCATGTGTCCAGCTTTCCACCCATTTGTTTCTATTGGTGGAAGGTACTTTACTGTTATTGGGGCCGGTCTGACCCTCATACTATTCTTCCTCCAAGCTAGATGTGTGCCAGTGAATATCATCGGAACAATTGGCAACTGAGTTTGCAGTGCAATATGCACGAAACCCTAAGAAGATCGATAAATTCAGCTCATGATGCAAACAGAAGCATTTATATATGCAAATAGAGTTAAGATGATTGATTACCTTCTTAAACGGAAGAAGCCTCCCTGATCTGGATCGAGTACCCTCTGGAAAAATGATAAGTGACAGGTTGTGGTTCACAATTGCATGAGCTGCCTGAACTCTAGAACAAAACTCTGTTAAACATATCTTAAAAATTGTTAAAGAATATGCTGTTCGTGAGTGAGTGCAACCTCTTTCAGGGATTCGATGGCAGCAGAAGGGTTGGAGCGGTCTATACGGAGATGGTTTGCCAACACGTAAAGCTGCCCAAACAGAGGATACCAAATAATCTGGGAAAAAGACGTGTAATCAGTATAAGAAAGTACTACAATTTTCAAGATTAATGCTTGATATGTAAGATAATCTTTGATGATAACAAAATTTAGTTTTCACACTGACCTCTTTTTTGGCTATGCCAACAGTGCCTATTGGGGTCAGCCACATAACAAGAAAAATGTCTATGGGCGTGCGTGATTACAGATAAATATAGCCCTTGTGTCAGAAAACTCCGAACCTTCAATCTTTATGGGATTTCTAGAATCCACATCTGCAAGAATTAGAAGGATCAAAGATCATATATGAGAAAAAAATTATAATTTTGAAATGTAAATAGTTCATGTATGCAATAACCAGAGATGCAGCACTTTGAGAGAGTGGCTGAGCGTTTAAACAATGGGAAAAAGTAATTAAATGCCTTACAGAAATACAAAAGATGGCACTCAGGAAGAAACAGTACATAAAAGTTTTCTGCCATCTGTTATTTGATTATACACTACTGGATTTTTTAGGTGAATTCACAAGCTTCTAATAAGCATATCCAGTAATAACAAACCAAATCTCAACCATGTAGCCTGACAAACATTATATTAATTTACATATTTATCTTCTTTATGACAAATGAATCCCTATATATGTACATTAATTTTTTATTATGTTTTTCATCACTAAAAAAATACCAAAGACATTCTAGTGGGAGGTTGGTCATACAAGTATGTCTCAAGTACTGTTCTTTTGGTATTTTATGTTTGATCTTTTCTGGTCCCAAGTCTTTCCTGGGATATATCAGTATCTCCGACATAAATACTTAAAGAAAGTAGTTCTTAAGGAAATGCTTCTTTACTAAGTTTACTTTGCTCAGTCAGCTTTAATTTTGTGACTTCTAGCATGGATGCACCGCAGATGCACACGTATGAAACTATTAAACACAACCAACTATGCAATATAGCAACATGTTGTGCTATTCCCACGTGTACAATGTAAGGCACACATCAAAAATAAATGTTCTAATTTGCACGAGTTTCTTGATCACTATTATCAAATTTAGGATTTAAAATTTAGCCTATACCTGTAGGCTGTTGGCATCGACTTGTCACGGACAAATTGTAAACGGTTTGTTCGGTGTAATGCTTATGCGTGTCCGTATCCTTTTCGGTTTGTTCTAGCTTGTAAATCTTGTAAAGGGCTTGCCAAAGGCTAAATGCCCCATTTGAGTGAGTTTGGTAACCATTGTCGGCATGTACATAAAGTTTGCATCTGATGGACGCTTGTACCACATTTCGATCTGTAGTTGACCAATTTTATACCTTTGTTATGCAACCGTTCTGAGCTTGTGATGTATATGGTTGGAATTTGCATTGGCTCTAAAGTGTTTGCTGAAAGGATAGCTTGTGGATCCTATGTGAAGCGCTTTCTCTGTCCCGTCTTCTCTTTTGTAAGTTCTAAGGGATCGTAGGAGGCTTCGGGGAGGCTGACCTTTGCGGACTAACACGCAATGGTGCCGCACGGCTTAGGCAAAATCAGCTAAGTCCGTGACAGATGGTATCAGAGCGGGACAAGCCTACTTAGAAACACTTAGCATGCAAACGTGGGGGACCTAGTAGGGCTGCGTTGAGGGCAGCCAACATGCGCGACCGTTTGGGAAACGGACATGGAGTTGTAAGGGAAGGAGTCGCTCAGAGGAGCGGACATCCGAGATTGGCATTCAGAAGAATGGCCAACCCTTCTGTCACGAACGGTCGTCGCACACTCGCAGCAACTTCATTCAACGTTCTGTTCGTCGCTTGCCCATGCTTGTACATATCCTCGACAAATGCTTTTGCCATGTTTTGGTGTGTTTTTCCTTGTAAAAATGTAAGAAACAGCAGCTGCAGCGCTGCAGAACGATCGCTCGCTGCATCTGCCCAAAAACCCCAAAAACAGCTCCGTTTTCGTGTGCCGCGGGTTCATTTCTGCAGTCCGCAGCCACCAAAATTTTGTCAACCATCTCAGCACTCTGGAACCCCCCGGGTGGCACATGGCTGGATGGGTCTTCAATATAGTGTCGGGCGTTGAACACTTTCATAAGTTTGCACGTCAACTTGACGGAAACTTGCCTTCGCGCTCGGCACTTGGAAGTAGTTGTTTCTGGACTTGCGGTTGATTAATATGTAATAATGCCTATGAAATGGTGTGACATCTCTATTGAGATCGAGGAAAAATCATAAACAAAACAATTTACTTAAGATACTGCATGTGATTCCGTACAAGATGTACCCTACTATTGAACAAGCGAAAGAAAACAAGATGGAGCTTGCTTTTGGTGTGAGTTGCATGTGGGCCTCTAAATATCATCGGTATTAGCTTCTTTCAGCTTGAACTGATGTGAAAGGTCGAAGTGTATTTGCTTGCCCTCAGTTTGCGACGACCCAGAGTTCATGTCTGATCTTGATGTCCATTTTCCCACTGCTTTTGGTGAGTGGATTAATTGGTTTCATGCATGTTTGAACTATGAGTTATATCTAAATGTTTTTTTTATGCAGGCCCAGTTTCTGAGGCAAATGTTGGCGACTCTGGGGCTGGCGCAAAGGAGTCTGTGCGTGTTTGTATACAACAGAAGAACGGTAGGAAGTCTAACCACAGTAAAAGGAGTTCAGCTATAACAAGATCTTGAAGGAGTTTTGTTGCAATGTTATTGTTGTCTAAGATCCAGAACTAAACCAGGTATTCCACTGATACAAGTTACAGCTGCTGCCATGTGTGGTGCATGTAAATGCTTGTTCTCTTTCTCTGACGGCAGGTTATTTAACTCGAGGGTGGTCAGAGAATAAATGTTTCGAATTTCCTAGTTCAGGTACAGTATCTCTATGTTATACCGTATTGTACTTGCAACTATTGTATCCACCAAGTCACAGGGATTGGTTCATTTTATTTGTTTTCCATTTTACTCCATGTTCCAGTTTTTTCTGTTGTGTGATTAAGCAAACAGGAAGCTGCAAGACCATTTCCTGTTTGTTTTTGTTTATAAGTAATGCTTGTGACCTGGAAACAAGTCCTTGTTTAAAAAAGAGAAGAGTCAATGAAGGTTGTTTTAAGTTGCACAACTAAAATAAACAATCAAGGGTGTTTCTCCTGTTTTAGAACTTGGATGTAGGATGGTGTGCATGGGCAAGTAGGACGAGTGGCCTACTGTCTTGGTATTGAAGGGTGTAAGTTATCAGAGACCACCATTAATGTACAAGAACAGCAGGAGCAGCAACGGCAACCCTTGATGTCATAACTATTTGGGATTGCTAAGAAATTATCGTGTGTACCCATCCAATTGTTTTTTCTACTCTGATCAAATTGTTCATCTGTCTGGGAATTTCCTGCAGCGATTAGCTATTATTGTGTATATGTTGATTTTGTGGTTCCTCCATACGTTGCTGGCGTACAACAATTTGCATAGTTTGTGATGCTTCCAATATTTTGTTCTCTCCAATGTATGTTGGATTGTTGACTGATTTTGAGACAGACGTGTTGGAGTTTCTGAAATAGTTGGAAAAAATTTCAGCACAATGACTGCCCACACTCATCCTTTAGACCAACTTGTCTAACGCTGGGTTCTTCTTGTACATTGAATGTTCTCCCAAATGTTGCTTTAGATTCTAGAGATTCAATGACTTTCTACTGCCAACTTGTGTCTTTGGTGGAGGCTGTCATTGTGAAGAAGGAACACGATAAGATTCATGGTTCTTAATTCTTAGTTGACTAGTGTGCCATCTAAGCTTGTTTATGATATGTTTGGTATCCTCAGACTGTCGAAGACAGTCGATCAAGATGCTAAGAGAAGCTTTTTGCTTCGTGTTAAGATTGTCACTCGAGTATCTGACTCACCAATCTCTTCTCTCCAGTGATTGCCCTTATCATTGTGCATTTGGAATGCCATGAATGCAACTCACTAGCTATGCTTGATGTAAATTGTTTTGTTGCTTCTAATTTGAAGAAAGAGCATTCGGGCTACTCCTACTTTGTGTCATCAGTTGAATCAAATAGTATTTTTGGTCTGACAGAAGTCGACATCTTGTGGACAGCAACCAAATGAGCTGTATATTTCTGGGTACAATGTATCAGTGGATGCTCCTGATAATATTCATGCTCATCAGAAGGGTAGGTGACCAAATCAAGTGGACACCACGCATCTGACTCCAAACTCCCTGTGTCAATTGATCTTTTTTTTCTTTTTTTATTATTCATTCTTATTTTAAAAGTCCTATAAAAATCGTTATGTATACCTACACAAAATGAGAGTTAAGGTTATTTTATTCTTTATGATTTTGGTCCTGGACCACTTGAGCCTTTATAATTTATTCGTGTCTAAAATAATTTTTTTTAAAAATATGATATTTTTAAAAATATAACATATAAGTTTTTCCCATCAAGTTTGGGTTAGCAAACTTTAAAGTCTACTTATGCAACTGTTGACTCATAATAAACTATTAATCTAATAATATATATAATTTATGTTTATAAAAAGAGATTCATTTTTACTACTATGGTTTTGATCATCGATCACTTAAGCCCTTATGATTTTATTTGCATCTAAAATAGTCCCTACATATTTAAAAACATAACATATAAGCCTCTCCTATTAAGTTTGAGTTGACAGATGTTAGAGTTTGCTTACGTGACATGTTGACTCATAATAAATCATTAATATAATGACACGTGTAATTTAAGTTTAAAAAAGTATATCCTGTCAAGGAGGAGGAAGTACTAGTCATAGGTGCCTTATAAGCCAATCACATGAGTGATAATACGTGTGATGTGCTGCATAGTCTTTTTGTTTATTATTATTTATTAGTATTTTACTTATTTTATGTTTTATATATTATGATGTTAATGGATCTGTGCAATTAGAATCAGATCGTGATGAAATTATAATAATAACATCGGTTCATTTTTAAACACTGACCTTAAATAATTTCGGTCATAGGTTACTCGATAGGGATATTGTGATAATCGGATAGACTAGTTACTGTATACTTGTTTATACAATGGTGGCAACTAGTATCATAGCTGCTCATATGGGGATATTAGAGATATAATGTAAGTGCTCATTAGAGAATAAGTTTACTGATTGATCCATTTACGAAATATTCAATGGTTAATGATACTTGACATTAGACAGCGATTTCGTAGTCCGAGTTGTATGTCTGGTCCTTAGACTTGGGACACCAATGATGCCTTATATGAGTATTCTATTCTTTGATGCTAGACTTATAAGTTTGGAAATTCTAAATCTAGGACAACATGTTATCAATAATGATAGCCAACCTTACGAAGGTAGTTGAGTGTCAACAGAGGATCATCCACTATTGGTATTATGAGAGGAATATCATGTATGTGCTCACTCAAATAAAATCCTTAGCCAAGGTCATTCAGATTGATAGAGTTCTCCGAAAAAATCCGATTAGAGCGAGAGTCGAATAGGATTCCGTACGGGTCTGACATTACCATATCCAATATATGGTTTCTGAGATATTAGATGGATGAGGAATTATAGATACACGATAATTGTAGACAAATATGTCTTATGGATTAGATCCCCTATACCGTCTGAGGATTATAGTGTAGTAGCCTAGTATAGAGTTAAGTGAATTATTATGAAAATAATAATTTACTACGTCAGAAGGAGTTTTGACAAGAGCGACTCACGGCCAACTCGGTATTGAGCCTAGAGGGTCACACATATGGTAGATATTGCGATGAGTAGAGGTGCAGATATGAGATATCCGCGGAGCCCCTATTTTAGATCATATGGATAAGATATAATAAGATTAGGCAATTGGATAGAGATCTAATACCCAACAAGGGCAGAATCCATTAAGAGTTAAGCTACATGCATCTTTATAAATGGGAGGAATCTCAAGGTTCATAGGCTAGAGCTTTTGGTGGTTGCCCCTCCTATTCTTCTCAGCCTCCTCTCCTTTTTTGTTCCAGCAATCTTGTTATGCGTATGGAGAGGAAAATCCTATAGTGATTTGACAAGCATCATCGCTATGTTTGCCGTGTGGATCACCACTAGAAAGGAGCACACAAGTTCTCCTTCATCCTTTCCATCGAATCTGAAAATTTCAAGAATATACGATCTCCTTAGGTAACATATCTCACATGATACATACAATTTTGTTTTGTAGTTTTCTCGTGCACCAATCATCACACAATGACTAAGTACTTGACTTTGAAAAATCTGATTTTATTTTTATTTTTTGTTGTGTATGAGATATCGATATGAGATTTCCTAATAGATAGGAGAGGTCCGAGGCAGAGGTGAGAGATAACTGGATGACCATGTCATTGGCGTGATAAGTGAGGGTGCAAGAGAGGATGAAGTGGGAGGCAGTGGGGACAAAAATGCCTAGGAGGAGGAAGAGAGATCAGGAGATCATTGCATGCCTAGCATCGAACTGGTCGATGCACATTCACTTGAGGTAAGATCGGAAGCTCTTGAGCTTGTCGTTAGTGTAGGAGAGGCTACATGCATACGATGTCCTACTAGGTAATTTGTGGCTCAATATTACTATAGGTGGTCGTTTCCATGATGATATGTCCTCCTATCATTGATGGTGGTCTTAATTTTTAAAATTTAAATTATATATGTTATTATATTAATGATTTATTGTGAGTCAACATGCTACGTAAGCAGACTTCAACGTCTGTTAACTCAGATTTGACAAGCAGGGCTTATATGCTATGTTTTTAAAAATATATGAGTTATTTTAGATGTGAGCAAAATGATAAGAACTCAAGTAGTCCATGATCAAAACTGCAAGGACTAAAATGAATTTTTTTAAAAAAAATTTAGATTACACGTATCATTATATTAATAGTTTATTATAAATCAGCATGTCACATAAGCATGTCACATAAGTTTATATGTTATATTTTTTTAAATATAAAGATTATTTTAGATATAAATAAACAATAAAGACTTAAGCAATTTTTGGTCAAAATTATAGAAGTTAATATTTTTTATTTTTTATATTAATATTTTTTACTTTTTATATCATTTGTGGTATATGATGATGTGGTGTCATCCACTTGAATGTTTAAATATTGGTGTCAAACAATGTGCCGAGTCCATGACAACATCATTTCAGTGTCAACATATTAATTGCACTCTGTTTATTTCTTTCTAAATGATATTCACTGGCCATAAATAATTCAAAAGTGATATGCTTTCTTCATCCTTTGATTTGATTATCATAAATATTTTGTTAGATGAACATTATGTTGTAAAGTCGAGTTTGGACTTGTGTAGGATTTATTTTGTTTTCATTACATTAAATTATGAATGTAAATCGATTAAAATATATATGCTTCTTTTTTCAAGAGATGCGTTTTTTTATATGACAATTTAAAGCTTCTCTTTGTATACATATAACTAAATATATATCATTAATAATATAAATGTTTTTATAATTTGTTCACATCAGGATGGTGGGTCAGAGATGATAATGTATTTGTTAATCTAGATCTTCCATCCTCGAATGCAATGATCCTAATGTCATTGATTTTGATCATGGAATTTCCATTAGACTAGGAATCGGGGAAGCTACTAAACTGTGATCTGACGAACACCATGGATTTTGATCATTTATGAGATTATGTATTGGAGATGTGGCTTCATTTTGATCTACATGCAAATATAAACAAAGTTCAAAGAATGGAAGTGCTTCAGCAGCAGAGGGTTAGGGTTCTTGCATTGTCCAAAATAAGACGGGCAAATAAAGTTTACTGCAACAGTTAGAGAAATTACTGCTTTCCTTTTCTTTTCTCCTAAGTTGCACAAGATATGAGCAAGAATACATAGGACCAAGTCAACCATGGATCCAAGTCTTTGTTGACTTGCAGAAAATATTCATATCCATGGGAGCCAGCCAAGCAGTTGACCTAAATTTCATTATCAGCTTAAATTAGCAGCTATTCCAGTTGTTCAACAGCAACAGAAGCAAATTTTCTATTATGATTTTTTTTTGAGAGAATATATGATTTTTATTTCTTGTTCTTTCAGAATAATGGAATAGATATATGTTCCCTTCTTTGTTAGTTGAATCCCACTTATTAGATATAGATGCCAGCAAACTGATCTACTGCTCTTGATGTACATCGCTGCATCATATGGTTTTTATACACTTATGAGAGAACTAAATGAAATGAATTCATACATATTATACTCTTTGATATGGAATGCTGAAAATTTAAGGCCTTGGTTGGGTGTTTAACTTGCTAACTTAACCTCAATGAGTAATATGTTTATTCATCAAGTTGTATAGTCCAGAAAACAGTTCAAACAAGAACATTAAAAGACGTTTTTCCTTTTTTTTTTTTTTTTTTCACTTTAGCATTGGCAAATCCAATGCAAACTGATGGCATGATTAGTGGAGACTAAAAGAAAGAAAGAAAAGGATGAATTCTTTAAGAGATCCATCATTGGGATGTTCTCATATGGTGGGCAACAAATGAGAGCTTATACTATTGGTATGATACCTAGATCTTAGGAAGATCTTCTTAATTAACCTATAACTCAACTGATCAGTTAACTAAATTGGTTCATCTCATAAGATGGAGTTGCTAATGTGGGTTCTTTGAACTTGTTAAAAGAATCCAACTCAAGGAGAAGAAGAAAGAAATATTGAAGAAGGTTTTTGGTTTCATGAGCAGTGGAAATGGTGTTGGGGAGAGCTAGTTGAAGCTGGAGCTTAATAGACAAGTGATGTCATGATTCCCATTACTTGCAACTTGGTTATCACCAGAGAATTCCTTGGTTGTATAAAGCTGTGGATTGACAAAGCAATTTTTCATTTATTTTTTTTGCCTCTGACAAATAATACAATTAATGATAGTGTTGTTGTTGTCTTCTTAATTAGATGGTGATAAATTAGCATTAAAATATAAATGCTAGCACCTTGTTTTAAGGTCTCATGGAGGTAGTTTGAGAGGATCCTATCTTGTAGACTTGATCGATTTAGTCAAAAACTTTCCATCAGTTTAGGTCTCGTATTGCAAGGAAAACAATGGATTTTGTAGGCTATTATGGACAATGGAAGACAACTGATGTATCTAATTTAAGCTTTCAATTAATACTAGTTTGAGGCCAGCTAAGGGTTTCTCATCCTTAGAGATTGCCCACCATCTCCCAAACCTATGTCCCCTCCTTTTAAGCCACCTCATCTGACCTCTGTGCAACAGCTCGCTCTCTCTCTCTCTCTCTCTTCAATATACAAAATCGACTACCTTTGTCTCTTTGGGGGAACTTGTGAGTTTTTGGCAACACTAGAGATGAAGTGGGTGGGGATGGAGCTTTTGATCTAGATGAAGCTCTCCATCGAATCCCATTTCAGTTTAAGTTCAAGGAAGACTGAGAACATCTTTCAGGTATGCTTCCATTGCATTCCCTGCTACTCATCACACAAGTTGGGCATTGTTTGCAGTACAGAGGCTAGTTTTGTTTGGCTCTGCCTCTCATATGGAGTGGAGCATAATTCAACTGTATACACCAGCAAAATACTTCTCTTTTTCTCTCTATGAGGTAACATCTTTCGCTTGCTTTTATTAATACTCAAGGACTTGCTGAGATTGAAAGCCTTCTTCCATGGCTTGCAAGATGAAAGGGCTCCTCAAGGGAATAAAATACTTCACCCACATCTTTGGTACTGGTTTTTGTTTATGTGCTTTTCGCTGAGATGTCTAAACCTATGTTGCTGATTAGATTTTGGGCATGGTTCTTCCTCTTGCTGTGTCACTTGCAGTGCACAAGGAGCATGAGATGGAGATTGGGTACCCAACAGATGTGAAGCATGTTGCTCATATTGGTTTTGACAATCCATTTTGGGTGAGCAACTTCTGTTTTTTCTTCCTTTTTTCTTTCCTCTCTCAAGTAGCCACTTTGAATCTTTCTCTCGTGAGATAGGTGTTGTTGAGGATGCATGAGATGATCAGCTTGTCAATTCATATATTTTTGGTCTGCAACATTGTGATACAGACGGATGAGTTCAAGTCAGCATCTGATTTCTCAGGCTCCCTCAGCAATTATGAGTCTGCACATAACTCTTGGGTTTCTCAAGGCATTCTCTCTCTCTCTCTCTCTCTCTCTCTCTCTCTCTCTCTAAAGGTACTAAAGTCAAGGCATCTCTCAAGTTGTCCCCTAAAAATTCAGAATCATCATATAATACTTGAAAACCATTTTTATTTAAGGCTAATATTTTGAAGGCCTAACAACTAATCATGTGTTATTTTAAACTTAGAACATGTAATCCCCAAAAAGAGAGCAAAGTGAAACTCCATGACATCCATGGATGATTCTATGATTTTATGTATGTTTTCATAATAATGAGGGAGTCACTTTACCCCCAAACAAAATTAGTATTATTTTGCTATATAATAATCGGTGGAGCTTGCATCTCTCATACGTACAACTATTCTACCCTAAATTGTACATGGGGTTATTTGATCCTCGACGATTAGTGTTAATCATCTCTATCATTGAGAGCTACATTTTTTAGATCATAACCTAACATAATGTATCCATATTTTTTGTCTTCACCGATTAAATTATTCATCGATTTGGCCTTGTATAAGATTCTTCTTTTAGTACGCAGGCACAATATTATCAAGATAGCTTATATTTGGCATGATATAATGCCATAACATACTAATGAATGAAGCATAATATTGCATCGATCAAACACCAGAAATGTCATTACATGACCTTTCCAAGCCAATTAGTTGCATGCTAATGTATTTGTAGCCCTCATATTCACAGTAGTTTGGCAGATTTTCCTAGAATTAACTCTTAACCAAACATAAATTGATAATTATATGTTAATCTGTTTATTGAGCGACTGCAGTCCATAAATTATCTTGAGCAGTAACCCGAAGACCAGTAAGTCCTCCTCCCATATTTCCTTACCTATCAAAGCGCTCATATATCTCTTCAGTTATTGTTCATTTGCCCGTAACTGAAGTGGCTTGGCTCATCTTCCACTACTGTGTTGGATTCAACACTAAGCAGTGCATTCTTTTTCTTTGCTTGAAGATTCTGTCGTTACATGATTTGCTAACAATTGTTGCTGCAGATTTTGATCGACCAAGAGAGCTTCAAACAGCTTCTGCCATGTTCATGGATCACCGTCTGCCTCGCATACCAAAAGCACCCCCGTCGAAGACCAAGCAGAAGAAGAACAAGGTGGCATCTCCCACGTCGTCCGCGCGATCGTCGAGGTCGTCGACGTCGAGGACTTCGTACTCCACTGCGATCGAAGTTGGCGGTGAAATAACAGGGTCTCAGGAGTGGTCTATGTATCGATCTTAATTTTATTTTTCCTGAACAACACTCGATTCTATAGCTATAGATTCAGTTAAAGAACGCAAAATGATTTCGTTGATGCACAGTATTTTACTAGATTGGGATGAAGCATGATTCTTTCATTTGTTTATTTTGTCTTCTTCTTTGAAGTCTGACTGCCATTCTATTCTTTTCCTCACTCAGGTGCAAAGAAGCCAGCATTGGATGCTTGCTTTCGACTATAACCCCAAGCAGCACCGAGCTGTTAATTCCTGCACATCCAATTAATTACTTGTATTTTAGAAAAAAAGGAAAAAAAAATATGAACAACCAAAAGTTCAATTGTGTCGTAGAATTTATCATGATATTTGTCAAGAACAGTCAAAACACCAAATGTTAGGCATTGGAATTGCAACTCGAACATGGTTGACAGCATGAGTACAGAACATGAACTGATGAACAAGCAATGCACATTTCGAAGGCACCAAGCAAAGTATATAACTTTCTGAGGTAATTATCTCAAGAACAAATGCCTTTGCACCTCATCACATCCATATGCTTTGCTTTAAAGGTCAAGGCGCCAACTTGTAACGGTCACAGAAAGCCTACAAATACCCCAAACCATAGCGTTCTTCTCCCAGTCCCTCATCTTGAGCTCCTGCACCTTCTCCCTCATGGCGACCTCATGTGGCCTGGTGTTAGCCTGTGTTGCTGTGATGATAGCCATGGCGGGTGCGACTCAGTTCAGGGTTGGAGGATCGAAGGGGTGGTCTGTGCCTGACCCCGGTGCGATGTCGTACAACCAGTGGGCTGAAAGAAACAGGTTTCGTGTGGGAGATTCAGTGTGTAAGCAAGCAGAAAAGCTTCTATGTTGTACTTTGAGTCGATCTGCGAAGATATCGAGTACGTTGACTTTGGTGTTCTTGCAGTGTTCGTCTACCCACCCGATAAGGACTCCGTCCTCCAAGTCGCGAAGGAAGCCTACGACGCTTGCAACACCAACGCCTACGTCGACAAGTACGACGACGGCAACACCGTGGTCAATTTCAACCGGTCGGGGCCCTTCTACTTCATCAGTGGCGTGGAAGCCAACTGCCTGAGGAACGAGTCGGTGTGGGTCGTCGTCATGGCGGATCGGAGCAACCGAGCCGCCGCCCCAGGCGCGAGCGAGCCGAGCCTGTCGCCTTCTCCTTCGACCCCAGTCGCGAGCGCGCCGAGCCCGTCGCCTACTCCTTCGACGGCCTCAGCGCCATCTCCTCCTCCTCCGTCGCCGCCACCGGGCTCGGCCGAAGTCACACCAGCACCGGGACCTGCAACTTCGGGTGAGGAACCCAATCCTCCATCTCCTCCCTCTCCACCAAACATGGCTTCGTTGACGACGGTTGGCTTCATGGGTATGGTTGGCTCCCTCCTTGGATCGGTCCTACTTGCTTTGTGAGGTGGGGAGCAAATGAATCGCTTGTGGAGTTGTCGAGCGTTTTGGCGTCATTGGTTTGAGTGTGCCTTCCGAGAATAAACTGTTGGGTTGCCACAAGCTATTCTTTCAAGTTGGTGAATGCAGAAAATTTAATTGACTGAACGAACAACATCAACTGCGCTTAAGCTCAAAGTTTCTGATATGTATATTCCTAATAAATGTATTACTTTGTCCACATAATTCTGAATCTGACAAATACACTAATTTAATGGTTTTGAGTTTGGTTTGATTTATTGCAATGAATTTAACCAATTTGGTAGAAATTTGTCCCACTAATATCTAATTATATGTTTATTATGATTAGAAGTTTTAAATTAATGCAATGAATCTCCTGCTCTGTTATATTAATTTCATATTTTAGCATTTAGGAGTTATATAATCAGATTAATTCTGAATTGTCGAGAAATTTAGATTTATTATTTGATATTTTATATTAATATACATGAAATCTATGGTTTGTTATATGTTTAAAACCTAGTTTCAGATTATAATTCTGATCATATGGTATTTGATATAAACTGCATTTATTTCATAAGTTTTCATCTGAAATATTCATGAACTATTGCTTTTTACAATCCGGAAATACTAGTTATTGATGTTTTAATTCAAAAAATAGTTTTTGAATCTTACTAATCATATATATACCTGGAATGTTACATATTTATTCTGATATTAATTTAATAGACATTATTATTATCGAACTTTTAGAGTTTCCATTAAAAAAGGAAAACAGATTGATTGAGAATTGACTGGGTTCGGGTCGGACCGACCGAACCAGATCACCCAACCCAAGACCCAGACCAAACTTGGACCGGGCGCAGAGAGACTGACCCATGCGGTCCAGGGATCGGGTCGGGTTTAACATGCGAAGTGAGGCTCGGTTCGGGCCGGTGCGGCCTGGTGCTGTGGCCCAGTCTGCGGCCTCTCCCTCGGGTGTCCCAGAAGCCGCCCACCTCGCACGTGCAGTGCACGCGAGCATGCCCAATCCACTGGTGAGCACAGCCCGGTGCCGTGCAGTCTCATTGGCTCCTAATTTAGACCGAACGACACCGGTTTGACCGGTTCAGGATGATTCTACCCCGTATAATCCAAATTACATATAATTAAGTTCAAATTAGATTAGTTTAGGATGATTCTGGATTAATTCTATGAGGGTTTCAGGTTGATTCAATCAGGTTCTAGTCGAATTAAGTTCATTTCGAGTCAATTGAACCAATTCAACCTGGTTTAGGTCATTTGAGGGTTGATAGGGTGTGACTCCTCATCTTGTTGATGTTGATTGATTATTTATAAATTTTTAATAGTTTATATGATAGATAGCAATGTAATAAATGCATTCAATATGATATTAGGATAGTTATGATTGAGGACGATTCCCTTATGAGATTGTTAGATAATTCCTTTATTTACTGTTGGGAGAAATATATTTTTATTTTAACAAGCGAATAATACCGTTGTATCTATTGGCAATACGTATTTCATTCGTAAAAGAATAGAGAATTCATCTTCTAGGATAAGATAACTTCATCTATTATTTGGGAGAGTGATCCGCCTACTGTTCATAAAATGTGACTTGTTACTGAGATCATTTACTAAGATTTGTGATCGAATGTTTTGACTTACTAATATTTATTTTGTTATTGATTTTATTTCATATTATTAAAGGATGTTTAGCAGTTTCTACCGAGCATTGCTAATTTCAATATCTTTGCTTTTAAGAGCAGAGCAGCATTCAAATTCTAATACAGACTGGCGAAAAGAGGCCTTTAGTTGTAGGATGAGAAATTAGGACTTGATTTTATATAGTATATATCGTTATTTAAAATTTTAATTAAATAAAATTAGATAGTTTATATACTGCTTTGAGATGTTATGCATGGAAAGTATGTTATATTCTCCATGTATTAGAAAAGAAAAAAAAAATGGACATGGATGTGTCATGTTTAGCCTCATAAAAGGTTTCTGATCTGTGACTAAATTTGGGCTGTTGTGATTTGCGACTTTTGGTTTGACAGTCTCATCAAAAGCCAAAGTTCAAATTATAATCCAAAAGCATCCAATGATGGTTTCACATTGTAAATACAATGTGCCTTTAGTTTATATACTATGATGTAATAATACTAAGACATTTTTCCATATACAGCACAACTATTACATTATTATTTTTCTGTCAATCAAGCAAGTTAATTAGAAGCCTGTAATGACCACCTTGACTTTGGCTAGGAAAACAATCTTGCTCGGCTATTTCAGGAGACATATGATCCATTTACATCATCCATACCAGAAAACACAATACATTGTTTGCCTTGAGGATCAATGGTTCCAACTAAAATACATTTACTACCTATATCTTCTAAACAACAACACCCAAAAATGTAACAGGAAAGCTAAATCTGCAGTTTGATTTACAAGACAACTTTACAATCATCTTCTACCACATCTCAAGTGTAACAAATACCATACAAAACCACACATCAAAACCTACAAAGGCTTTCAGTTCTTAACAGAAATCAGAGCCGCCTGATATCAATGGCTTCTGTGACTCAGGCAAGTGCTCAACATATAATGAATGTATCATTTCTATGTAACCGTTCATGTGTCCAGCTTTCCACCCATTTGTTTCTATTGGTGGAAGGTACTTTACTGTTATTGGGGCCGGTCTGACCCTCATACCATTCTTCCTCCAAGCTAGATGTGTGCCAGTGAATATCATCGGAACAATTGGCAACTGTGTTTGCAGTGCAATATGCACGAAACCCTAAGAAGATCGATAAATTCAGCTCATGATGCAAACAGAAGCATTTATATATGCAAATAGAGTTAAGATGATTGATTACCTTCTTAAACGGAAGAAGCCTCCCTGATCTGGATCGAGTACCCTCTGGAAAAATGATAAGTGACAGGTTGTGGTTCACAATTGCATGAGCTGCCTGAACTCTAGAACAAAACTCTGTTAAACATATCTTAAAAATTGTTAAAGAATATGCTGTTCGTGAGTGAGTGCAACCTCTTTCAGGGATTCGATGGCAGCAGAAGGGTTGGAGCGGTCTATACGGAGATGGTTTGCCAACACGTAAAGCTGCCCAAACAGAGGATACCAAATAATCTGGGAAAAAGACGTGTAATCAGTATAAGAAAGTACTACAATTTTCAAGATTAATGCTTGATATGTAAGATAATCTTTGATGATAACAAAATTTAGTTTTCACACTGACCTCTTTTTTGGCTATGCCAACAGTGCCTATTGGGGTCAGCCACATAACAAGAAAAATGTCTATGGGCGATGTGTGATTACAGATAAATATAGCCCTTGTGTCAGAAAACTCCGAACCTTCAATCTTTATGGGATTTCCTAGAATCCACATCTGCAAGAATTAGAAGGATCAAAGATCATATATGAGAAAAAAATTATAATTTTGAAATGTAAATAGTTCATGTATGCAATAACCAGAGATGCAGCACTTTGAGAGAGTGGCTGAGCGTTTAAACAATGGGAAAAAGTAATTAAATGCCTTACAGAAATACAAAAGATGGCACTCAGGAAGAAACAGTACATAAAAGTTTTCTGCCATCTGTTATTTGATTATACACTACTGGATTTTTTAGGTGAATTCACAAGCTTCTAATAAGCATATCCAGTAATAACAAACCAAATCTCAACCATGTAGCCTGACAAACATTATATTAATTTACATATTTATCTTCTTTATGACAAATGAATCCCTATATATGTACATTAATTTTTTATTATGTTTTTCATCACTAAAAAAATACCAAAGACATTCTAGTGGGAGGTTGGTCATACAAGTATGTCTCAAGTACTGTTCTTTTGGTATTTTATGTTTGATCTTTTCTGGTCCCAAGTCTTTCCTGGGATATATCAGTATCTCCGACATAAATACTTAAAGAAAGTAGTTCTTAAGAAATGCTTCATGAACTAAGTTTACTTTGCTCAGTCAGTTTAATTTTGCTTCTAGCATGGATGCACCGCAGATGCACTCTCGAGCGCACGCTTAATTTAGGTGTAAATTCAAAATACCTGAAAATAAAAAAAAGATTAGGATAGGGTTTTCCCACGTGTAAGTTAGAAATAAATATAGTAATACAATAAGTTTAGCAAAATCAATGTAAATTAGGTAAAATAGTATCACATATCTTTTTTCTGGACTTTAAGGACTAGTCTTGTGGAAGGTTGTATTTCACCATTCCAGATTGTCATACTTATGAAATATTGAAATATCTATAGAAAAATCATTTGAATTGTTAGACGATTTTGTTACAATATAAACTCTAAAATTAAATGAATTAAATAATCATATATATAGATATACCATTGATTGCAATTCTACCACCAAATCGAACGACGCTGCCTCATTTCGTGGTGGATCGGGACCTCGATCCTATACATCTGCATATCAATATGATATGTTTATTGGACCCAATCAATTTGCATTGATCCCACGACATAGTGTATTGATACACCATGTATGCGCATTGTCCGTGCATCAATGTGGTGATGATCGTAGGACTAACACGATCATCATGAATCACTAAGTTGTCAGTGAAGGATGGTATCGAGCGAGGCATATATTGATGACTATCGTGGGGACCTTCTACTTTCAGCCAACATCTGTTTGCTCGTATGAATGTTGTTCTTGGGAGAAGTATGACCAACTATCAAGGAGCGGACATCCGAGATGTCATATGATTCTTCATAATATGACTTCGTGAATACGATGAGCTTCGCTTACGTGTCTACATCATGTAAGCTCGTCATTCATCGTCGCTTAAATTCATCCACCGGTTTCTTGTACATAAACTTGATGCGAACCTTGTCGAGTTCCATGATCTGAATCTTGGGTGGCATGTGAAAAATATTGCTCCTCGGTCCACGCACCACCCTCAAGTTGTGTAGACGACCAACGATTGCATTGCATCGCCGCCATCATCCGCCGAGGCACTCCGCTCGTGTTGCTTTGAAATGTCTCTCGCCGAGCGAGTTCATTTCGCGATCAGCAATGTGTTTCGTCACCGACTCGATTCTTTCCAACGATCGCGATCGATGCTCTGCCTTCCCCTTTCAGCGTTGGGCGGCTGGATGGGTTGTTCTCAATCCGTTCTCTCGAGCAATTTAACTTTCGATGAACTCCTGCCATGTGATCGAGGGGACTTGTCACTTGTTGATGTTGTACTTCTTCTTCTTCTATTGCCTCGATAAAACGCTGAAGGACGCCGAGGATCTCCCGCTCATCAAGTAGAGTCCTCTTGGTTTCCTCTTCTCTTTCCCTTTCATGCACTCCAACATTGGTTCTGAATCTTATCATTGTAATCGAGGTCAATGGGATCAATATCTGGTTCCTCGGCTCCTTATCCAAATTTCGCTTCGCATCGTAATTTAGTCGCATGTTATAATGGACATATACTAGTTTCTCTAACCGCCTCTACGAGAGTTTGTTGCAGATCTTCGCGTGAATCAATGCAAATGTTGACCAATTACGTTCACAACCGCTAGATGTCGCCGTTCGACTTCAGAAAGTACACGAATGACAACCTTCCTTAAATGTGGTGCATCCTCCAAATTGTAGCCTACCACTGACATTGCAAAAAATATAAATAAAAATTTATTAGCATAACAAATAATTAACATCAAATATAATTGATAATTGATAATCAATATATGTAACTTTTCCTCACCGGATCCATAGTGTAAATGGGGCACGACAATCGCTACAACATCGAGAGAATGAACCAATTGTTTCTCGAAATAATCGACCCTCCATAAGAGCATCAGGTGCATCGGAGTGTTTGGCAAGAGCCGATATATAACATTTCGAGTCTTTGTTAGTAAATCATGTTGTGTTCCGAGAGCATACCGATATTGAATCGCCGTGCCGGTTGATAAAATTGTAAAGACATAATTTTGTTAGTATGATTTTTTATTATATAAAAAATAGTAAATTAATTTATCACGAAATTGAATTTACTCGCATTATGGATATCAAATCCATATTTGAGTGATGTCCGACGATCGATGATCCGTATATATTGCAGTCGGGAATACTTTAAAATCATCTCAATGCTTTCCACCTCTATCTCTTTGTTGAATCAAGATATATTTCGAGATATGGATATCCGTTGTTGTCCATTCATATCAACCTTTCGAAGAATAATAAAGTGGTTCCACACCTTTATGATTTCTCTGGTCCCATCCCAAAATCTAGAGAGGAAAGAATGGACTTTTCTTTTCTTTCCATCGCTAATCTCGAATATCTAGAATCACACCACTTTGTGAGGTGACCATTGTCTTTAAGCCATGTCTTTTTCTGTGTAATGACTTTAATGCAATATAATTGGTAGCAAACCGAGTGACTCGGTCGGAGTATCTCACCGCTTACATACTTTTGCATTAAAGCGTGGACCCAATGATGATTATATATAAACTTTGTAATTGATTGTGCTCGAGCTACACATTTCTTGACCGCGCCCAACTCACCAATATCCTTCAAGATTAGATTATGCGATGAATGAGCCGCACATGGAGTCCAAAACAATGTATTTCTTTTTCCATTAATCAAAACCGCCTTGAAATTTTGCTCTCCATTGTCGGTTACTATTTCGACAACATATTGTGCTCCGATCTCCTCTACTATAGTGTCCATCAAACTTTCAATGTAGTTTGCATCTTGTATTTTATCGAAGCATTAATTGACTTATGAAAAACCACTCTTCATTGCGATAAACAAGAAAGTTAATGATACTCATTCTTGTTATTCCCGTCCCAACTATCACACATCGTGTCACCCCATATTCGTCCCATTGCCTCTTGGAGGATTTGATCCAATCTTTCGGCAGTGCGCCACCTCCTCATCTAAGTACACACCGTAATCTCCTTTGTGTTGGAGGTTGGATACCCGAGCCGACTTTTGAATAGAAGATCATGTTCTCGATAATATGGACCTTGGGCATGTTAGCTGGAATCCTATGGAAGTCGAACCATTTTGAAATTGCCTTCCCAATATCTCGCTTCTTTTCCTTTGTGTATGCATCATCAATCGAAGTAATGCTTTCGTTTGTGAAGGATAGGCTCATGGGATCAATATCACTAATATCCGAGCGAGACCTCTCCGCCAAGACCTCTCATAAAACCACGAGTCCACTATGCCTCATGCTACTAGTTCGGCCTAACTTAGGAGGAGCAATTGGGTGCCTCATGCTAGCCGACCTCTGGATTCCACTACCACTTGGTGCTCTGGTTTCACTTGCGTCAGTCAGTCGTCGATGCCTCATTGCTTCATTGACCATATCCGATGCTCCAATGATGCACTAATTCCAATGTGAGATTTGGATCGGCTTCATCGCCGCAACCCTCATACTGATCATAAATCGGTTCTGTGTAGCCCTCCTATATTCTTCATCAATTCTTGCTTTCTTTTAATGTATCTTCCTTGGCTTGTTGTAGCTTGCTTTTAAAAATTTACAAATCTCCTTTGAACCTTCTTGCATTTTATAACGTCCGGATACCCGGAAGCCAAATGCATCTTCACCCGAAGTTATTCCTCCACCCTTGCCAATGTAATCACAATAATTACATTGCTAACGATGACTCGCTTCCCATCTAACTTTTGGCGAGACCAAGCGCCATCATGTTGTTGTTCCTTTGATGTCATGCTTCTACCAAATTTAAATCAAATAAATATATTGAATTGATCATATATCGATAAAAATCACTAATCACAGCATTAAATAACTTTAATAAAACCTAATTAAACCTATTTTACCATCATAAATATGTGAAACACATAAAAGAAGCATTAGATACATAATTTTAATCCAATATAGTTCAAATTATGATGAAATCATCATTAGATATACTAATTACATGATTAACTTGCTAATTGTCAATTAATTACTTCTCTTTCAACACTATAAACATGTTAAATATCCTAATAGTTATTAAAAACATTAAATTGACCTAAAATTGATCAAATTTCGATTAAATCATCACTAAAATGACTAATCATAGCATTAAATAACTTTAATAAAACCTAATTAAATCTATTTTACCATCATAAATATGTGAAACACATAAAAGAAACATTAGATTAGATACATAATTTTAATCTAATATAGTTCAAATTATGATAAAATAATTATTAGATACACTAATTACATGATTAATAGTTAATTATCAATTAATTAATTCTCTTTCAATACTATAAACATGTTAAATACCATAATAGATATTAAAAACATTAAATTGACCTAAAATCGATCAAATTTCAATTAAATCATCACTAAAATGACTAATCACAGCATTAAATAACTTTAATAAAACCTAATTAAATCTATTTTACCATCATAAATATGTGAAACACATAAAAGAAACATTAGATACATAATTTTAATCTAATATAGTTCAAATTATGATAAAATAATTATTAGATACACTAATTACATGATTAACAGTTAATTATCAATTAATTAATTCTCTTTCAATACTATAAACATGTTAAATACCATAATAGATATTAAAAACATTAAATTGACCTAAAATCGATCAAATTTCAATTAAATCATCACTAAAATGACTAATCGCAGCATTAGATGCAAATAACTTTAATAAAACCTAATTAAACCTATTTTACCATCATAAATATCTTTCAATATTTAATATGCATGAAATATAAATATTTGACCTAATAAGCTTATAATTTCAAATTAATCAATACTAAACACACTAATCATAATATTAAATATCTTAATTACTCTCTAATTAAAGAAAGAAAATACATACCTCTTGATTAGAAAGCCCTTCCTCTTAATCTTCCCAAATTGGCTTTAATTCAATTCACAAATCAATGTTTTGTAAAGTTTAGAAGAGTTTGAGATTATGTAAAAGAGTAGGAGAATGAAATGGAGTAAAATTGAGGGAAAGAGGAGTTTAAAAAGACATGAGAAAGGGCTCCAACGGCCAAATCACTGGTTGAGTCATCCACCGCATCGATAATGGTCGAGTCGAAATCGACCGTTACGAAAGTGTCTCGGGCGATAATCGGCCAAATTTCGACCATTACCGCCGATATATCTCCGTACGGCCGATCACGGGATACCAGCGCATCGCCTGGTAGAGGCGGTCCGCTGATATCTGTCGGACGACGTGCATGCGCACGCTGCATCGGGCGATGATCAAAATTGCTTACCTTGGTTCTTAAGGAAATGCTTCTTTACTAAGTTTACTTTGCTCGATCGACTTTAATTTTGTGACTTCTAGCGGGATGCACCGCAGATGCATTAACGTGAAACTATTAAACACAACCAACTATGCAATATAGCAAAGAACATGTTGTGCTATTCCCACGTTCCGTACAATGTAAGGCACACATCAAAAATAAATGTTCTAATTTGCACGAGTTTCTTGATCACTATTATCAAATTTAGGATTTAAAATTTAGCCTATACCGTAGGTCGTTGGCATCGACATTGTCACTTTAAAATTGTAAACGGTTTGTTCTTGTGTAATGCTTATGCGTGTCCGTATCCTTTTCGGTTTGTTTCTAGCTTGAAATCTTGTAAAGGGCTTGCCAAAGGCTAAATGCCCCATTTGAGTGAGTTTGGTAACCATTGTCGGCATGTACATAAAGTTTGCATCGATGGACGCTTGTACCACATTTCGATCAGTAGTTGACCAATTTTATACCTTTGTGCAACCGCTTCGAGCTTGTGATGTATATGGTTGGAATTTGCATTGGCTCTAAAGTGTTTGCTTTGAAAGGATAGCTTGTGGATCCTATGTGAAGCGCTTTCTCTGTCCCGCTTTCTTTTGTAAGTTCTAAGGATCGAGGAGGCTTCGGGAGGTGACTTTGCGGACTAACACGCAATGGTGCCGCACGGCTTAGGCAAAATCAGCTAAGTCCGTGACAGATGGTATCAGAGCGGGACAAGCCTACTTAGAAACACTTAGCATGCAAACGTGGGGGACCTAGTAGGGCTGCGTTGAGGGCAGCCAACATGCGCGACCGTTTGGGAAACGGACATGGAGTTGTAAGGGAAGGAGTCGCTCAGAGGAGCGGGCATCCGAGAATGGCATTCAGAAGAATGGCCAACCCTTCTGTCACGAACGGTCGTCGCACACTCGCAGCAACTTCATTCAACGTTCCGTTCGTCGCTTGCCCATGCTTGTACATATCCTTGACAGCCTGTTTTGCCCGTTTGCCATGTTTGGTGTGTTTTCCTTGTAAAATGTAAGAAACAGCAGCTGTAGCGCTGCAGAACGATCGCTCGCTGCAACTACCCAAAACCCCCAAAAACAGCTCCGTTTTCATGTGCCGCGGGTTCATTTCTGCAGCCCGCAGCCACCAAAATTTTGTCAACCATCTCAAAGACTGAAACCCTGCGTGGCACATGGCTGATGGGTCTTCAATATAGTGTCGGGCATTGAACACTTTCACAAGTTTGCATGTCAACTTGACGGAAACTTGCCTTCGCGCTCGGCACTTGGGGAGTAGTTGTTTGCGGACTTGCAGTTGCTCATTCACCCCTCTAAAGTCCTTGTTTTCCTCTTCTCTTTCTCTGCTTTCATGCACTCCAAGTGCTTTACAATTGCTTATAAAGCTTCCCTCTTCGCGAGACGTGGACTTGTCCGTCGCTCGCTTTGAACTAATCAACTTCTCTTTTTTACAGTCCTACGGGACTGCACGACGAGGTTTCGCAACTCGACCCTTTCCTTTCGGACACGCACGCCGCATGGTGCCTCGAGACTTAGGCAATTCCAGCTAAGTCCGACCGGTGGGCGCAAGGGTGCTTCTCGACTTAGACAACTCCAACTAAGTCTGGTTTGCCGCGCAGGCCTCACCACTTGGCAATTCCAGCTAAGTGCGATGACATTGTGAATCGAGCGGCAAGCAATTCGAGCAAGCAGCTTCTTGGAAACTTCACAATCTCGCCATGGCGAAACAACGTGGTGAATCGAGGTTGGGCAAGCCGGGAATGTTGCCCTGCAACGGCACGGAGGGTTGACAAAACTCGCTCTCCTCATCGGAGCCGCCATGAGCGAGGCAACGAGCGCGGATGAGCGAAGTTGGCTGCCGCCACACGAGCGAGGAGGCGCACTGAGCGCCAACCGAGAAAGAGCCACGAGAGAGGATCAGAAGAGAGCACACAGCCGCGGAAACTCGCTGATGTTCTTGAAGCGAGCTTGATGAACTCTACTAAAGCCAAAGTAGGCTTCTTGGTGTAGAGAGCTCGCAAGAAGAAGTCAATCCCGGATCGACAAGGTTGAAGCCCTAGTCGACCGACGACCGGCGATGACCTGAGGACTCCGTGCAACATTTGCAAGATATGGTGACGGAACTCACTTCCAGAGTAGCAATGCTCACAAGGGCGTTGAATGCGGGGGGAAGCAACACCCGCGTTGTGTCAACATAAAGCTTCAGAGCGCCCGACCCACATTATTATGGGGGTGCTAGAGATGCGAAGGAGCTCGAGAATTTCCTGTTTGATATGGAACAATACTTCCGAGCTACAAGGCCAGACTCTGAGGACACCAAAGTTTCGATAGCGACTATGTATCTGAATGGAGATGCAAAGCTTTGGTGGAGAACCCGTTGGGAAGAGATTCAACAAGGTCGGTGCCGAGTGGACACATGGGACGACTTGAAGCGTGAGTTGAGAACTCAATTCCTGCCCGAGAACACTGAGTTTGTCGCAAGGAGGAAGTTGAGACAACCCCACCAAACGACTTCCATTCGGGACTATGTGAAGCAATTTTCTGCACTGATGGTGGACATTCAGGACATGTCTGAAAAAGATAAGCTGTTTAGCTTTCTTGACGGCCTGAAGCCATGGGCTCAACAAGAACTCCATTGACGGAATGTCACTGATCTGGTTGGAGCAATTGCAGCCGCAGAAAGGCTCACCGACTTCGTTTCTTCAGAGGACCCGAGGAAGAAGAAACAGTTTACAGGAAATCGCCATCCAAAGCATCCTCCTGGGAAGGAACTTGGGGGTGAGCAAAGGAAGAAGAGTTTCCATAAAAGGCCGAACTCAAACGGTAGGGCCTCAAGACCTAGTGGATGTTTCTTATGCGGAGGGCCACACAGGGTGTGGGAGTGCCCACAAAAGCAGGCACTCAATGCCTTGTCGGCTTCCATCAAACCCCCCAAGCCAGACAAGGGCAAGGCCGTTGCTCTCAACCGAGTAGCTCGAATCGGTAGCGACGATGAGAAGTCGCAAGACCCCGAATGGGTGCGATCGTTTGTTGAATGCATTGCGGGTCAAGTGGGGAGAACCTGGCCGAAGCAACAAAGCGAGAGCGATGAGTGATGTGCGTAAACATCAGACTCAACGACCAAACCACCCGAGCAATGGTGGACACGGGTGCTACCCACAACTTCATCGCCGACCGAGAAGCAAGGCGGCTTGGGCTAATCTTGGAGAAGAACCCAAGTCGGATGAAAGCGGTCAACTCGGAGGCCAAGCGGATCTCCGGGCTAGCAAAGGGAGTCTCCATCAAGATCGGATCATGGAGCGGGCGCACAAACATGATGGCGGTGCCATTGGATGACTTCCAAGTGATTCTCGGAATGGAGTTCATGCATGCAGCAAAGTTGGTGCCGATGCCGTTCCTAGACTCCATATGTCTGATGGGAGGTGACAACCCCTGTGTGGTTCCCGTCTCTCGGAGAGGAACCCAGGATCCCCAACAACTATCGGCGGTGCAATTGAAAAAAGGTGTGCGCAAAGGAGAGTTAACCTTTGTGGCAGTTGTAAAGCTGAAAACGCTCGATGGGGAGGCCGTTAAAGAACCTGCTGCGGTGGCAAATGTTCTGCAGGAGTTCGCAGATGTTATGCCACCTGAGTTGCCGAAAACTCTGCCACCACGCAGAGGCGTGGATCATCTTATTGAGCTGGAGGCGGGAGTGAAGCCTCTAGCGAGACCACCATACCGCATGCCCCCTCCCGAGTTGGCGAGCTCGAAAACATTAGATGAATCGCTAAGCGGTGGTCTCACCCGCAGTTCTAAAGCACCATTCGGAGCTCCAGTTCTCTTCCAGAAGAAACAAGATGGGAGTCTTCGACTATGCGTCGATTATCGAGCCCTTAACAAGGTGACCGTGAAGAACAAATATCCCATCCCGCTCATTCATGGACTTGTTCGACCAACCGGGCAAAGCAAAGTATTTCTCCAAACTTCGACCTTCTGGTCGGGTATTGCAGTGCGCATTCTTTGAAGGTGATGAAGCGAAGACTACTGTGTGGCGGTATGGTATGGAGCGATTGAGTTCTTGGTAATGCCTTTCGGCTTAACCAACGCTCCAGCCACATTCTGCACTCTTATGAATCAACTTTTCAAGGAGTATTTGGATAAATTTGTGGTCGTCTACTTGGACGATATCGTCGTTTACAGCCGAACACTTGAGGAGCATATTGAGCACCTTCGAACAATTTTCAATATTCTCAGGGAAAATACTTTGTTCGTGAAAAGAGAGAAGTGCTACTTTGCTCAGACGGAAATCTTATTCTTGGGGCATCGAATCGGCAATGGGTCCATTCGAATGGACAAGTCAAAGGTGCAAGCCGTGACGGAATGGAGTACTCCAAGGAAGGTACCAGAGCTAAGATCCTTGGTTTTGTGAACTACTATCGACGCTTCATAATGGGGTATTCGAAGCGCGCAACTCCACTGACGGAGTTGCTAAAAAAGGAGCAGCCTTGGAGATGGTCCGACAAATGTGAAGTGGCATTCCAAGACCTAAAGGCTGCCGTCTTGAAAGAACCGATGCTCAAATTGCCAGACTATGGGAAGCCTTTTGAAATCCATACAGATGCTTCCGACTTTGCTATTGGGGGAGTACTCATGTAGGAGGGCCACCCAGTGGCCTATGAAAGCCGCAAGCTCAATGACACCGAGTGGCAATATCCAGTGCACGAGGAGATGACAGCGGTGATCCACTGTTTACGAGTGTGGCGACACTACCTTCTCGGATCGCGATTTGTGTTGAGGACAGACAACATCGCTTTGAGTTACTTCCAGACTCAAAAGAAACTCTCTCCAAAGCAGGCACAATGGTAGGACTTCCTGGCGGAATTTGACATGGCAATGAAGTACAAACCCGGAAAGGCAAATGTCGTAGCCGATGCCTTGAGTCGAAAAGTGGAGGCCGTGAATGCTATGCAACTGGAGGGCGGAGGCCAAGCAAGTCAGTTGCACTCCAACTTCGTTTCTCGGATCAAGGATGGACTGTACAGTGATCCCCAAGCAGTAATCTTGATGCAATTGATCCAAGAAGGCAAGGCACGACGATTTTGGGTCCAGGAGGGACTCATCTACACCAAAGGGAATCGAGTTTATGTCCCTCGAGTGGACAATTTGAGGCGTGAACTCTTGGAGTGTCATGATTCCCTTTGGGCAGGACATCCGGGCATTCACCGTACATTGGCTCTCGTGGAGAGGGCCTTTTATTGGCCAAAGATGGGGACAGACGTAGAGGAATATATTCGAACATGCCTAACCTGTCAACAAGATAAGGTGGAGCAACGGAAGCCGGTGGGACTTTTAGAGCCGTTGCCCGTACCAGAAAGGCCGTGGGAGAGCATTTCTTTAGACTTCATATCAAGCTTGCTGGCAGTAGGGGGACTCGGATCGATACTTATGGTGGTCGACCGATTTTCGAAGTATGCCACCTTCATTGCTGCACCCCTACACTATTCAGCAAAGGAAGCGACGAAGCTAATGATGAAAAATGTGGTGAAGTATTGGGGAGTCCCGCACAATATCATAAGTGATCGAGATGCTCGGTTTCTGGGATGGTTCTGGATCGAGTTATTCAAATTGTTAGGGTCAAAGCTATACTTCTTCATAAGCCTCCACCCCCAGACGGATGGCCAAACTGAGAGAATAAACTCGCTCCTAGAGCAATATCTTCGGTACTACGTGAGTGCCAATCAACGAGATTGGGTGAAGTTGTTGGACATAGCCCAATTCTCCTACAACTTGCAGCGGAGCTCTGCGTCCAACAAGAGCCCCTTTGAGATCATCACAGGACAACAGCCGTCGACTCCTCACACTTTGACTATTGGATATACAGGGAGTAGTCCGTCCGCATATCACTTGGCACAAGAATGACATCGAAATGCAGATATTGCGCGGGCCTACTTGGAGAAGGCGACCAAAAAGATGAAGAAGTGGGCAGACTTGGGAAGGCGACCACAGGAATTTAAAGTCGGCGATTTGGTGTTGGTGAAGCTCCAACCAGCATCACTCCAATTCTTTAGAAACAAGGTGCATAAGGATTGGTGCGCAAGTATGATGGCCCCTTCCCAATTATCAGTAGGGTGGGCAACGTCTCCTACAAGTTGCAGCTGCCGAAGTGGCTAAAGATTCATAATGTTCTCCATGCCAGCAACTTGAAAGCCTACCACTCCGATCCGCAAGATGCTTCCCGAGGCGTTTCAACTCATCAACCTCCCACCAGAGCTTCCTACGAGAAGCGAGTTGAGACCATTTTAGCAGATTGTAGGACAAAGCTACCCAATGGAGCTGAGCAGATTGAATACTTGGTGAAGTGGCGGAAACTTCCCAAAACCGAAGCAAGTTGGGAGCCAGAAAATACCCTCCGACATGAAGAAGCAACCATCAAAGCCTACCAAAGAGCGTCAACGAGAGCGTCGACAGCTTAAGTGGGGGAGAATGTCGCGAACGGTCGTCACACACTCGTAGCAACTTCGTTCAACGTTCCGTTCGTCGCTTGCCCATGCTTGTACATATCCTTGGCAGCCTATTTTGCCATGTTTTGGTGTGTTTTTCCTTATAAAAATGTAAGAAATAGCAGCTGCAGCGCTGCAGAACGATCGCTCGCTGCATCTGCCCAAAAACCCCAAAAATAGCTCCGTTTTCGTGTGACGCGGGCTGATTTCTGCAGCCCGCAGCCACCAAAATTTTGTCAGCCATCTCAGCACCTTGGAACCCGCCGGGTGGCACATGGCTGGATGGGTCTTCAATATAGTGTCAGGCGTTGAACACTTTCACAAGTTTGCACGTCAACTTGACGGAAACTTGCCTTCACGCTCGGCACTTGGGGAGTAGTTGTTTGTGGACTTGCAGCTGCTCATTCACCCCTCTAAAGTCCTTATTTTCCTCTTCTCTTTCTCTGCTTTCATGTACTCCAAGTGCTCGCTTAATTGCTTGTAAAGCTTCTCTCTTCACGAGACGTCGGGACTTGTCCGTTGCTCGTTTTCAGAACTAATCAACTTCTCTTTTTACAGGTCCTACGGGACCTGCACGAGGTTGCAACTCGGTTGACCCTTTGCGGATGCGTATATCGCAAGGGCGCCTCGAGACTTAGGCAATTCCAGCTAAGTCTGACCGAAGTGGGCGCAAGGGTGCTTCTCGACTTAGACAACTCCAACTAAGTCTGTGTTTACCGTAAGGGTGCCTCACCACTTAGGCAATTCCAGCTAAGTGCGTAACACTTCGCGTAAAGAGGCACCACAAGGACAAATAAGCTGAGAAGAATTGCGTAGCGCACAAAGGTTGGGATGGTTGAGTTCGAGCAGTGGCTCGATGTTGGCACCCAAACTTGACGGTGCTCGAGGCAAGCGGGGTACTTGGCAAAGGATGAGACCGTGCAAGGTGGAGGGAGTTATGCAATGATCGAAAGAGTTGTGCAAAGCTCACAGAGGTGAGGAGAGTTGTAAACTCAAGGAATTCGATACTCATGCAAGGGCTTGCATGCGGACGATGGATTGTCCATGGCCATCCCAATGCGGCCGAAGGTCGGCGCCATGAAGCATTGAAACTTTCTCTTCGGCATGTGCAGGATACTTTCGTAAGAGGCTGAAGTGTGTAATAGGTTCAGCATGTTGCTAGACCTAGAGGGGTGCAGTGGGAGTTGTATTGGCGAAGAGTTGCAATCTAGTAGGTGCATTTGCGGAGGTAGGACAGTGCACGGTTTGTTCAGCAAAGGCGGAGTAGTCCAAGGGGATGGTGGTCTCCAAACCTTCCAGAGGGAAAGAGACGAAGAGAGAAGTTGCTCCAACAGGGCAGATATCCAGGAGGGATAAGTCCCGGTTCTCTAGAGGGAGAATCATCTACAATGAACTGCACCGGTTGAGGAGTACCTCAAGACAAAGCTCGATGGATCGAGCGAGCAACAAGGAGTCGTTGCATGATCTCACAAGTGGCAATGCGTTGGTGGACGCATAGCGAGATCAAGTGGGGGAGCGACCCAAGGCAACACAAAGTGAAGGCACACTTGGAGTCGATAGGGAGATCGGACTCAACAGAGGGCTGACCCGTGGAATGGTGGGCGTGAGGGCCACCATTAACGCAATGCAAATCGAGAAGCGGAGCAATTTGGGAGTAACTTAGTGGTGTACCCAAGCCACATGAAGAGAGTTGGCAAAGAAGGTAGAACATAGAGCGGAGGCTTGGAGCTTTCCTTAGACAGAGGTCAAGGGCATGGACTCTTGTAGAAACAAGAGTAGGATCATGTCATTCTATGAGTTCTTTATTCTGATGGAGCAGACTCATCTTGCATGGTGCCAAAGACGAAGGGAGCTTCAAGGCACATACACTTGATCTCGGTGAAGCATTTGACGGAGGAACTAAGGCGACACAGCTTGCAGAGGCGAAGTTGCTGTTAGAAGGCCTTGGCACGAGGCAAGAGGATGCAGAGGCAGGTACTCTTAAAGAATATGCCACAGTGTTGCTATTCGAGTTGCCATGAGGAAAGCGGTGAGCAGCGGAGATTATGCTGGTAGGGGCAAAGTCCCAGAATCCAGACAATGGTGCACCAATTTCAGCGAAGTCAGGGGACTTCAGAGGAGTTGCTAGGTGATGGACTGTCCTAGAGCTAGGCTTCGTCTAAGTGTGACCCGAGGGCGGGTGGACGAAGGTCGATTGCCAAAGGAGCGAACAGAATCAAAGGTGGCAGAGGCTCTGCGATGTGTTGGCGGAGTCCACACATGGAGAGATCGTAGTTCGAGTTTATACCACAAGGATCAGAATGCAAGGAGAGGTCACCAGGAGGTGACATGATGCAGCGGATCATGGTGGAATGGTTCGTGGCAATGCGATACACACAGTGAGTCCCATGGGGGTACTGGATCATGCAAAGGAATGATCGGGAGCGCGATTGGGAGCTCCACTTCAATGAATAACACGACGACAAGAAGAGCTATGAATTTAAGCAGTGAATGCCATGGTACCGTAGAGGTAGGTCTTCCGTGCGTGCATCGAATGCTGCATTGAATAGAAGCCTTGGGTATCAGCTTATGGGGGCTGTGCACTATCAAGGAAGAAGTTCAGATGCAAGTACCAGTGAGTCCCATAGGGGGACTGGATCATACAGAGGTATGATTGGAGCGGCTGAAGAGTTGGACTGCTTCAGAGCTTACATTCGCTTAAGGGAGCCCGGCAAATCAGAGGATAAGGCCGAGTAAGCGAACGTTACGACCAATGAAGCTAAGGAGAACAGAAGCGATGCAAGCCCTGCAACATGATGGCGGAGGCCATACATGGGACTTACAGTCTGTCTTTCCATCGACCAAGAGGAACTGCTCAGAGAACATAGAGGTGTTGAAGCAGGTGGTCGAAAAAGGGCGAGGAAGCAATGACGAGTCCAGAGGGACTTAGCTACCCAAAACCAAGCATCGGTTAGAATGAAGGTGGACTCAGAGGAGTGTCGCAGTGCCGCAGAAGCGGATCTACCGATCGTGAAGAAGGGATGTAGATGCGAGACAATGGATAGTAGTGTCATGTGCATTGCAGTGCCATGGTACCGCAGAGGCGGGACTTCCGGGGAGTCATCGATCCCTTGCTCTCATAGAGGAAGAGCGCTTGGTCGTGATATGGGCCGTGGAGGAGGAGAATGCATTGGCAAACTCCATGTACCATGACAAGGCTGAAGGGCAGAGGCTAGAGAACTTCATAAGACCAATGTCAATGTACTTCTCATCGAGATTGCTGCAAGTGAAGGACTTCGGGTCGATGCAAGAGTGCAGGACCAAGGAACGAAGCAGGCAGTACGCGGTGCTGTACCTTTGCTACTCAGAGGAGTAGGCGGCAGGAATGATGGAGAAGGCGGTACAATCCCAGAGGCGACCAAATCTATCAGAGACTTGCTCCAAGTTGGAGTGATAACTTCTTGCATTCCAGAAGTTCAATGGCATTGAGAAGGTGAATCATAATAGGTGACTCAGCGCAAGGATTGCAAACACTTCAAGTGCTTCGGAAGTGTGAGCTAAGAGCAGGCAAAGTCTAGTAACCAGCTCAACGCATGAAGTACAACCTCAAGGAGGCGGGTGAAGTCAAGTAACCTTTGCCTTCTCAACTCTCAAGAGAATTGGCGAAACTGAGTACCCTAGCTCTCTTAGTTATCCAGCAGAGGAGCTCTGCACAGATTTGAAGACCCTTCGAAAAGATGAATGAAAGACAACAGTTGTCAAGTCCTCACCAATAGTGATCAATGCTACTGGGAGTAGATTGTCCACTTCATTTTTCAACTGAATGCCAATCGAAAGCGGAAGTGATGCGAACCTACTTGGACGAGACAACTAAGTGGAAGAAGATTCGATGGAAAAATTTTACGGAGGAAGGACTTGAAAACTTCAAAGGTTGCGAGGTGATACTCGTTAAAGCTCCAACAAGCATCTATCCAGTTCAATAGATAAGAAGAATTTGAAGACTAGCGCATATCCAAGAAGGTCTTTTCCTTCATCAGATGAATCCGCAAGAACCAAAGAGGATCAAAGACAACTCGCCAACCCCACACCGAGTCGTCGTTTGGCAAGTTGAAGCAGCATGACAGATTAAAGTTCGACAACTCAACAACAAGAAGCAGAGAACAACTGGGAGCCAAGGGGCGCATCATGGCAGGAGCAGAAGATTGAAGATCTAGTAAAGGTAAGGAGTTGCAAATATGTCAGCAGTAATGGCTTCGACGAGGACGTCGAAGGAATAAGTGGGGGAGAATGTCACGAACAAATTATAAACGACTTGTTCGGTGTAATGCTTATGCGTGTCCGTGTCCTTTTCGGTTTGTTCTAGCTTGTAAAGCTTGTAAAGGGCTTGCCAAAGGCTAAATACCCCATTTGAGTGAGTTTGGCAGCCATTGTCGACATGTACATAAAGTTTGCGTCTGGTGGACACTTGTACCACATTTCGGTCTGTAGTGGACCAATTTTATACCTTTGTTGTGCAACCGTTCTGAGCTTGTGATGTATATGGTTGGAATTTGCATTGGCTCTAAAGTGTTTGCTGAAAGGATGGCTTGTGAATCCCGTGTGAAGCGCTTTCTCTGTCCCGTCTTCTCTTTTACAAGTCCTAAGGGATTGTAGGAGGCTTTGGGGAGGCTGACCTTTGCGGACTGACACGCAATGGTGCCGCACGACTTAGGCAAAACCAGCTAAGTCCGTGACAGATGTTTGCGGACTTGCAGTTGCTCATTCACCCTTCTAAAGTCCTTGTTTTCCTCCTCTCTTTCTCTGCTTTCTTGCACTCCAAGTGCTTGCTCAATTGCTTGTAAAGCTTCCTTCTTTGCAGGACATCGGGACTTGTCCGCCGCTCGTTTCAAAACTAATCAACTTCTCTTTTTACAGGTCCTACGGGACCTGCATGAAGTTGCAGTTCGGCTGATCCTTTGCGGACGCGTATATCGCAAGAGCGTCTTAAGATTTAGGCAATCCAAACTAAGTCTGATCGAAGTGGACGTATAGGTGATTCTTGACTTAGGCAACTCCAGCTAAGTCCGTGTTTGTCGCAAGGGTGCCTCACCACATAGGCAATTTGAGCTAAATGCGTGACAGACCGGTATTTACTGGCTCAACAACTAGACATATGCATGTAGCAGTCGTTTTCACCTAGTATAGGTTCCTACTGAGCTTTCCGTCTACAATGGTTACCATACCAAGCCCATCGCCCTGTTTTGAATGTTGGAACTAGGTTTATGAGGCAGCAAGCATACCCTCAGTATGCAAATCCAAGAGCACCTCTTCCACCCTTTTAAACCCCTATTCAACCACTTCTTTCCCCATTGTTTCACCAAATATTCTCAATCTTACTCTCCAAAGTTGACTTTCCTCAAATTCAAGGTCAATCTTAAACAAGTCAAGCCTCACTCTCAAGAAATTGTTTTTCTCAAAAACAAAGGTATATCCAAACCTCATTCAAAAATTTGCCTTAATTTTTGTTGAATGAGGTAGTATCTTTTTTTTTCCATTTTAAGTCACGAATTTATGGATTTTGACTTAGAATTTGGATTGTTCCTAAATCTATGGATGTTATGTAATTTCGTATGGAAAGGAGGCGGATCAATGAAACTCTATCATAGATCTACATGATTTTAAGATAAATCCACCCAGATCGACCAAGACTAATGCAGATCCAATGAAAATCCATCTGGACCTGACCTAGATTTGTTCAAATTTGGTGGAGATGCATATAGATCTAGGTCAGATCGCACAACTCCGACCTAGGTTTGCATAAAAACAGATGTGTGGTTTGGCCTAAGTTTTCATAGATTTTAATCGATCTAGTATAGAACTATAAGAATTCACCTAGATCTATGTAGATCTAGGCTAAGTTCATATGGATTAGACATAGATCCATACCAACATGACATAAATTTGCATAGATGTCGGCTAGATCTGGGCAGATGCAAACTAGATTTGCATAGATCTGATATGTTCAAGCTTCTTTCAAGGTATTGAGTCTAAATTCGATAATTGTGCACTTGAATCAGTTTGTTAGTCTGTAGGGAAATGGTACTGAAGCAACAAAGTTCAGAACCAGTATGATAGTACATTTGTTGCTTGGGCCCCACCACCATTATTAATGGCATATTCACTGCAACTACATTTGATGGGCGGAGGAATAACTGACTGAAGTAACATTTGGCGGATGGATTCCCTGATGTACCTAAATGCACAATGGTGTCTCAAGAAGTCAGATGAGCTTTTTGAGTAGAGTTGGATGTCTAGAAAGCCCTAAAGCATCTCATAATCTGATACTTCACATAGCTCATAGTGCCACCATATAGACTTTACTGCTATACAGCCAATGCAATCATATTTGTCACATTCATACTAGCCAACTTCATATGAATGCTAGTTTTAAGTTTTATTTGTGTAGTTGCTGTAGTAATTCCATTGATCCTGCAGTGACAAACCACTACCTAGCAAATTTTACAACTTCCCTGCAACTCAAAATATTGTGGAGCAACTTGCATTCTTTAATTTGGTTTTACTCCACAATTTTGTTCTCTCACCATCATCGGTTATATTTTTAATCTACAAGGTCTAGTTAATTCCATATATCAGTCTTGAGATACTACCAGTGGCTGTCCCCGAAATTCTTGTGAAAACCTCTCAATAATTGATGCTCCCTGTGCAATCCATCCTCTGTGGCATGTATCCGTTACTTGTCAGCTAGAAGATCATCCAAAACTAAAATCCTTAATACTTGATAGCCATCCTGCACATATCACCATCTATTCCAATATACCTTCCCCACTTTGCTATAGTATGCATTACAATAATCAGAAAGTGTTTGTTGATGACAATCCATCAAATATGAAGATAACCTATATTTTTGTAGTTATATATACTACTAGTGTGTGAAATAAGTCATGCATTGCACCAAACAACATAATGTGAAAATCTACTTGTGGTCACTTGGCAGGTACTTAAGTATGTATGTATACAGAATTAATACTAATCGAGTTCTATAAAAGGTTTGTCAGTGCCTTATGTTCATCTTGAGTTCAAACTAGATCCACATAAGACCATCTATCAATTTCCTCTGTTTACGTGAATAAATATCCTTTTGTGCTGTAATCAAGAATGTTGTCATCTGCATTTGAGGCAAAATATGATATGTGGGTCAGAACCCATGTGTAAAATAAATAATCTTGTCGACCAAAAAGATATACCATTTATTGGAGGAAGGATCAACATTCTTTGATCAATGAAACTATGGTTGTTCCTGATACTCTTGCTACTAGATTCTGGACAAGGCATGTAAGCCATAGAAATTCTGTTTTGATAATGCAGCCATCAGTGAAATATTGAGGCAAATAAGATTCAGTAGCATCATACTGAGTTTCTCTCAGATACTACATTATGTACTAAGGTTATTGTGTGCACTTTGTCTTAATGCTCCTATATAATGCACTTGTACTTTCACAGCTCTGTACTCTATAAAGTTTTCCACTACATTATGTACTATGTTGAAGGAGGAGCTGAAGAGAAGACCATGAGTAGTAACTAGCTAAACTGATAAGAGATGCTTAGTTGTGATTGATTGTAAATTGAATTATAGGAGGAACAGAACATTGTAGATTGAATTTTTTTTCCTATTTGAAAGCATACAATTTATAAGAAGATATGTTGTCAAGAGTTACTGCTAATAAATCAAAGGGATTCTCTCGAGCTCTGGAGCACTCTTTCTGAAACAAATCTGATTGTTCATTTCATGAATCACGACTTGGCTGCACAATCAATTTTGTGTTATTATGTGTGCCTTCTACCTAATTCCGTTCAATCCAAGTCGCTATCAACAAATAAACAACTAGTTGCAGTTGAAAGCAGTAATCGTCCCCTCATTAAATTTACAGAACCCCACTAAACACAAAAAAACCATTTTAATTGGATAAACCCATATCACATACTAGCCGAGAACAAATATGGTAGTGTGGTACCACAATATCAAAACCCACTGTCCCATTCAATGCTATCAAAATTTGATCCACCATTCGTGTCACCCACATACCCTCACAGCATTGACATCTTCATGCCCCAAAAATTGTGGACAGAAAACTCAAGCCATCCAAGAAGCCGTCCCAGGCTATTAACTTCATAATCAGTATACGAGCGGAAATTTCATTCGATTGATTTAGAAGACTGATCGACAAGCAACAAGACGAGAATCAGGTCCAGTCGATCACATATCCACACGACAAACAATAAGCACATTGAAATCAAGATATAAAAAAAAAACAATTTTTTTTCGCATTATTGTCAAATCGAACCAGAACATGATGATCAAGATTGGAACTTTCTTATTCTAATTTTTCCTTTTGCTTACCATCAATCGCCCGGTGACGTGCCCGTAGAGGTTGCCCTGCCGGATCCGCTCGTAGGGCCACGGCAGCATCAGGATCATGACCACCGCCCACACGAAGGTGGTGACCGTCATGGTGAGGAAGCAGGCGACGATCCGGAGGGCCGAGACGACCACCGTGGCCCACCCGTCCTCGTCCACGAACCCGCGACCGTCCTCCTCCGGCTCCTCGGTTTCCGGCGACGGGAACCCCGCCTCGAGGCAGCTCTCCAGCCGGCGGCCCCTCAGCAACGAGTTCAGCAGTGAGTGATCCATTCTCCTGTCCTCTGCTCCCCTTGTCTCTTCGCAATCCACCAGCAGACAACCACAACGATAACACCTACAATCGACCGCATTCCCAGGAAGAAGACGGAGGCAGTAGCAAAATCCACTGGGTTACATTAGCCATATATAAATAATTAAAGAAATGAGTAAATATTTATTGAAAGCTATGAGAGTGTACTAAATATGATTTTACATATTTATCCTTCTCAATTTTGAAATATAACATTTACTCTTGCAAAATTTGATATACATATATATTAATTGGTTTGAGTTAAAATAAGGATTAAAATATGCAAAAAGTTAATCATAATATACATAAAGTTTGTAGGTTTTGCAACAATCTATACATACATACATACATATATATATATATATATATATATATATATACTAAACATAAATACAATTAGTATCGAAAGGTGAAGAGAAGTTTACTATGTGTAGGCATGGACTTTTTACATATACATCCTTTCATACTTCAGAAATGAAATATTTATCTTTCCATGTATCTCCAAGTGTTAGGACCTAACCATATATTAGAACCTTTAGCATTCATAAAACATAAGGTTAATTATGACTAACATTAATTAGCTCGGAATAAATTAAAAAATAGCGTATTAAATAGTGAATATTATAAAAGTAAGTTTGCAGGTGTACAACAATATATGTGTGACAATTTTTAGAGGACATCCAGTCTCTTAATGGTTGATAATAAACTCGTTAGATCAAATCTCTTTTTCATCATTATTCATTTAAAAAATTATATATGCATATATAATATGTGTGTGCAATTTTACCCTTAATTTGATGGATGGGGATGATGAGGTACTCCTCTAATATTGGATTCCAAAGGACTGGATTGTAATTATGTACTAGGTCAGAACACTTGAACGTGTGGGGATGGATGCGATGGAAGGGCATGGGATTGAGTAGAGAGAGAAGAGAAGGCTCTAGAGAATAAGAGGGTGTGTAAAGGTAGATCTGTGATGAGCTGTGGTGCCATATCGGACAGAATTTATTAGTGCTTATGCCTTTACATATATGTATACTTTGTCATTTAATATTTTACTATAGTATATATATATATATATTTATTTATTTATTTAGATCCTTTTAGACAATCTAAATTAAGAACTCACTAGTCTTTTTTAAGTTAAAAAATGGAACATAAAATTAGAATTTTAACATCATAATAAGGATTTAGGGGATATGTAATTTAGATTATTCAACAGATTTTTTTTTTAACTAAAGATGGCTTTCTGATATTAACTTTATTGATGTAAGAGAAAATAAGGATGACAATGGATTGAACTTTTTAAAATATGCAAATCTTTTCGGAGCAATTAATTGTTCTACTTCGATTGAATTAGTGTCACATTTTATACTTTGAAGTAATTGCACGACTATTAATTGGATTTGTTTAGTTCCGAAGCAATTCAAGCCATTTAGTGAGATTGACTACTAAAACGGGAAAAAGAGAAAAAGAATGCTTGGGAAATTTTGGGGTCATTGTGTATTAAATTGATGTAATTTGTATAGCAATAGTCCACGACCTACTCAACCTTTAACTTCATGCAAATTGATGCACTGTTGATAAAATTTAAATGTGAAGTTTTTTTTTCTTGAAAGAAATTGCCCATATAACTTCGTAACTAATCCCACTCTTCTATCTTTTTTTTTTTTTGATTGGATTATGATAATTGGAATACATCGTTCCAAAATATTTATTTTTAGATTTTCTTAACATTTCCTTCTTTCTTGATTTCACAATCAATCATCTTTTTTTTCTCTTTCCTATCAAGAGGTCCATAAGCTGAATCATTACATCAAATTGATCATATTCTCAATTATAATTTTTTTTAACTATATTATAATATTTTTTTGATTTTACTGAAAACATAACTCAGTAAAAATATTATAATTGAGCTTTCTAGATTGATTCCTATAGTTCATAAGTTTTTCTTTTTGGTCTCTTTCTTTTATAATAGTGTTGGTCCGTTTATGTTAATATTAGAATCTCATGTTTGATTGGGAGTATTTTTATAATGAGAAGGATAAAGAAACTCTATTAGAGTTTCCTTGAGGGACTGTGATCTGGCTATGACCGTTGGAGGTCCTTTACTAGTGATTGCTTGGTAGATTTCTATAGCTTATGCGACAAACTCTCCCTTTATCTCTTTTCTCTCTTCTTGACTGACGAATAGTATTTTTTTTTTTTTGAACATATAGCCTCCTCCCACGATATTACCCTGCCGTTTAGCCCTTCTTCTATTGATATTAGGATTCTACTAAAATGCCCTTGTGCTTAGCTTTCTTCCTCTTAAGGTTAGTCATGTGACGATCTTTCGATCGGTCTCTTTTGCACCACCATCGATCTTATCAAGTTCCGTGCTAATTGTCTCCGATCTCCAAACTTCCCTGGCTCTACCGGTGTCTTTTGCTCTAGAACCTTCTTCTTCATTGATCCAGTTGTGTCTTGCTTCAATGGTCGATTTTTTGCCAGCTTCCTCTGTTTTCATTGTTGTTTCTTTGATAACCAACGGAGTTATGCAAGGATATGTGACTATCACCGGCGATGAGGCTATGCAGCATGTCGTAAGATTGATGGATGATCCTTCTCAATCACTTTTTCTTCCTCCATATGTAGCGAGATCACACGGATTCCCTACTGCTTCGCTCATATGTAGCAAGGGTGGGCCCCGCCTTTCCCTTCACTACTCTTGGCCTTCAAAATATTTCAATGACATCTTCGACTTCTCACGTTGAGCTACATGCAACTCTACTACCATCTGTTATCCCACATTCTATTATTATCTTGCGAACAACCTCTTCCACCTCATCGAAAGCTTAAGGACAACATTCTCCATTGGGGATTCAGGATATCTCAGGAACCATCACTTTCGCTTTTCCCTCCTGGCTATCATGCATGGTGGGGGTGGCAAGAGTTTGAGGCAGCAACCACCCCCCATGGGTTTGACTTTTGTGTAGTCCTCTCATGTCCAAAAAGTTAAAAGTTTTCTTTCTCATAGGCTCCAAGATCCAACATATATTCTTTATACCATGAACCATCCACCTCCACACTATTAGAATATTGGTTTCCGAGGAGGAGATATTAGAGGGTTAGTATTAAAAGAACTCTTTGATTGACTACTCTATGGGCTCTTGTCCATCCTTCATTACTGTTAAAAATAGTCTCTATCATGTAAAAACTCATAGAATCCCTTGATATATTCTCGTTAGATGTAAATTTTTTTATTTTTCAATTTCACAATAATGATGATTAAATTATTCTATTTGGAGTTTGGGCCAGGCTCAGAATAAGCTATTTATATTTTGTCTTTGGGAACATGACTTTCAATTGGAAAGAATCAATTTTTTTTTGCTGTCCTATTTAGGGAAAAATTTATAATTTTTATTTATTTATATAGATACTAAAGTTTATTAGTTTTATAATCAATGGTATTGGGAAGCCTTTATTTATGAACCATGTGACTAGTAAAAAAATAACATATTAATTTTGCAGAGGTTCGCATTAAGACATCCGCCTCTACAAAACTCCCTAATGTTCTTTACAATGCTCTCGATAATACCAAAGGCTGTATCATTAGGTTAGAATAAAACTAGAAGCTGGTGAGATTGTTACATTATTAATATTTCAAGCATTTGAACAAATCTTATAAGTTCTCGATTGTGTATAACTTTTATACTGATATTGACCTGTTAATTTTTCATAATTTCTCTCAGGCCCTTGGATTGCCTTTAGTGATTTTAATATAATTTTTTTCTCATGAAAATATTAGGGGCCTACTTGTAAGATCTTTAACTATTACTCAAATTTCATATTATTTACATAAGCTTTCTTTATATGATCTTAAATGATAGATTTAAGATGAAATCTAGGGATGACATCATGTGCATTACGGAAAAATAAAAAAAAAATCTTAGATTTTCATAAAAAGGTTTCGTCATTATGTGAAGATCGATACGTAAAAATCCATGAAATCAAAAATTACGTATATAAGAAAGATAGTACATAAGGAGATCGTATATCCTTGAATTTCTATAGATCTGTGGGAGAGGATGAATGAGGTCAAGTGTCCTCCTCTATAGCAGTGATCCACATGACAAGGGCTGCGAAGATGGTCCTCTCTAAGAGAGGAGAATAGGAGGTGACTATCAAGAAAAACCCTAACCTATAGGCCTTTGGTTCCCTCCTATTTATAGAGATCCCCTATCAACTTAACTCTAATGGATCATACACTATTGGGTACTTGATCTTTAGCCAATTACCTAAACTTTTTAGATTAGTGGGTCTCTATCTAATAATCTCTCATAGATTCTTATTGGATCTCATCCATAAGATCCAAAAATTTATAGGCTTATTGGATATCCAATAAGATAGGGGCTCCGATAGATATCTCATATTCGAACTTATACTCGTCGCAAACACCTACCAGATGTGTGTCTCTCTAGGCCCAATATCGAGTTGTCCATGAGTCATACATGTTAGAACTCCTTTTGACTCAGTGAATTATTATCTCCATAATAATTCACTCAATTCATCGACTGTAGATGTACTAGGCTACTACGCCGTAGTCCCTAGACGATATAAGGGAATCCAATCCTTTGGGCCTAACAGCCCTCAGATATCGTATACCTATAATCCCTTATCTATCTAATATCCTAGAGACTGTATACAGGGCATGGTGCTATCAGGCCCATACGGTTTCCACTCGAGTCTCACTCTAATCGAATTCTCCCGAAGAACTATTTCTCTCTCAATCTGATTGACCCTGATTAAGGATTTGTCTAAGCAAGAACACATGAGATATTCCTCTCATGATATCAAGAGTAGATGATCCTCTATTGACACTTAATTGCCTTCATAAGGTTGGCTACCATTCTTGAGAACCGATTGTACCAAATCTGGAACTTTCAAACCTGTAAGTCTGACATCAAAGAATAGAGTACTCATACAAGGCATCTTTGATGTCTCAAGTCTAAGGACTAGATACACAATTGGGACTATGAAATCGCTGTCTAACATCAGATATCATTAACCATCTAGCATTCCGTAAGTAGATCAATCAGTAAACTCATCCTCCAATGATCACCTGCATTGTATACTTAATATCCTCACATGAGTAGTTATGAGATCAGCCACATCTATCATATGGACAAGTATACAACACATCAGTTTGTCCGGTTATCTCGATGTCCCTCTTGAGTAATCTATGATTGAGATTATTTAGGGTATGTGTTTAAAGGTGAATCGGTCTTATTATCATGATCTCATCACGATTTGATTCTTATTGTATAGATTCAAGAACATCACAATATACATCCAGATAATGTGAAAGAATATCAGTAATCATAAGCAAAGAGATTGATGTAGCATGTTACAAGTGTCATCACTCACGTGAATGGCTTATAGGGCACATGTAACTAACAATCTCTCACTTAACCTAAAGTCAATCACTTACGTGTCTAATCCCTATTAGACCTTTGTGATGCTCAAATACAATCTAAGTCAATAGCTTTGTTAGTAGATCTATAATGTTATTTTTGGATGAAAATCTTTCCATTGATACATCTCCACGGGCCATGAACTCTCTAATAAGCTGGAACCTCTTCAGAATACTTTTGATGAGACTCGGGTTCTCTCATTTGAGTAATCGCCCCATAGTTATCACAATATAAGAAAATCAGTTTCTCGCTGCCCAGTATGACTCCTAGATCTGTGATGAATTTCTTCATCCAAACTTTCCGATTTATTATCTTTGTGGTCAAGTCAGAAGTAGTATCTTGCTTGGAACTCTTCTAGCATATTGCTCCTTCATTCAAGGTGAACACATACCCTGAATTAGATTTGCTATCATCAACATCGAACTAGAAGCTCGAGTCCGTATAGCCCTCAACCCTAAGGCTACTTCCTTCATATACCAGTAAAAGATCTTTAGTCCTTCTCAAGTACTTAAAGATATAATTTATTGCTTTCTAGTGCTCCAAGCCTAGATTTACTTGATACCTGCTCATGACACTCAGAGTATGCACTATATTAGGCCTGATACATAGCATAGCATATATGATAGACTTTATCACTGAGATAGGGTATCCTATCTATGTGCGCCCTTTCTTCAGGAGTCTTTGGGGATATACTCCTAGAAATCGATATCCCATGTCTCATCTGTATAAGACCTCTCTTGGAATTTTTCATGTCAAACTTTTTAACAATGATGTGTATGTACCTGGACTAGGATAAGCCAAGTATCCTCTTGGATCTATTTCTATAGATCCGAATCCCCAATATGTATGATGCTTCCCCTAAGTCCTTCATGGAAAAGTGTCTAGATAGCCAAGTCTTTACTGTAGATAGCATTTTTATATCATTCTCAATTATCATAATGTCGTCCACATATAACACCAAGAAGGTGATAGCGCTCCCACTTACCTTCCTGTACACACAAGGCTCATCTTCATTCTTAATAAAGTTATAAGATTTGATCGTCTCGTTAAATCTTATGTTCTAACTTCGGAAAGCTTGTTTTAGTCCATAGATGGACTTTATAACCTGTAAACTTTATTTGGACTATCCTTAGACACAAATCCCTTAGACTATATCATATATACCTTCTCCTCGAGGTTGCTGTTAAGGAACGCGATTTTCACTTCCATCTACTAGATCTCATAATCATAGTGTGCTGGAATAGCCAATAGAATTCGGATAGATTTTAGCTTGGCTACGATTGAGAATATTTCATCATAGTTAACATTTTAGCTTTGATAATACCCCTTAGCCACTAGCTTTGCTTTATAGGTCTTCACCTTTCTATCCAATCTTCTTCTTGAAAATCCACTTGCAACTAATGGGTACGATACCCTCAAGTGCATCAACTATATTCCAAATCTTGTTGGAGTATATGGAATCTATCTCTAAATTTATGGCTTCTTGCCACTTCTCAGATTTTATACTCGTAATAGCCTCCTCGTAGGTCTGAGGATCAAGATCCTCAACATCCTCTCTTTTGATATGTCTTACATCTCTCAGGAGGATGGGATACTTTATCGAACCTACGTAAAATCAAAACTTGTGTGCTAGGTACTTAAATATGCTTGGACTAGAGAATGGTGCTTGAGATAGGTTTTCCAACCTCACTCAACTCTATCACGCTCTCACTGTCTCCACCAAGAATGTGTTCCTTCTCAAGGAACACTACTCTCTTAGCTATAAAGACCTTTTGGTCCTTTGGGTGATAAAAATAATACCCACAAATTTCCTTGGGGTATTCCAGAAACTTGCATCATTTCATCCTAGATTTCAACTTATTAGGATTGTGTCTCTTAACGTGAACCGGACAACCTCAAATTTTAATAACATTAAGGTCGGGTTTCTTCCCTTTCCATATCTCATATGATGTTGACATTATCGATTTAGTTAGAACTATATTCAGAATGTAAGCTGTAGACTCTAGGGCGTATCCCTAGAATGAGATGGGTAGGTCGACGAAACTCATCATGGACCGCACCATGTCTAACAGTGTGTGATTCCTCCTTTCGAATACACATCGAGCTAGGATATATAAGGAGCTATCCATTGGGACAGAATCTCATGGTTTTTGAGGAACTGGGTGAACTCTACACTCAAGTACTCAAGTACTCGCCTCCTCAATTTGATCGAAGAGTTTTGATACTTTTTCCAGTCTAGTTCTCTACTTCATTCTTATATTCCCTGAATTTCTTGTAGGCTTCGGACTTGTACTTCATCAAGTACACATGTCCGTACCTAGAGAAATTGTTAGTAAAAGTAATGAAGTAGGAATAACCGCCTATGCCCTAAATTGACATAGGACCACATACATTATTATGTATGAGTTCTAGCAACTCAATCACTCTCTCTCTAGTTTTACTAAATGGAGAGTTGATCATCTTTTCACAAAGGCAATGATCGCAAGTTACATATGACTCATAGTCGAATGGATCTAAGTATTCATCCTTCATCAACTTTTGAATTCTTCCCTCGTGTATATGACTTAGCTTATAATGTCACAGGTATGCATTGCTCATATCATCTCATTTCCTCTTCGACACATTTACATTCATGATATGTGGAGCAATGCCTAGCATAAACAAACTATTATGCAATATTCTTCTCGTGATAATCTTATCATCAGAAAATATTGAACAACCATTGTTCTCAAAAACTAATTTATAATAATTCAATGTCAAACATGAAATAAACATAGTATTTTTGATAATAGAAGGAACAAAGTGACATATATCTAATGCAATAATATCTTGACCAAGCAGATGTAGGGTGACCTGGCCAATAGCAATAGCAGTAACTCTTACTCCATTGCCTATTTTGAGGTCTATCTTACCTCTCATCAATCTCCTAGGTCTTGTCAAAATTTATAATAAATTACAAATATGATAACCATTGCCAATATCCAATACCCTTATATTATCATATGAATATGATAAATAGAGATTGATCATGAATGTACCTAAAGCTTCCAAGCTTTTATTTCACCTTCTCTACAAGGTATTCTTTGTAGTTCTTCATCCAATGCCCGTCTTTACCATAGTGGAAGCACTAGCCTTTGTCCTTTGTCAAGTCCTTCTTAATAACTTTTGCATTATCTGACCTGCCCTTGTCCTTCTTAATGGACTTCTCTATCTTCCTTTTCTTTTTAGTCTCACCAGTATAGAGAACAGTGAAAAGGAATCTAGTAGGGATTGAAGCATAAGATCCATACATAGGTTATCCTCTAGGATCATTCTTAGACCTATGAGTTTCTCTATCCACTCAATCATCTTAAGAACATGATTTTGAATTGGTGTCCCCTTAGTCATCTTGGTACAGAAGAGACTCTTTTATATCTCATATCATTATGTTCTTCCCTGTTCCTCAAACAATTTGCAAGGATGCAGGAGTATGGAACTGGCATCGATCTTTTCATACTATCTCTTTAACACGAGAGTCATAGAGCCCAACATGTAATACTGAGCAAGAGTTGAGTCATCTATGTACTTTACATAGCGAGTGATCTCATCCTCGCTTACCCCTTCCTCGAGCATAGGTATCACTGTATCAAGGAAATACATAATTTTCTCCATCATTAAGAATGATTCTGAGCATAGCTAATCCGCATAATTTAGACCAATGAGGTGGTTGACATCAAGTATGCCATGTAAGGGATTTGAAAGCGATATTTTCTAAAAATAAAGATGTAGTAGAAAGAAATAACATGTAGATTTTATAAAAAATAAACAATCAAAATATGAACTTCTATCTTAATCTACTCCTATTATTTTCTCGTAAAATACACAACTCCCTCCAATATATTAATTGGAGACTCCCGATGGATCTCTAGTGGGGATCGAGATTCAATCGATATCTTAACATAACCTCGAGGGACTCAACCAATCATGCTAAGCCTGAAAAGGTAGGCAACTCTTGCCGATTATAACTCGTGATTCCCATCCTGTTCGACCTCCAAACCACCATGGTTTTGAGGGATTTGACTAACTATGATATTTAGTTAAGTCACCACCATCGTTACAATATGAGTTTGATTCAATGATATGTCCTCGATGGACTTGACTAAGCATACCAAGTCCTTAGGTTACTAGTGACATCTCTATTTTGTAGGCAAGATAGCGAATCATGATATAGGTGAGTCTCAAGAGACTCGACTAACTCAACCTATGTCGGGAATCAGTCCCTACCTATAACGATGGAAGGCCACATGGGTCAATCTAATTACCTCATGTTTACCGATTTAATATTATCGAAAGAGGAGATTTTTTATTCGATCTTCTAATATGACGTGTCACACACATACATATTTAATATATATCTTCATCGCAAGCAAATATATATACATATCTAGTATGTGTATAAGCAATGGATGACCATGGACTACATCTTAATGTGATCAAACTTGAGCCAGTGGGCCCAATCACTCATATCAAGATCTATGTGTGCAGTAGTGTATCTCTATGCCCTATGATCGTCTATCTCATCCTTATCGGTTCCGTCAGCATGTCGACGAATCTCTATGCGACGCGATCGTCCATCTTGATCTCGTGAGTCTCGCTATCACTTCTATGCTCCCACTGCGCCTCCTCATATAATTACAATATAATCATAGGTATGCAGGCCCGATAATAAATGAGAAAAAATAGAGACTCGTGAATCTCAATAATAATAATAATAATAATAATAATAATAATGATCGCATCACATACATACATCACATCATACGGTCCATGATCATTTGTCCACATCATACGTCACATGTATATATCATTATATAGGACTGTTAGATAAATAATAATTAATTAATTAAAATTTTTAATTAACTAATAATTTTTTGAAATCGGGAACATATAAAAAAAATTTCGAATTTACCACCCAAAATTATCTTTTACCCAAAAAGCCTAATACCCTAGAATTTCTAAAATTCTGAGGGGCAAAATTATCTTTTATCTAAAAAACCTAATTCTCCTTCCTTGCCTTTACTATGTTGTGACCGTCACCACCCTACCGACGACGGCCACTGCAGGCATGCATGCCGCCCTTGCTCACGGGCGACGTTGCCCCTTGTGGGCGGCCACTGCCCCCCTTTCGGGCATGTGCTCCTATGGGTGGTTCGCTTATTGGCAGGGCAAGCGTTGTTGCGGGCGCTTCTACCCACGAGCGATGTTGCCCCTACGGGCTAGTCGTCGGCCTACGGGTGCTACCCATAGGCGTTACCTGCTAACAGCCAGCAAGCCACTGACCGTCAGCATGCAGATGGCAGCCTTGATGCAAGGGCAGCAACAATTGTTGTCCTTTCTCACTTTTGCATGAATAATTTTGACGACAAAAGCCTCTCTAAATCGTAATACATGTAGTTAAAATCCAATCCTCGCATGAATAACCTGGCTCTGATACCACTATTGAGAAATACAGGGGCGACATTACATGCGTAGCGGAAGTACAGGAAACAAAATCCTAGATTTCCATGAAAAGATTTTGCCATTGTGCGAAGATTGGTATGCAAAAACCCATGAAACTAAAAACTGTATATAAGAAAGGTAGTACCTAGGGAGATCATATATCCCTGAATTCTTATAAATCTATGGGAGAGGATGAAGGAGGTCAAGCGTCCTCCTATCTAGCGGTAATCCATATGGCAAGGGATGCAAAGATGCTCCTCTCTAAGAGAGGAGAATAGGAGGTGGCTACCAAGAAAAACCCCAGCCTATAGGCCTTTGGTTCCCTCCTATTTATAGAGGTCCCCTATCAACTTAACCCTAATGGATCATATCCTATTGGGTACTGAATCTCTATCTAATTACCAAAGCCTCTTAGATTAGTAGGTCTCTACCCAATAATCTCTCATAGGCTCTTATTGGATCTCATCCATATGATCAAATAATTCATGGGCTTATTAGATATCCAATAAGATAGGGGCTCCAGTGGATTTATCATATCCGAACTTCTACTCGTCGTAACACCTACCACATGTGTGTGACCCTCTAAGCCCAATATCGAGCTGGTCATGAGTCATACCTGTCAGAACTCCTTCTGACTTAGTGAATTATTGTCTTTTCATAATAATTCACTCGACTTGTCGACTACGGATGTACTAGGCCACTACGCCGTAGTCTCCAAACAATACAGGAAAATCCAATTCTTTAAACATATCTATCCTCAGTTATCATGTACCGATAGTCCCTCAACCATTTAATATTCCAAAGAATGTATATCAGGCATGGTATTATCAGGCCCATATAGTTTCCACTTAAGTCTCGCTCTAATTGGATTCTCCCGAAGAACTCTTTCTCTCTCAATCCAAATGACCCTAGCTAGGGAATTGTCTGAGTAAAAACACATATGATATTCCTTTCATGATACCGAGAGTTGATGATCCTCTATTGATACTCAATAACCTTCGTAATATTGGCTACCATTCATGAGAACTAGTTGTACCAGATCTGGAACTTCCAAACCTGTAAGTCTAGCATCAAAGAATGAAGTACTCATATAAGGTATCTTTGGTGTCTTAAGTCTAAGAACCAGATACATAACTGAGATGATGAAATTATTGTCTGACGTAAGGTATTATTAACCATCCAACATTCCAAGCGGATCAATCAGTGAACTCATTCTCTAATGAGCACTTGCACTATATCCTTAGTATCCCCACAAGAGTAGCTATGAGACCAACCACCTCTATTATATAGACGGGTATACAGCATACCAATATATTTGGTTATCTCGATGTCATCACGAGTGACCTATAATTGGAGAGTATTTAGAGTATGAGTTTAAAGGTGAATCGGTCTCGTTATCATGATCTCATAATGATCCGATTCCCATTGCATAGATCCAAGGATATCATAATATATATCCAGATAATATGAAAAAATATCAGTAATATTGACTTATATAATACATATAACTAACAAACTCGTCTTCACGTGCCAACCGGTTTCATAAGCAAGTAAGATAGAGTTATGGTTACTTTAGATTAGTACTTACCCTTTTTGAATTTTTTAGTTATGTTCTTACTACTTAATATCTCTAACTATCTTAATTATTGTGCAGGTTAGTAATACATTGGTCCAACTATCTTGATTATTATAAAATTATTAAAGAGTTGTCATACTCCTATTCTACATAATCAACGTTGAATTTCTACCTTAATGTTTACTCTTATATAAAAATTAAAAAGCTCAGTGTTAGATTAAAGGAATGGTCATGTCAAATTGTAAAACTTCATTCAGCTACTTTCTCATCTGTTAAAGTGGTGTTACATAATATTCAAAATAATTTTATCATGACTAACCCTTTTGATGAATCCCTTTATGTTCTAGAGTAGCATATTTAAACTCGAGACTCTATTAGATAAAAAAGTATATGCTCTAATGCAAAAGTCTACTTGTGGCTTTCTTTATGTGACTGATAATGCTTACTTTCATAAATCTCTACATACTTGATGGAAAAAAAAATAATATCTTAAATGAAGAGGGTCAAAATATCATGTTTTATCAAAATCTTCTTGCCACTACCCTTCCAAGTTTCACACAATTTCATTCATATCTCTTTAAGATTATATTTGAATTATCTTGTTAGCTCCTCTCAATGTCTCAAAATATGAAATCCAAGAGGTTGTTTTTAGCTCTATGCCTGATAAAGCATCGGGGGTCAAACCTTTAGACTTTTGCTGATTTTAAACCTCGTTTCATATGCAAAGTTGTTTGTCACCATCTCTAAGATCATAGCGAATAGATTGTAGAAAGTTCTTAAGGAAATCATTGATGTAAACTCACATACTTTTTATCAAGAACAAGCTTATTCATGAGAATATCATCTTTAGTCATGAGATTATGCATAAGTAATAACTATCATACTACTAAAGGTGCCACTCATATAAACATAAAGATTGATCTTCATAAGGCTTATGATTTGATTCATGAGATTTTCTTCTTTAACTTCTAGACAAATTTGGATTTCTAATCTAATTTGTTAGATAGATCAAAGCTTGCATTTCAAATCCAACTTTTACTATCAATACTAATGATTTTAATGTAGATTTATTTTGAGGATCTCAAGGACTTCATCAAGATTCCCTCATGACACCTTGTCTATTTGTGATTATTATGCAAAATACCTTTGATATGTCAAATAATGCTGTTCAGGAAGACTTTTTAACTCTCCAAAAATTTTGCTCTGCACTAATAATAATACAAAATACTTTTTACCTTTGATATGATCTTGATACTATTATTTGTGATATTTTTTTACTTATCATTCAGGGCTATGTACAAGTTCACACAAATCTAGTCTTTTTTTTATTTTTTTTGCATGTTTCTCTAATGAGTTATGACAATCTATTTCTAAAACTCTTCATATGCTTATTGTTACTCAAATTTTTTAGATTTCCTCTTACTACTACTAAGAAGCTATCATTCAAGGACTATCTACCTCTTATTAATTCTATTATGTCAGGATATAAAGTTGGATTTTTATATTTCTTTCTTATGCAAGTTGACTTGAACTCATTAAGGTTGTTCTACATGGTAAGATCATATATTAGTGTTCCATATTTCTACTTTATTAGAATACAGTAAATCAACTTGAACAACTTACAACTCGTTTTCTTTGGTATGGAGAGGATCTTAAGAGCTTTTATAAGTTCTCTTGAAAAACTATATATCATTCAAAAAATGAGGGGGTCTTGGCATCTGTACCTTATCTTCATTCAATTATACTTATCTCATGAGATATTTATGAGTCATTGCTTCCGAAGATTCCTTCGGGTCGAGTAGATTTCTAGTCAATATTTAAAGATATAATAAATATAGATTTTACACTCATATTTACTTTTTAGAACTTTAAAAGTATTTTTCATATTTAAATACTCATCAAACCTCTTATTTAGTATATTATTAGAGATAGAGTATCTATATTCTCATGGTTAGATACTTGACATCCCAAAGATGTTTTTCATCTCATACTTAGAGTTAATATTTTCTTTAAATTTAGATTTAACCTGTTGGCTCTATTGGAAAATTTGAGGCAGCATCATATGCACAGTGAAAGAACATAAAACAAAATCTCATAATTTTCTATAGAAAAAGAAGGTTTCATCGTCATACGAAAATTGATGAGCAAAAACCCGTAAAATCAAAAAATTATACGTATAAGAAAGATATATTACCTAGGAAGATCGTATATCCCTAAAAACCTACAGATATATGAGAGAGGATGAACGAGGTCAGCTATCCTCCTCTTTAGCAATGATCCATATGGTAGGGGTTGTAAAGACACTCCTTAAATCGCTACACAATCCTCCTTTCTATGCACACCATGTGATCAAGAAAGAGTCAACCATTCTTGCTGTCCATATGATATGAATCAGTAAGTTAATCATAATTCTGTCAAAGACCCTTTAACTATTCATAGAGGACTAATGACAAGAGCTAAAGCTAAAAGGATTAACGAAACGTTAACTTGTTTATTGGAAAGCATTTAGAAGGAGCAAACTGGTCAAGACTCGATCAAGGTTCTATGGTTGCAAGAATAGACTAAAATAGTCAATATGGTCATGAAGAGAGAAGGACAATTTTGAAGACCTCATCTTGAAGAATAAAGTCTATTCAACCATATTTGACAAAATTCATAAATTAGGAATATGAATATTATTTAATATATTTAATATATTTATTCCCTTTGTGCTTAGCCTCGTACTATATAAACAAGGCTGACTCCTATTGTAAGAACATAATTTGAGAAGTATAATCATCTTTCAACACTGGTGAGTGTTTTATTTTTAAGTTCTTATATGAACTTTGAAACTTATCAAGCTTTTCTGTTTGTGGCATTCAAAACCTAAAATCTTTACTTTTCCTTTTTAACTTATCAAACTTCATAGTTTGTGATATTTTAAGGGAATCAAAATGCTATTTTAATTATTTTATCTAATTTCAATCTTGAACGATCCGTCTTATTTTCAATTCGTTGGAGGGTGTCAATTTACATTCCATATGTATTATAGCTCTTTAGCTATCGGGGTGCATAGTTGCTAAGTTGATTATTTTCATCATTTGGTATTAGAGCACGACATAAGTTTAAGGTTTGCTTATCCATTTATTTGTTATCTTTTAGCTTTCCCTTTTTTCTTCATCTTCTTCTTTTATTACCATATATTTAATTGCTATTCTTTCTTCATCTTCATTATTGTGTTTCTTGTGTTATTACTGTTCTTTATTATTTTTTCTTTTCTATCACTTTATAATTAAAAAAAAGCAAAAAGTCAAAAAAGGGAGAAAATCAAAAGCAAAAAAAAAAGAGAGAGAAAAACAAAAGTACAAAGAGAGAGAGAGAGAAAATCAAAAGTAAAAAAAGAGAGGAAATCAAAGATAAAAAAAAGAGAGAGGAGAAGACCAAAGGTCAAAAAAGAAAGAAAGAAAGAGATCAGAAAAAATTATGGATTCAAATCCTTACAAATTATAGAATTCTATTTTTGTTCTTTTCAATTCTTGTTTCATCTTTTAAAATCTTTTTTTATTACAAAAAATTTTATTTATTCATTTGATGCTTGAATCTTTGCTTATGATTGAAGTGCATTTCACACACCTTTAAATTGGCCTACTCTTTTTTATTTGTTTTTATAGCTATTCAATTTCACTATCCTTGAATTGTCATAATCTAAATTATTTATTTAAATACTTTAGTTAATCTAAGAACTCAAAGAACAAAATAAAAGAGGTAAAAGGCAAGAGTGGTGAGATCAGTATCGAGAAATGCCAAAAATTATATAAAAACACGAGTGGAGTGTATCAAATCTTGAGTGAAACATGTGAGGGAGTGTTTGTGAGGTTATTCTAACTTTGATTTTCAAGTTGCAAATGTATCTAAAGATAAAGAAGTGAGTTCTTCATCAAATGATCTTTTGGTTCGAGCAATGCAACAATAATTTAAATGTATGTTCAAAGTGATAGGAGATGTCAAAGATCATCTAGAAAGATATGATGCAATTAATAGATTGCAAGGTGAACCACGGTGCGAGAAACAACTAGCCTTTGTCCACGATGAATATGATGGTGGAGATGACATCGACAATGGCCAAGTTAGTCTAACTATTCAAGATGTTAATCATAGAAGACAAACTATGAGAGGACGTTTTGATGGTGTGGGCAGAAACATAGATAGCATCAAAATGAAAATTTTTTCTTTTCAAGGGAAGAATAATCTAGGTACTTATTTGGAGTGGGAATGAAAAGTGGAGTTGATCTTTGAATGTCACAACTACTCCGAAGAGAAAAAGGTAAAATTATCGCTATTGAATTTTATGATTATGCTATAATTTGGTGGGATCAATTATGTAAAGGTAGGCGTAGAAATGGTGAAAGGCCCGTAGAGACTTGGATGGAGATGAAATAAATCATGAGAAGGAGATTTGTTCCAAGCCATTAACTATAGGGATTTATATCAATGGCTGCAAACTTTGACACAAGGTTCCATGAGTGTTGATGAATATCATAAAGAGATAGAGATAGCCATGATAAGGGCTAATGTAGAGGAAGACCGTGAGGCTACCATGGCTCGATTCCTGCATAGATTAAACAAGAACATTGCTAATCTTGTGGAGTTGCAACATTATGCGGAGATTGAGGACACGGTGAATGTGGCCATGAAGATTGAGAGGTAACTCAAAAGAAAAGGCACAATGTATGATTCAAAACCTTATTCGGGTTCTTCTTCTTCTTGGAAATCGAATTAGAGTAAAAAGGATAATAAACCCATTGTTAAGCGTAAAATTGATGGAACTAAAGATAAAAATGAATCAGGCAGCAAGGGTAAATGTAAGAATCAACCTAATCAAACTAGAGGTATTAAGTACTTACCTTGGGCATGGACATATGACACATGAATACCCCAATAAAAGAGTTATGAACATGGGGGATGAGATTGTGGAATAGAGTATACTAAAGTGAGAAAGAGGATGATGGCGACATTCCAAAGGATGCCAGTGATATAGAGTATACTAAAGATGAAATTTTAGTTATTCAACGCATACTTAGTTTGTAAAATAAAAATGATGGACATGGTGAACAACATGAAAATCTATTTCATACTCATTGTTTGATTTCTAACAAGTTGTGCAATGTGATTATTAATAGCGGAAGTTGCACAAATGTGGCAAGTACCTTGCTCATGGAGAAACTAAAATTATCTGCTATCAAACATCCAAAACCTTATAAGTTATAATGGTTGAATGATAGTGGTATAGTAAAGATAAATCGATAAGTGCTAGTTTCTTTTTCAATTGGTAGATATAAGGATGAAGTTTTGTGTGATGTGGTACCTATGTATGCTGGTCATATGTTGAGGAGACCATGGCAATATGATCCAAGGGTAATACATGATGGCTTCAAGAATTGTTATTCCTTGATCATGGATGGACAGAAATATCAGCTTAGACCTTTGCCTCCAAAGATAATTCTTGAAGACCAAATACGCATAAAACAACAATATGAGGAGCTTCAGTCTTTATTAACCAAAACTTTGAGGAGGGAGCAAGAAAGAGAGAAAAAAACAAGAAAAGGATAAGTTAAGTGGTAAAAATGAGAGTATTGAGAAACACAAGGGGAGAGAAAACAAGGAAGGCTTGAGTAAAAGAAAAATGAGTGTTTATACCAAAATGAGTGATGTAAAAAAAGCCTTAACCATGAGATAGCCCTTACTTGTACTTATGTACAAGGATGTTTTGACTTCTTCTAACAAAATTGATAAGAGTTTGCCTAGTGTTATCGTTGATCTTTTGCAAGAAAATAAGGATATTTTTCTCGAAGAAGTTCCTAATGGTTTGCCATCAATTAGAGAAATTGAGCATTAAGTTGATTTCATTCCAGGTTCAAGCCTACCAAATAGGCCAACATATAGATGCAACCCCGAAGAGACCAAAGAAATCCAAAAGCAAGTAAGTGAGCTTATAGAAAAGGGGTATGTGCGAGAAAGCATGAGTCCATGTGCAGTCCCTATTCTGTTGGTGCATAAAAAGGATGGATCTTGGAGAATGTGTGTTGATTGCAGAGTTATCAACAAAATCACGGTAAAGTATCAACATCCTATTCCTAGGCTAATTGACAGGTTAGATGAATTGCATAATTCTTATCGATTTTCAAAAATTGAAATCTAGATATCATCAAATAAGAATACATGAGGGTGATGAATGAAAAATAGCTTTCAAAACTAAACATAGTTTATATAAATGGTTAGTGATGCCCTTTGGCTTAACTAATGCACCTAGCACTTTCATGAGGTTGATGAACCATATTTTGCTTACTTAAATTGGAAAGTTTGTAGTGATTTATTTTGATGATATACTTATGTATAGCAAAAGTTTAAATGAGTATGTAACACATTTAAAAACTATTTTTGATATGCTTAGAAAAGAAAAGTTATATGTCAATCTAAAGAAATGTACTTTTTGCACTAATGAAATTATTTTTCTTAGATATATTGTTAACGATAAAGGGATATATTGATGAAGAAAAAATAAAAGTAATTAAGGAGTAGCCAAAACCCACTAATGTTAGTGATGTTAGAAGTTTTCATGATCTTGCTAGCTTTTATAGAAGATTCATTAAAGATTTTTTTATAATTACTGTATAATTAATTGAATACATAAAAAAGAATGTGAGATTCAGATGGAGAAAAAAAAAGATGATATTTTTAACTTACTTAAAGACAAACTCAGTTCAGCACCTTTGCTTGCTTTAACTTACCTAACTTTGCCAAAAACTTTTGAGATTGAGTGTGATGCGAGTGGAATAGGTATTGGAGGAGTCTTAATGTAAGAAGGTAGACCCATTACATTTTTTAGTGAGAAGCTAAGTAGAGCAAGTCTTAACTACTCGACATATAATAAGGAGTTTTATACTCTTATAAGAGTGTTAGAGACATGACAATAGTATCTTTAGTACAAAGAATTCATTATACACACCAATCATGAGTCCTTGAAATATCTCAAAGGATAAGAAAAGCTAAGTTGTAGGCATGCAAAATGGGTGGAGTTTATTGAATTTTTTCCATACATCATCAAGTACAAACAAGGTAAGGAAAATGTGATTGCCGATGCTCTTTCTAGAAGGTATGCTCTAATTTCTAAACTTGATACAAAATTATTGGGTTTTGAGTACATTAAAGATTTATACAATTCTGACCATGATTTTGCTAATATTTATGGGGCATGTGAGAAAGGGGGTTTCAACAAGTTCTTCAAGCATGATGGTTTTCTTTTCAAAGAAAACAAGTGTGTTCTTCAATGTTCAATGAGAGAGTTACTTGTGAGAGAAGCACATAGTGGAGATTTAGTGGGGCATTTTAAGGTTATAAAAACTTTAGATATATTAAGTGATAATTTTTTTTTGCCACACATGAAAAGAGATGTTAAAAGATTATATGAGAAATGCATTACTTGTAAACAAGCCAAATCTAAAGTAATACCTCATGGGTTGTGTATACCTCTTCCTAGATATATCCATGGACTTTGTCTTAGGTTTACCTAGGTCCATAGGAGGGAAAGATTCTATTTTTGTTATTGTTAATAGGTTTAGCAAGATGACACATTTCATTCCTTGCGACAAAACAAATGATACAACATATGTTGCGGGACTGTTCTTCAAAGAAATTATGAGATTACATGGCATCTCAAGGACAATTGTGAGTGATAGAGATGTGAAGTTCCTTAGCCACTTTTGAAAAATATTTTAAAGTTGGGTACAAGGCTGTTGTATTCAACCACTTGTCATCTACAAACAGATGGACAAACGGAGATAGTAAATCAAACTTTATCAACACTTTTGAGGGTTATAATTTAAAAGAATTTAAAATTTTAAGAGGAATATCTGCCACATGTGGAGTTTGCTTGTAACAAAGTGTGTATGCTACAACAAACCATTCCTGATTTAAAGTTATGTATGGGTTCAATCCATTAACTCCTATGGATTTACTACCTTTACCTTTGGAAAAGGCTAATTTGGATAGTAAGCAAAAAACTTATTTTGTCAAAGCATTGCATGAAAAAGTTCGGACATAAATTGAAAAAAAAACTCTATAATATAAGAAACAAAACAACAAAGGCCGAAAGCAAGTAGTATTTGAACCTGGTGACTGGGTTTGGGTACACTTAAGGAAGGAAAGATTTCCTAGCCATAGGAAGTCTAAACTAATGCAAGAGGAGATGGTCCATTTTGAATCCTTAAAAAAATCAATGACAATTTATACAAGTTGGAACTACCAAGTGAGTATGGTAATATTAATGCAACATTCAATATTTCTGATTTATCTTTGTTTGATGTAGGTGATGGAGGCACTAATTCGAGGACGAATCCTTTCGAGGAAAGGGAAAATGATATAAACCAGCAAGTTGATCATAATTCTGTCAAAGGCCCTTTAATTATTCATGGAGGACCAATGACAAGAGCTAAAGCTAAAATAATGAAACTGTTTATTGGAAAGCATATGGAAGGAGCAAGCTGATCAAGACTCGATCAAGGTTCTATGATTGCAAGAAGAGTCTAAAATGGTTAATATAATTATGAAGAGAGAAGGACAAATTTGAAGACCTTATTTGGAAGAATAAAATCCATTCAGTCATGTTTGATAAAATTCATGAATTAGGAATATGAATGTCATTTAATGCATTCAATATATTCATTCCCGTTGTACTTAGCCTCGTACTATATAAATAAGGTTGACTCCCATTATAGAACACAATTTGAGATGTATAATCATCTTTCAACACTAGTGAGTGTTTTGTTTTTAAGTTCTTATATGAACTTTGGAACTTATCAAGCTTTTCTGCTTATGGCGTTGAAAACCCAAAATCTTTATTTTTTCTTTTTAACTTATCAAACTTCTTAGTTTGTGATATTTTAAGGGAATCAAAGTGTTATTCTAATTATTTTATCAATTTTCTATTAATAAAGTGATTAGAATAGTTTTCCTAACTTCAATCTTGAATGATCTACCTTGTTTTCAATTCGTTAAAGGGTGTCAATTTGCTTTCCATATGTATCATAACTCTTTAGCGATCAGGGTGTATGGTTGCTAAGTTGATGATTTCCAGCACCATGCTAGTCATAAGTGCTAGTTATATGTGCACTATAAGCCAATCACGTGAGTGATAGCACCTGTAACATGTTACGCCAATCTCTTTGTTTATGATTATTAGCATTTTCTCACATTATCTCGATGTATATTGTGATATCCTTGGATCTATGCAATGAGAATCAGATCGTGATGAGATCACGATAATGAGACCGATTCACATTTAAACACAGACCCTAAATAATCCCAGTTATAGGTTATTTGAGAGGGACATCGAGATAACCGGATAGACTAATGTGCTGTATACCTATCCATATGATGGAGGTGGCTAGTCTCATAGCTACTCGTGTGGAGACACTAAGGATACAGTACAGGTGCTCATTGGAGAATGAGTTCATTGATTGATCTGCTTAAGGAATGCTGGATGGTTATTGATATCTCACGTCAGACAGCGATTCCGTAGTCCCAGTAATGTATATGGTACTTAGACTTGAGACATCAAGGATGTCTTGTATAAGTACTCCACTTTTTGATACTAGACTTATAGGTTTGGAAGTTTCAGATCTAGTACAACCAGTTATTGGGAGTGGCAGCCAACCTTACAAGGGGAATTGAGTGTCAATAAAGGATCATCCACTCTTGGTATCATGAGAGGAATATCTCATGTGTTCTTGCTCAAGCAAATCCTTGGCCAGGGTCATTCGGATTGAGAGAAAAAGAGTTCTCTGGGAGAATCCGATTAGAGCAAGACTCGAATAAAAATCGTATGGGCCTGACAGCACTATGCCTGATATATGATCTCTAGGATATTAGATAGATGAGGGACTATAGGTACATAGTAACTGAGGACTGATAGGTCCAAAGGATTAGATTTCCCTGTATCATCTAGGGACTACGACGTAGTGGCCTAGTACATCTGTAGTTGATGAGTTGAGTGAATTATTATAGAGATAATAATTCACTGAGTCAAAAGGAGTTCTGATAGGTATGACTCACGGCCAGCTCAATATTGGGCCTAGAGGGTCACACACATACGGTAGGTGTTGTGACAAGTAGAGGTTCAGATATGAGATATCCGCCGGAGCCCCTATCTTATTGGATATCCAATAAGCCTCTGTATTATTGGATCCCATGGATGAGATCCAATAAGAGTTAGATTATTGGGTAGAGACTCATTGATCTAAGAGGCTTGGGTAATTTGATAAAGATCTAATACCCAATAGGGCTGGATTCATTAGGGTTGATAGGGGGCCTCTATAAATAGGAGGGAACCAAAGACCCATAGGTTAGGATTTTTTGGTAGCTATCTTCTATTCTCCTCTCCCCAAGAGAGGAGCATCATTGTAGTCCCTGTCGTGTGGATACCACTAGAGAGGAGGACGCTTGACCTCTTTCATCCACCCCACAGATCTGTAGAAATTCAAGGATATATGATCTCCCTAGGTACTATCGTTCTTCTTACACATGCAGTTTTCAGATTCGTGGATTTGTTTTTAACGCATTGATCTTCGCATAATGACGGAACCTTTTACGAAAATCTAAGGGGTTTTGTTTTCTATTCTTCCACTGCACATGAGATGTCGCCCCCTGGATTTTTTAATAGTTGTATCAGAGCCAGGTTGTTCGTGTGAAGATCAAATTTTAACTGTGTGTTATGTTTTGACGTTAAAAGTGGAAAAGGGCAGCAATTGTTGCTGCCCTTGCGGTTGGTTGCCATCTACATGTAGGCGGCAGCCGATGGATGATGGCCTGCGTGCAGGCGGCAGCCGATAACTGATGACCTACAGGTGCAAGGGACAAGCGCTACGGGTGACCTGCACGCAAGGGTGGCCGGCGCCTGTGGTGGCAGTGCTGCTTGCAGGCGACCTGCCTGCAGGGGTGGGCACACTCGCAAGGGGCAGCACCACCCATAAGGAGCAATGCCGCCTATGGATAGACCGCTTGTGGGCGATGCGCCCGCGGGCAGGGACTGCTGCGCATGGTCACCGCCGATTGGGTGGCGACGGCTGCAGCCATAGTGCTGCAGAAAGTAGAGGGAGAGGGTGGCAAAAGATATTTTTGCCCCTAAAAATTTTAGAAATTCTAATTTCGTCCCTTTTGACCGAATGACCAAAATACCCTTCAGAATTCAAATTTTTTTTATATATCCCTATTTTCATTAAATTATTAGTTAATTAAAATATTTAATTAACTATTATTATTTATCTAGTAGCCTTATATAATAACATATGCATATGATGTATGATATGGACAAATGATTATGGACCATATGATGTGATGTATGTGTACATGTGATTATTATTATTGGGGCTTGTGAGCCTCTATTTTTCTCATTTATTATCAGGCCTGCATACTTGTAATTATGTTGTAATTACACGATGAGGCACAGTGGGAGCGTGGAAATGATAGCAGGACCCACGAGGCCGAAATGATCCGATGCATGGAGATGCGGACGGAGCCGACGAAGCAAGATGGACGATCACAAGGCATAGAGATATGTCGAGGCATACATAGATCTTGATGTGAGTGATTGGGCTCACTGGCTCGGGCTTAATCATATTAGGATGTGGTCCATGATTATCTGGTGTGATTGCTCATATGATGTGTAATTGGTTATACACATACTAGATATGTATATATATGTATGCGATGTAAATATATCTTAAATAGATATGTGTGTGACACATTATACTAGGAGACCAAATAAAAAATCCCCTTTCATGAGGTAATTAGATTGACCCACGTGGCCTTCCATTGTTATAGGTAGGAACCGATTCCCGGTGTAGGTTGAGTTGGTCGAGTCCCTCGAGACTTACCTATATCGCGATTCGCTATCTTATCTACAACATAGAGATGTCACCGATGACCTGAGAACATGGTATGCTTGGTCGAGTCCCTCGAGGGTATATCATTGAATCAGACTCATCTTGTAACGATGGTGATGACTTAACTGAACATCATGATTGGTCGAGTCCCTCGAGGCCATGGTGGTTCGAAGGTCGAACAAGACGAGAATCATAAGGAGTTATGATCGGTAAGAGTTGGCTACCTTTTGGGCTTAGTGTGATTGGTCGAGTCCCTCGAGGTTACACTAAGATGTTGATTGGATCTCGATCCCCACTAAAAGTCTACCGGAGACTTCCATTTCACGTGCTGAGGGTGTCGCGTGACTCGCCAGAAAAATAGTGGGAGCATATTAAGATAAAAGTCCATATCTTGATTATTTATATTTCTGTAAAATCTGCATGTTCTTTATTTGTAGCTGCATCTTTATTTTTTTTAGAAAATATTGCTATTAGACTCTCTATGTGATATACTTGATACCAACCGCCTCATTGGTCAAAACTATGTGGATTAGCTTCGTAACTTGAGAATAGTTCTCACAACGGAGAAAGTCGCGTATGTCCTTAAAATAGTGATGCCTATACCCAAGGAAAGGGGAAGTGAGGATGAGATCGCTCGCTACGTGAAGTACACAGATGACTCCACTCTTGCTTAGTATTACATGTTGGGCTCCATGACTCCCGAGTTATAGAGACAACATAAAAGGATGGATGGCAAATCCATACTCCTGCATCTTTATAAATTATTTGAGGAACAAGGAAGAACTTAACTATATGAGATATCGAAGAGTCTCTTCCAAGCTAGGATGACTGAGAGGATATTGGTTCATAATCATGTCCTTAAAATGATTGAGTGGATAGAGACACTCACAGATAGCATACATCTAATGCAATATTAGCTCCACCAGGCAGACGTGGAGTGACCTCATTAATAGCAATAGTAGCAACTCTTGCTTCATTGCTTATCTTAAGGTCTATCTTGCCTCTCATCAATCTCCTAGGCTTTGCAAGAACCTGCAATGAATTATAGATATGATAAATACTATCGGTATCTAATACCTATATGTTATCATATGAGTCTGACAAATAGAGACTAATCATGAATGCATTTCTGAAGCTTCTCTAAGCTTCTATTTCGCCTTCTCTGTAATATACTCTTTACAGTTCCTCTTCCAATGTCCGTCTTTGCCACAATGGAAGCATTGGCTTTTATCCTCTTCCGGGTCTTCTTAGCAACCTTTGCTTTACCCGATCTGCTCTTGTCCTTTGCCCTTCTCAAGGGACTTCTCTGTCTTCCTTTTCTTTCTGGTCCTACCAGCATAGAGAATAATATTATTATCAGAGGAGTTTTTTAGTTTAGATTCAGTCTCATAGTTAAATATATTACGTCATACACATATATTTAACATATATTTACATCGCATACAAATATATATACCTAGTAGGTGTAGAAATATATATCATATATATAAACACATATCCACACCATATAATCATAGGCCATAACTAGTGTAATCAAGCTCGAGTCAAAAGACATTATCACGTACATAAAGATCTATGTGTGTCTCAGTATATCTCCATGCCCGGTGATCATCCATCTTGTCTTATCGATCCCGTTGGCACCTAATTGCATCTCTATGCCCAATAAACCTCCGTTACATCCTCGTGGGCTCCGTTGGCACCTTTACGCTCCTGTTGTACCGTCTCGTGCAATTACAACTTAATTAAAAAAAAGACATGTAGGCCCAAAAATATACATATCATATAAATGAGAAACCTTAATCTTATCAAGGAAAGGTACATCAAAGGGGAGAGAAATATATGTAAGATATATTAAAGAGAGGAGGCTCGTAGGCCTCAACAATAATTACACATATTTATATCATCATATATGACCCATGATCATCTATCCATACCATACATCATATATATATAGGACTAATTAGGTAATAATTAATTAAACTATTTAATTAATACTTGAATTAACCTTTAAATCAACTTGGGAAACCTTGCAATATCCACTTTGTAGGGTACCTCAAGTGACTAAGAAACCATGGTTGTATGGCTTCCTTATGTAGCCAAGAAACCCTAACCGCCAGGACTGGCTTTGGCCTGGCTAAGAGCAGCAAAGCTACTCTCGGCCATACAACCTTTGGCCAGGTTGAGAGCAAGTATTGCTCTTGGCCTAGGCTGCACGTAGCCTTCAGCCAATGCTATAAAACTACAACACTTCCTGCCCTTTTTCTCTAGTTTTTTTATCAATTGTTTTGATGCTAGTGGCTGATAGAACTTTTCAACTACTAGAATAGGTGCAGTTCAAATCTGCGATCGACAACAAACGCAATTACTTTACACAAAAACTGATTCTACACGATACATCACAGTATACAATTAAAATTCGATCATTGCATGAGCAACCTAGCTTTGATACCATTATTGGGAAATATCAGAGAGCATCACATGTGTCGTAAAAAATAAAAATAGAAATTAGTTTCCTAAAATAGATTTATTAAATGCTTGTGCAAAGATCGAGAGCATAAAAACTCAAAAGCGATAAAACCATGTAACTACATAAGGCAGTTGAGACATTCTCACATAGGAAAGATCGTATATCCCTTAATCTATAAATTCAATCCATGGATGAAAGAGCTCTTATAAACTCCTCTTTGACGATGATCCACATAGTGGATGCGGTGACGACGCACCTCCTCATGCAGTACGTTCTTTCCTCGCATTCACATACCATTACACCATAATAACCAAGGAGGGATCAATCTCTCTTACTATCGTCTTACACCATAGAGGGGGTAGTCAGTTGAAGGAAGAGATAGGGAGGCGATGAAGGAGGTGGTGACTGAAAGAGTCTAGCATATGGTCATTTAAACCCCAACTCCTATATATAGATAGCCCTCTTTACTTACCCTAATGGATCTTGCCTTAATGGATACTGGATCCCTATCCAGTTATCCTGACTTAATAGATATTGGATCCCTATCCAATAACTACTCTAAGTGCTATTGGATCTCACCCAATGAATCCAATAAAATAGGAGCTTATTAGACATCTCATATCCAATTCTCTACTTATCGTGTTGTCCACTATATGTGTATGACCTTCTACCTCCAGTACCGAGTTGGTCATGAGTTACACTTGTCAGAACTCCTTCTGATTCAGTGAATTATTATCCCCATAATAATTCACTCAACTCATTGACTATGGACGTACTAGACTACTATACTATAGTTTCTAGATGATACTCGGGAATCTAATCTATTGGATATGTATATCCTCAGTTACTATATATATATATATAGTCTCTCATTTATCTAATATCCCAAAAATCATATATCAAGCATGGTTCTATTAGGCCCATATGGAATTTATCCGAGTCTCACTCTTATCATATTCTCTCGGAGAACTCTTTCTCTCTCAATTCGACTTTCACACTTATTAGACACTCTCAATCCAATCGACCCTGGCCAGGAATTTTCTGAGTGAGAACACATGAGATATTCCTCTCATGATATCAAAGGTGGATGATTTGCTGGCTATATGTGCCCTGCAAGTCAATCATGTGAGTGATGACATGTGTGACACACTGTATAATCTTTTTGGTTAATATTTATTATAATATTTTCTTACTTTATATTAGATAATGAATATATATTATGATGTCCTTAGATCTTTACAATGAGAATTGGATCATGATGAAATCATGATAAAGAGACCAATTTATCTTTAAACACAAACCCTAAATATTCCTAGTTGTAAGTTACTCGAAAGTGACATCAAGATAATTGGACAGACTAGTGTGCTATATACCCAACTATATGATGGATGCAGCTAGTTGGGGGACACTAAGGAATCTAGTGCAGGTGCTCATTAGAGAATGAGTTTATTAAATGTTCCACTTACAAAATGCTAGTTAGTTAATGATGCCTCATCGTTAGATTACGATTTTAAAGTTTTAATGTATATTTGGTTCTTAAACTTGATACACTAAGGATATTTTATTTAAATACTCTATTCTTTTATACCAGACTTAGGTTTGGAAGTTTTAAATTTAACATAGTTGGTCATCGGGAGTGGTTGCCAACCTTACAATGACAATTGAATGTTAATAGAGGATCATCCACTCTCGGTATCATGAGAGGAATATTTCGTATGTTCTCACTCAGAAAAATTCCTGGCTAGGGTTGATTAGATCATGATGAATCTGATATATGTAAGATTCAGATTGAAAGAGAATGAGTTCTCTGAGAGAATCCAATGAGAGTGAGACTTGGATAGATTTCATATAGGCCTGACAATA